>CM040241.1:307741427-307886631 GCA_022545495.1 Chrysanthemum lavandulifolium | reverse complement strand
AAAGCGGATGAAAGCGTAAAAATGGACGGCGTAAAATGACAAAATGTAAAAAGCAGGATGAAAGCGTTTAAAAGCGACGAAAATGTAAAAGCGGACAAAACATAAAAAAAAAAAAAAAAAAAAGCGAAAGCGTGAAGGCGGGCTGACGTAATAAAAAACGGACGAAAATGTAAAAAAGTGGACGAAAGCGAATAAAAACATGTTTTTTATTCATTTTAAAAAATGAGGACTAACGGTGAAAAAAATCTTAACGGAGGGACTAAAGGAGGGACTAATGGTGCAAACACTTAACGATAAATGAGAGAGGTTTCGATTCGATAGACAAATAATTGAGATCAAGCTCGCAGCTCTGTAAAAAGAATCTTTGTCTAGTGAATCGAACCCTTCCCTTAAAATGTAGTTTGGGGGAAATTATTGTGTGTGGGAATGAGGGGAGGGTTTATATAGGGGAGTGGGAATGGGTGTGATTGGTAGAAATGATGTGGTGCGGATTGCTACGTGGAAAGAGTTTGGGCCGTTGGATTGCGATCCGTCGGAGTTGGGTTTGGCCAATGGGAGAGTGACATGCGGAGAGGTGGTCAAATATGAAGTTAAATGTGAGTTTTACAACACGACATGCTCATTTTCATTTCAATTTTCATCACTAATTGATATGCGATTGTGAATAGTGATTGCATCAAAGTGTTTGATAAAATGCCCAAATAGATGTAACAATGCGATTGTTTTTAAGTAGTTCATATCGTTTATGATGTGGTGAAGGATAACAAGAACATGTTAGAACTAATTTGACATGCCGCCTTTTTGAGGCGTCTAATCAAATGTAGTATAGTGTGTTTTCAAAGTATTGCGAAAAAGCGCAAACACAGGTCGTTCTTCCAGTGAGTGTGTAAGCTGTAATAAAACATGTGTGTCTTTGAAATAAGCTACAAGAAAAACTTTATACAGGAAACAAAAGATAAAATAATATACGTACAAGTATAAACAAGTATAAACAAGCATAAACAAGCACCACTAAGGAGCTTTTTAGAGCTGTTGGTAATGGTGTAAGTTCACTAATTACTTAGTAAACTGTTATGAGTGGGCAAACAACAAGCTCCTGTAAACTTCTCAATTTAACTCATGAGAGCTCAACAATCAGTAAAACAGTGAGTATGATAAAGATCACAAGCTCAAGGTTCAATGAGGAACTTTTCCTAAGCTAAAGAGAATCACTCAACCTCCACTGTTTGCTTCAGTGGAAGGAGTTCAGAGGGAATAAAATAAGTGGAGGAAAAGCTATCTAATTTAAGCTACAAACTGAAAGAAACAAACATACACATAATAAAACAAGTACTTCAGCAGAATCAGCAGGATCAACTTTAAGCTTCGGCAGAATCAGATAATGCACTTAAACATGAAAACTAAAAATTAATAAAAATATACTAATGAAGATAAGAAACATAACATTAAAACTCTAAAAGCACTAAACTTAAAACTAAGTAACAAAGACATAAGAAAATAAACAATTAAATCAAAAGCAGGAAAACTAAAAGCAGAATCGTGAATAAAAAAAACTAATTCGTGAATCGAAAATCTTGAATCAAACTTAAACTCTTGATTAAATAAGTTAATATAAACTATAAGAACGGAAAATTAACAAAGATAAACAACATTTAAACAAGTATGCAAGATTCTAGGATCTAACAACCTCAAAGTGCTCATAATGAGATCGTCAGTGTCAATTTGACTTTCTACCATGCTACACCCTTTGGTTAAGATTTCCTTGAGTCAAATAGATTCCTCATAGTGTAAGAGCAACACCATTCACAACCATTTTCACGACTTCATTATTAAACCAGACAATCCTTTAATGGACTAAAATTGAAGTTTTCAAAGCAAGAGATAGTGTAAACCGGTTTCATCAAATCGGAGGAACCAAAGTGTCAAAATGGACCTTTTGACAAACAAGTAGTCACAAATGTTCAAACTTAGAATTGTCAAAACTAGCATATTGACGAGTCAAGTGCAGACCACAATTAAATCAAAACATAACAACCTAATATTAAGCTATAACATCATAAACAAGCGACAAAGAGACACGAAACATGAAAATTAAAGCGGATAAAAAGTAAAACGATAAAATGCAAAACATGAAATTTAAACTGGTGAAATTTAAAGGAAATTAAAGCAAGACATGAAATTTAAAAGATACTTGAAATTAAACTTGAAAATTAAAGTTTCATTACACTAATTTAAGAAAGACTACAACATTAAAACTGTAAATGACAAGTAATTTAAAGAAAGCATTTAAAATTACACTACGAAACCATTGGCTATTCCAAGGTTATTTAACTACTTGACTAAGGCTAGATTAGCCGAAGTATTGTTACACTACATGACCGAGGCTAGCCCAAGGTCTGAATTATACTACTTGAACGATGGTTATTCCAAAGTTATTTTTCTCTCTTCTTTCTCTTCTCTTATATAACCTACTGAGTTCCCACTTGCATTTCAGTCAAATCCCACTTTAATTCTTGACCGCTGGATGAGTGGACTTCATTTTAGCCGTTGATGGCATTTTGGCGTAAAACAATATTCGCCATGGCGGGCTTGATTGAGTGCAGGCGGAGAAGTATTTAATGCTTCTTGTATTGTTAGGTGAGGTGGAAGGGCTAAGGTGAGGGGTGATGATGGGGAAGTTGGGCGTGGGTGGTTTTGAGAGAGGTGGGTGAAGGAAATGGTGGGAAGCATTAAATGTAGGCGTGGGCTAGTATAGGTGGATCAGATGGTAATGAAAAGTAGGTATGAGGTGTGAAATAGGGTGAGGTGGAAGGAGAAAGAAAAGGAAAAATGAGTTTGACTCAAAGTTTGACGAGATATTATTAAGTTGAAGTATCTATTTGAATTGTTAGTCTTGGCAGAAACCATCAACAGCATTCTAACCGGTAGAAACCATTGATTCGCGAATTAAAAATAAGCTTAATGAAACTATCGATATTATCGTGAGAATCGAACTGTTTCACTCTTTTGTACACGGTTCACATAAAAACACATTTTCATGATATTTGTAACATTTATAAGGTTATTTATGTGTTTTGGTTGTTTTAGTGGGGTTAAACAATATAAAATATATGTGTTTTTAGACACATATCAAATCCCCCACACTAAAACATTGCTAGTCCCTAACAATCTTTTGAGAAAAACTTAATGGATTTGAATCTCTTTACCAAAAGCCATTACTTGGAGTAGCCAAATGTTTGAGTTCAAGTTAAGAACCATGGTACACGATAACCATGTGATTTTGAGCAAACCACCGACTTCAACGGATTTGATTAGTCTTTACGAAGCGTTTGCTCTGGACTAGCCAACTCTTAGATAAATTATCAATATTATCTTTGGTGGTGATTACCAATTATGGTTTTCCTTGCCTTTACCACAAGCCATAATCTTGCGGGCTAGCCAACTCTTCACTTTTTAGGATATGGTGAGTTGAAAACCATACAATTTTAGGCAAATTGCAAGCCGTCAACGGATTTGAGATATCTTTACCAAGAGCCGTTTGCTCCTGGATTAGCCAATCCTTAAGTCTTACAGACATGGCGGACTGATAACCAAATGAGTAAGTGTAAAACACTTACTCCAAGAAGAAAAAAAAAAATTTTGGCCAAAAATGGGGAATTGGGTAGATAATATATGAAATTCGTGAGAATTCCCCACACTTAGAAATGAATATTGCCTCAATATTAAAGTCGTGGTTATCCGAAACAAAAACGTAAAAGGAAATACTACGGCCATTATTTAGAAAGGTTTTTTTTTTTTTTTTTTTTTTAGAAGATATATATATATATATATATATATATATAAACGTGGGGCATCACCCCACGCTTAGGTGGTAGAAGGGGGTAAGAAGGCGAAATATGGGTGAAAACCCATATGGTGCGTCTTCTTGTTTTTGATTTCCAGTCGCTAGCTTGACTCGACCCGCATTAAATGGTTCATGGGGAAGTGGAGTGGGATTGCCACTCAAAGATTAGGTGAGAAATTGGAGTGGGATCACCACTCACGAATTATGAATAGTAAGGTAAGGATAGATATTTCAACAAAACACAAATACGTTCTGTGACACACCTCCCGGCGTGGCGCCAATTTGACATGCCGCCTTTTTGAGGCGTCTAATCAAATGTAGTATAGTGTGTTTTCCAAAGTATTGCGAAAAAAGCGCAAACTGGGTCGTTCTTCCAGTGAGGTGTGTAAGCTGTAATAAAAGCAGTGTGTGTCTTTGAAATAAGCTACAAGAAAAACTTTATCTGAAACAAAAGATAAAATAATATACGTACAAGTATAAACAAGTATAAACAAGCATAAACAAGCACCACTAAGGAGCTTTTTAGAGTTTATTAGTAATGGTGTAAGTTCACTAATTACTTAGTAAAGCTGTTATGAGTGGGCAAACAACAAGCTCCTGTAAACTTCTCAATTTAACTCATGAGAGCTCAACAATCGATAAAGCGATGAGTATGATAAAGATCACAAGCTCAAGGTTCAATGAGGAACTTTTCCTAAGCTAAAGAGAATCACTCAACCTCCTTTGTTTGCTTGATGGAAGGAGTTCGGAGGAATAAAATAAGTGGAGGAAAAGCTATCTAATTTAAGCTACAAAGCTGAAAGAAACAAACATACACATAATAAAACAAGTACTTGATGAGAATCGTGGGATCAACTTTAAGCTTCGGCAGAATCAGATAAAGCACTTAAACATGAAAACTAAAAATTAATAAAAATATACTAATGAAGATAAGAAACATAACATTAAAACTCTAAAAGCACTAAACTTAAAACTAAGTAACAAAGACATAAGAAAATAAACAATTAAATCAAAAACAGGAAAACTAAAACAGAATCAGCAGAATAAAAAAAAAACTAATTCAGCAGAACTGAAAATACTGAATCAAACTTAAACTACTGATTAAATAAGTTAATATAAACTTTAAGAACAGAAAATTAACAAAGATAAACAACATTTAAACAAGTATGCAAGATTCTAGGATCTAACAACCTCAAAGTGCTCATAATGAGATCGTCAAGTGTCAATTTGACTTTCTACCATGCTACACCCTTTGGTTAAGATTTCACTGAGTCAAATAGATTCCTCATAGTGTAAGAGCAACACCATTCACAACCATTTTCACAGCTTCATTATTAAACCCAGACAATCCTTTAATGGACTAAAATTGAAGTTTTCAAAGCAAGAGATAGTGTAAACCAGTTTCATCAAATCCGGAGGAACCAAAGTGTCAAAATGGACCTTTTTAGAAGCAAACAAGTAGTCACAAATGTTCAAACTTAGAATTGTCAAAAACTAGCATATTGTGGTCAAGTGCGGACCACAATTAAATCAAAACATAACAACCTAATATTAAGCTATAACATCATAAACAAGCGACAAAGAGACACGAAACATGAAAATTAAAGCGGATAAAAAGTGAAACGATAAAATGCAAAAACATGAAATTTAAAGTATTTGAAATTTAAAGGAAATTAAAGCAAGACATGAAATTTAAAGATACTTGAAATTAAACTTGAAAATTAAAGTTTCATTACACTAATTTAAGAAAGACTACAACATTAAAGCGTAAATGACAAGTAATTTAAAGCATTTAAAATTACACTCTGAAACCATTGGCTATTCAAGATTATTTAACTACTTGACTAAGGCTAGATTAGCAAGTATTGTTACACTACATGACCGAGGCTAGCCCAGTGCGAATTATACTACTTGAGCGATGGTTATTCCAAAGTTATTTTTCTCTTCTTTCTCTTCTCTTATATAACCTCTTGAGTTCCCACTTGTATTTGGTCAAATCACTTTAATTCTTGACATTTGGATGAGTGGACTTCATTTTAGCCGTTGATGGCATTTTGGCGTAAAACAATATTATGTGGGCTTGATTGAGTGCAGGCGGAGAAGTATTTAATGCTTCTTGTATTGTTAGGTGAGGTGGAAGGGCTAAGGTGAGGGTGATGATGGGGAAGTTGGAGCGTGGGTGGTTTTGCAGAGGAGTGGGTGAAGGAAATGGTGGGGAAGCATTAAATGTAGCTGTGGGCTAGTATAGGTGGATGCAAGTGGTAATGAAAAGTAGGTATGAGCTGTGAAATAGGGTGAGGTGGAAGGAGAAAGAAAAAGGAAAAATGAGTTTGACTCAAAGTTTGACCAGATATTATTAAGTTGAAGTATCTGCTGAATTGTTAGTCTTCGGCAGAAACCATCAGCGCATTCTAAATTCGGTAGAAACCATTGATTCGACAGAATTAAAAATAAGCTTCGGCAGAAACTATCGATATTATCGGCAGAATCGAACTGTTTCACTCTTTTTGTACCTGGTTCACATAAAAACACATTTTCATGATATTTGTAACATTTATAAGGTTATTTATGTGTTTTTGGTTGTTTTAGTGGGGTTAAACAATATAAAATATATGTGTTTTTAGACACATATCATAATTACTTAAACTAGTGGCCTGAGATTCAAACCTCACTATATACACATCCTCGGGGTTGCTAGGGAAGGGGTCGGAAATGGTCACAAGATACTTGGGTTAGGTCACGTGCATCTTAGTCAAACATTGCTTTCTCCGGGTAACAAGAAAAACCTTATCCGTTTACCATAATAGTAACATGTTGAACTGATTACTTAAATTCTTAAACTATTGGACCGAAGAACAGAGTTTTTAGTATTGCTTATATGATCTGCTATTAGATTATGGTGATGTTTCAAGAAATATGGTAGCATTAGTTTAATATAAATTATGAGAATAGATGAGAGGAAGAACATTAGTTGTGAAGGCTTATTGAGCTAATAGATCATAAGACCCTTCACGAGTGTTTTTTTAGCTTATTTTCGGACTTATGAGCTTTATTTGTTCGGTGGCTCATATTTCAGACACTTTTTGGCTGTTATGCGGTCTTAAGTCATATTAAGCTCAAAAAAAAAAAAAAAAAAAAAAAAAAAGAGGCGCTTGGTGAAAGTATGCCAAACTAATTAAGCTCATGTGCGAAATTAAAACACCCGTTAATATTCTTTTGCTATTTATATCTTCAAGACCTTGCTTTATGACTCTTTAAGCAGTTGAAACATACGAGAAAGGAAATCATTGACATTGGCGGTAATGCTTGAGCTAAAGCAGATCTCGTTTGTCTAGTTGTACTAGAAGTTCTAGCCTTGTATAGAGTATACAAAGCGCTACAACAATTAATGATCTGCTCCGGCTCCCATTCCATAGAATATGGTCGACCAATCATTCCATCACGGATGTATCGAATTTGGCGAAGATGATGACACGGGTACAAGCGTACTAGGGCAAGTTCGGTTCAATGGAAAACCACATAACCCCTTGTTTGCTAAATAAGATGTCTCCAAAAACGTCTGAAATTGGTTGCCTGTTGGGATCCTTCCTTCAAGTTGATTGTTTGAAATATTAATGACCGAAAGGAATGGAAGATTGGTGAGCACTGATGGAATCTCTCCAGTCAGTTTGTTTGATGACATGTCTAATGATTCTAGCTGGCTCAAGTTTCCCACAGATGGTGGAATTGAGCCTGTGAACTCATTGTGTGACATGTTGAAAAGATACAGTGCTTTGAGTCGGCCAATTGTATATGGTATCACCCCTGAAAAACGATTACTTGAGATATCAATGGATTTAAAATTGTCAAGATTTTGACTAGCTCCAACTTCAATCCTTTGGTTGTGGTATAGCGTATCACGATAGTATAAATCAACGACTGTAACACCCTAAAGCTTAGGTGCTTCATTACTTGATTGTTAAATGTCATCATAGCACCCCATTGCAATAAAAAATTGTCTGGGATAGCACCACTAAACTCATTGGAAGCTATTTCCACAATTTGAAGCTTTGACCAATTATTGTCCTGGCTTGGAGGACATTGAACAGATCCATGGAACCGGTTATTTTGCAGAACAAGGACACGCAAGTTGGTAAGGTTGCCCAAGTAGCATGGATAAGTGTCGTTAATCCTGTTATTCCCAATATTTAACACCTCTAGCATTGTGCATTTGACAAGAGATTTTGAGATCTTCCCTTCCAAAGAATTTCCATGCGGTCTAGAGTGTTCAATCCATGAGTGCTTGAAACATTCCCTCAATTTGACTCGTGAGGCGGTTGTTTGCCAAATTTAGTACCCGATCTGCCACCAAATTCTATCAAACACTTGGTATTCTTCGATCAAACGATTTTTGATAAATCAAGAGCGCTTAGGTAGGTAGCATCGCATATGGTGTCGAGGATCCTCGGTGAGCAAATTGTTAGAAACCGAGAAGAAATAGGAAAAGTGAGGTTTCTCCTATGTTTTACGGGAGTGGCGAGTCGAAGCGGTTTTCTGAATAGTCGACAAAGGTAGCTGTTTGTGGTGGAACCGAAATCGCCCCACTGAGGTTATTTAAATGCAAGTCGAGTACACTAAAATCGGGAAAACTGTAGGGCTCTTCGAAGCCAGTCAACTGGTTACGAGAAAGGTTCATATAGGAAAGAATTCCATTACCAACTTGCCATATCCATTTTGGTATTTCTCCTTTAATTTTGTTGTCTGAAAGATCAAGATTTATTAATCCTGTTTGGTTTCTTAGGTTCGGAAACTTCGTAAGATTGCAAGATGCCAGTTTTAATGAAGAGAACTTTGGAAGGCGAGAATCAAGAGTGAGATTATCACTTGTCATAATGGAAATATTATTGAATGAAAGATCAAGAGTTGTTAGATTGCTCAGTCGATCCTGAAATTCTACGGTTCTCAAGATACCCCTCAGGTTATTTGATGATAATACCAGGATGCTTATAAACCACAGGTCTTGATTCACATTGAAACAAGAACAAAACAAATAAAGCGGAACAATCACAAACTATCACGCTTAGTTTTCTGGAATATGCTTTCAATTAATCGGAAAATATATGCTCGAACAAGCGATCGGTTTTCTTATCTCCAACCACAAGCTCATTTGGTATATATAGGTGTTAGAATTTGCTTTCTAATCCTACTACAATTCTAATAAAACAAGATAGTCCTTAACAAATAAGGAGTCCTAATTAAACTAGAATTATAGCGTCCATATGCTTGGAATCTTTTGTCTTCCATCGCTCGGTCGAGACATTTCCAACATTCACCCCTAATTTACGACTCGAGATAGGTGGGTCTTCAACTCCGAGTAACTCTTGCATCTCCTTGAACTTAATCCTTGCGAGCTTTCGTTGAATATCGGCCTGTTGCAACTCACCTCTTACAAACTCAACTTGTACTTGGTCTCTTCAACACACTCTCGGATAAAATGATAGCGTGTGTTTATATGCTTGCTTCTCCCGTGAAAAGTGGATTTTCATAAGTGCAATAGCCGATTTGTTGTCAACAAATAAGACCACCACTCTTTCTTCCATTCCGGTTATTTCACTCAACAATCCACGTAACCATATCCCTTGACCGCGGTGAAGTTGCAGCTATGAACTCGGCTTCACAAGGCGATAGAGCCACCGTGTTTTGCTTTTGTGAGCACCAAGTGATAGGTGATTTTCCTAGATAAAATACATGCCCGGTTGTGCTTGACCATCATCTTGGTCCATAGCAAAACTACTATCACTAAACCCACTAACTCCTTGGTCTTCTCTTGGTTGTATCGTATTCCAAAATTCAAACTACCTTGGATATACCTTAGTATTTGTTTCACAGTGCCATATGTGATTCTTTTGGTTCTTGCATATAACGACTAACCAAACCAACCTAATAAGATAAATCGGTCGAGTGTGTAGTAAATACCTTAGACAACCAACTCGTCGCCTATATAATGTTGCATCAACGGCTTTCCTTCCTTGTCCATGCTTAACTTCATTCCGGTTCTAATGGACATTGAGTAGGATTTGCTTCATGCATCCGGCATCTTTCAAGATCTTCTTTGCATAGCTTTCTTGACTTATTGAGATACTCGAATCCTCTTGCTTTACTTCAATGCCAAGATAATAGCTTAACTTTCCCAAGTCACTCATATCGAACCTTTCTTGCATTTGTCTCTTAAATTCACCAATTTCGCCAAGCTTGAACCGGTTACTAAGAGATCATCTACATAAACCGCAATAATCAAGATTGACTTGTTTGTCTTCTTCACATACACGCTTGTTCGTGTTGGCATCTTTTGAAAGACATTTGCTTGAGTTCTCTATCAAGTTTTGTATTCCACGCCCTTGGTGCTTGTTTAAGTCCATAAAGCGCCTTTTTCAACTTAGATCTTCCTTTCTTCTCCTTTCTTCACGAACCCCTCAGGTTGTGTAACAAACACTTGCTCTTTTAGTTCTCCATGTAAAAAGTGACTTTACATCCGGATGATGTAGCTCCCATGCTTCTTTTGCGACCAATGAGATCAATAAGCATGCCGTTTCAATCCAGTAGTGCGGCGCAAATACCTCATCATAGTCAATTCCTTCCTTTTGAGCATAACCCTTTGCTACTACCGAGCTTTAAACTTATTAATTGAACCATCGGTTCTCTTAATTTTGAACACCACTTTAATCCAATGGGATTAACATTAACAGGAGCTTGACTAATTCCATGAATCATTCTTCTCGATAGACTCAATCTCTTGCTTCATAGCAACCATCCACTTGCTTGAGACTTTTGCTTCTTGGAGCGTTCTTGGTTCATCATCTTGATCAAAAGTAGATTTTGATCTTCATTAGCAGCGAGGTTCTTGAACTAGACCCCATAATAAAGTCATTAAATCTAGTTTGGCTTAGTTGAAACCCTTGAAGAGCGCCACATAATTGGTTGAGTTTACATCACGGGATTAGGGTCATTACCGCCTCGATTTGATCTTCTTGTTCGGTATTGACGGTTGATTTTCATCAACATCATGATGATTTTCGGCCTCTTGATCTTGACCTCAACTTCATCGGTCATACACAGGTTAACAAATCCCAACCCGTATCAATAGAACCGTGCCATTCTATGATAAACATACAGGTTTAGCTCGTGTGATTCGCTTCCGACAACATACTTCCGACCAAGTTCCTCATTAAACTCCGCATCACGACATACCACTATCTTCTTTAGTTTTGGATTGAGCGATTGAAAACCTTTTGTACTGGCTCGTTTCGATGTAAATGAGTCGTGTTGACTGTCGTCTAACTTATGTAAATATGGCCTTGTTCCCGTTGCATAAGCCACACATCCAAATACCATAAACCCTCAAGTTAGGCTTTTTCCTTTGAAAGCCTCGTATGGGTTGATTAACTAGAGCTCGAGTTGAAACTCTATTAATCAAGAATGTGGCGTGTCTAACTCCTTGACCCACATGTAGTTTAGTGCGTCTCGTGCTTTCAAGATGCTTCTAGTCATTCCATAAAATGCGGTTTCGCCTTTCCATGACTCCATTTTGTTGCGGTGTGTAGGGGGCGGTTAGATGTCTTGTTATACCCTCGTTTTCACAAAAGTTGGTAAATTCTTTTGAAGTGAACTCACTCCTCTATCGGTCCTTAGGGTTATAATCTTGCTTCCCGACTTCTTCTCAACTAAAGCTTTGAACTTTTGAAGTATTCAAATGCCTCACCTTTTTCCTTCAAGGTAAAAGTCCACATAAACAGTGAAATCATCAATAAGAACAAATATGTACTGTTTCGTGCTATGGATGGTGGAGAAATTGGTCCACATAGGTCGGCATGTATAAGTTGAAGAGAATGTGTTGCCTTAAATTTTGCGACTTTAGGAAGCGCCTTCTTGGTTTGTTTTCCTACCAAACAAGATTCACATAACTTGTTCTCTTGATGAATTATTGGCAACTTTTCAACCATGCCCTTCCTTGCCATTAATTCCATCGTCTCGAAATTAATGTGACCCATCCTAGCATGCC
The DNA here is from genome assembly GCA_022545495.1 of Chrysanthemum lavandulifolium. Lineage (NCBI taxonomy): Eukaryota > Viridiplantae > Streptophyta > Magnoliopsida > Asterales > Asteraceae > Chrysanthemum > Chrysanthemum lavandulifolium. The sequence goes on along the minus strand of CM040241.1, from coordinate 307,874,749 downwards.
ATAACCAAGCATCATCTTCCATCTTTGCTTTGAGACACACGGACTTCCAACTTGGAGCTTAATCTTGTAAAGTCTATTACTTGTTCTAGGAACCTTCATGAAGCTTGCCATCGAGTCGCGCATAGTAAGAAGGTTACCTTTCATCTGAATGTCACATCCGCCTTGGTAGCTTGCCCAAGACTAATTATGTTGCTCTTTAGCTCGGGTAGGTTATAGACTCGGTGATTAACGTTGCTCACCCGTTTTCCCTTGATGATTATCGAACCCTTCCCTTTTATCTCGATGTAGGAGTTATCACCAAACTTCACTCTGCGGAGATATTCTCATTCAACTCGAAAAGTATTCTCGGATCCCGTCATGTGATTACTTGCTCCATTATCCAAATACCAAGTGTCTTCCTCGTTTGGCTTAGTATTCAATTGGTTTGGGATAATCTTTTCTTCATTCGAAAACTACTTCTTGAGCGCTTTTCATCGTAAAAGTGTCGGTCATCATCATCCTCCGTTTTCAAAGGTTTGATTCATGCTTTTGCTTCATTCACGTTGTTCGGCGGTTAGAAGCAAAGTGACCATATTCGTCACATCGAAGCATTGAATCTTTGAAAGGTCTCGACTTTTGTTCTTCTTTTGATCCGTATTGCTCCGGAGTTGTTTTGGTTTCCACGGTTGTGGTTATTAAGCTTGACCACTACCACGAGATTTGTTTTGAGAAGAAAAGTTTTGACCTTTACCGTTGCCACGGAGAATTCCTTCCTCGACCTTTCTTATCATATCTTTCGACCCTTCGAACATCAACTTGCCTTGATCTTGATGGTGTCAACACCCTTCATTCTTCCTTCAAAGCTTTCAACCTTCAATTGCTTCTTGAAAAGACATAGTATTCAAGTCGACAAATTGTTCTATTGAGCAACAATTGCAACATACCTATCCGGAGCGGATGCAGTAACTTCTTAACAAGTTTCTTGTCTTCATAAGCTGTTCCCAAGCTATTGACACGTTACAATTTTTCCCAACCTAGCCCATAAAGTCATCGATTGATTCGTTGACTTTCATCTTTAAAGATTTGAATTCCGTCTCAAGGTTTGCAACCTTGCGTCTCGAACCAGTCGACACCCATACCGGTCTTAAGCTCCCAGTTTCTTTGGTTGTGTTGAATTGTGAAACTTGAAAACAAGTTCTTACGGAATCGCTTTGGAAGAGTAACACCATTGCCATGTGATCTTGCTTAGCAACAACTTGTGTTCCTTCCACAGTTCGATTGCATCGAGTATTCCATGGACTCGGAATACCGCTTTGACTCTTATTGCCCATATGTTATAATTTGTGCTTGTTAACATTGGACATTGAAGAGCCGTTTAGAATGTTCAATAGGAGGTGGTTGACTCGACTCGCTTGCACCATCTTTCTTGAGCATATACGTAAGTTACGGTGTAGTTGGTTGAATTCCGACCCTAGGTTCTAGAGCACAATTGATAACTAAAAACCCTTGGTCGACTTCTGCTGCAAACCTTTGGTCGATCAGCTTGTTGAACAACCTTGCTCTTGATACCAAATATAAACCACAGGTCTTGATTCACACACACTGAAACAAGAACAAAACAAATAAAGCTGGAACAATCACAAACTATCACGCACTTAGTTTTCCTGGAATATGCTTTCCAATTAATCAGAAAATATATGCTCAAACAACTGATCGGTTTTTTCTTATCTCCAACCACAAGCTCGGCTGGTATATATAGGTGTTAGAATTTGCTTTCTAATCCTACTACAATTCTAATAAAACAAGATAGTCCTTAACAAATAAGGAGTCCTAATTAAACTAGAATTGTAAACGTCCATATGCTTGGAATCTGTTTTGTCTTCCATCTGCTCGGTCAGACATTGCCAACAATGCTAAGCTTTCTAAGTTCAAATAAAGATTTTGGAATTTCTCCTTCCAATTTATTACCACTCAAATCAAGAGTATCCAATGAAAATAAAGATGGGCTAGAAAAATTAGGAAGAAGCCCTTCAAATTTGTTATTGGAAACCTTTATTTGTTGTAGTAGTTTGAGAGAGAACAAAGATGAAGGTATGCTTCCATTGAAACTATTGAATCCTAGATCAACCGAAATAAGATTATAAAGATCTTGAAAGTGATCAAAAGGAATCATACCCGATAGACCATTTCTTGAGAGGTCGATGTGAGTTAGATTCTTGCATAGTTTGAATGACGGGATTTCGCCAATAAACTTGTTTGAAGACAAGTCTAGGTATGACAATTGAGTGAGGTTTTCCATGGATTTCGGTATTCCTCCACTGAAGTTGCTCGTATACAGCTCTATCCGTGATAATTGGTTTAGATTTCCAATAGATTGTGGTATCTCCCCTGAGAAATTTGTGTAGCTGAGAACTAAACTTTGAAGCGATCCATTTATAGGAAAATCGGGTAAAGAACCATAAAGATTCGTGTTAACCGATAAATCAAGAATCTGTAAACTTTCCAGCTGGAGGACCTTTTTGGGAAATGTTCCAATCAAGTTACAACCAGCAAGATTCAATATTGTCAGATTCTTGAAATTTGCAAAGAAATCTGGAACTGGAGAACTCAGATTGTTCAAAGCCAGACGAATTACCGAAAGTGATTGCAGCTTCTGAAGGGACTCATCTAAAGGGCCTGAAAGTTGACAGTATGACAAGCTTAAAACTTCCAAATTAGGAAAAGATGATGATAAACCCTGGCACCAATCGAGTTTATTTGATGACATGTTCACATTATCCATATAAAGACCCCTTAGCCGTGTGAGGTTGCGAACAAGTGTGGCTAAACTTGGGTTCTCGAGTGTCAGTGAGGGATCGGAGGCGTCAAATGAGGAGAGATCAAGAATCTCTAACCTTGTCAGCTGTGACAATTCTTCAGAAATTTGACCAGAAAACCCCGAATTCGACAAGTTCAAATAAGACAAACTTGCAAGACTCCCAAATCTTGAAGAAATCGGTATATAGCTAAAGTCATTTGCAGCAAGATTAAAGCTTTCAAGATTCTTTAAACCAAATAGAGCACTGGAATCATTAATTCCACCGTATATCGTTTCGTTGCTCAAGTCTAAACCAATAACATGACCCTTGATGCTGCAAGTGACCCCTCCCCATGAGCAGCAATCCGTGGCATTAGGGTTCCAAGTCACCAACTTTGTTGAAAGTGAAGAATCGAACTGGAGTTCGTTCTTCTACTGGATCAAAATCGTTTGGTGGTTTATTTGACATTGGCATGAAACCAACAAAGTATTGATCCCAAACAAGATCAGGTAAAAGGGTAACAAGAATATCTGAAAGAAGAGTTGGGTTTTCATTATGAACCAAAATTTTGACACAAAATGATGTTTATGAACACTTGAGCCAAATCTGTTTAATTATTTAAAAAATTCATTTAGATTATATTTTATTTATATTCGTTTCATAGACTCAACATGGCTTTGGTCTTTCGAATTTACTAGTCAAGTATTCGCAATTAGACAAACTATTGACTTTGACGTTTACTTTAAATTTACTAGTCAAGTAGTGAAAAAAAACAGTTAATGACTACTAATATTGTTAGTTTATATTGTATGCTTTACAAAATAATCCTCCATGTTGAAACTGAATCTGAGAATATTTACTCCATTCGTTTCAAGAAAGTTACAACTTTGTATTAATCTTAGTGATCGTTATAAATGAATTGATTGTACTTTATAATGATTTACAAGATTTGTTATTATTGAAAGATGTTTGATATTCAACATACGTCGGAGAGAAGTACCCTATTTTGATTGCCTAGCTTCTAACTGATGAGCTCAAAGATCAGATAATGTGGTTCAACAGGTGGCTTATTAAAGGCTGTCAACGCAAAAGGACCTGCTTTAAGCTGTACCAAAATTACGTGTTTCGACCCATTACCCAACCCGTCTAACCAATACAAAACGGAAGTCACCTGACCATACTCGGTATCTACAGAAACAACTGCAAGTGATCTTTGCAGAGGTAAAATATCTTTTCTAATGTGCATGCACTATCATACTAACAACAAAACAGGTGAACAAAAAATGCATATAATAAAGTAGAACGGTAAATAAGAGGGAGTTTGGCTAGGTTTTTCTGAAGAGGTTAATAGCTTTTCATATGTTGGATAATTTGCAAGGCTAAGAACTAGTCAAGGCACTTGGGTACCACATAATTTAAAGTAAATAGTCAAGTCAATAGCTAGCATTATCATGCACATGCAACTAGCATTTTGTTAGCTTCCTTGCAATTTCTTTCTTTGCTATTTGTCCACACAATAAAATGTTTCCGTCAAATTAATTGATAGTATTTGAATGAAGCCATATCAAGACCCACTGATTTAGAAGTCGTCAATTAGCGACCCAATGAACCAACTTCAAACATCTCATGAAGATCATAGTCCATTTTCTAAAAGTCAAAACTTATTACATAGCAATTTGCATTATAAATTTGATAAGGTTTTGATTTTATAGGCTCTTAGATTCATAAATCATAGCGTTATTTGTTTGTTAAAAAACTGTTCCCAATGAGAATCCTACTTTGCTTTCAAGCGCTCTTGATACCCTTTTGCCTAGTTTTGTTTGCGGTTAATATGAGGTTGGTTTCGGGTCAAAGCCAAATTGAACAACAGTTGATTTTGATCCAGTTGAAATACAATCTCGAGTTCTGTTATGCACATTCAACAAAACTAGTCTCTTGGAACCAAGATGTCACAAATTGTTCCAATTGGGTTGGTGTCACTTGCAGCAATAGGGGTCAAGTTATCTGTCTAGATTTAAGCAACGAAGCACTACCTAGATTTCGGGCTAAACAAACATAAATGAACATAGACAAACAAACATAAACTTTATTAAATTATGCACAATCTATTATTTTATATGTGTTGTTTCGTTTAAAAAACTAACATTAAAATTATACAATTCAAATATATGATTATCTACATCTATACTAGTATATTAGGCAATGTTGCAAAAATCGGCTTAGGCGACCGATTAATCGGTAGTCGGCCTCATACATTGTTGATTTTTAAATCGGTGAAAAAAATCGGCCTGGGAAATAATCGGCCACTAATCAGTCAAAAATCGGTCGAATCGGTCAAAAATCGGACTAATCGGCCAAATCGGACTAATCAGTCAACTTATAAAAAAAATAGGGATTCTACTTAATTTGGGGATCATTTATTTAACTTTTAACGCATAATGGGCCATATAATCAGAATTGAAGCCTTTTATTGAGGTTTGGAAACGTAGTAGGCTTGGAATCAGTTTAGATCTTTAGTTTGGTCTCCAAAAATACCCAAAACTCGTAGGAAATACCAATCCGATTAATCACCGATTAATTCCGCCTTGATCGATTAATCGCTGCATGGTGGTTGACCGCCCGATTACCGATTCACGATTTTTGCAACATTTATATTAGGTATAAATAAAAACCACATTTGATTAAAACTTAGAAACTTAAAAATTGAATAATGTGGTTAGACTAAAATGTCTTATTTATGAAAAGAAATGCAAAATATTAAATATTTGATTACAATTTAAACCACTAATTTTTTTCACTCTCACTTACTGCACACCTATATATACAAAAAGAAAAGAAATTGCATACGCAAATTAATGCTAATATATATCGTCGCTACTATACGCGATTAATTGTTTGATATATTAAATTTATGAATTAACTAATCACATTGCGTGGGTTAACTCAATCTGTTTCAACCCGTTCTAAAAATTACTTATTTTACCGGTCAACTGTTTTGAATTGTACTAAAAAGCGGCGATATGTGCATGTGTGTTGTGCTATAAATCAACACCACATAGAGAAAACAAATTTAAAGCTAACTTGAACAATAAACGAGCTCTTTCGGAGCAAATTTAATCCATTTCACTACATCCGTACTACATCCGTAACTAGCATTAGCCTTTTTTATACGTAAATGCTACTACTATAACATAATATGTTTTTGACTCATGAAAACTTTTGAGTAAATCATGGCGTTAGTTATGCTACAATTGCAATCTAGAGGAACTTGATCAAACGATTCCACCCATTGTCTCAACCTAGCCGATTCACCTGAAACATAAAACATGTATAAGTTAGCAAAACAAAACAATAAGTGCTTCCAAAGCCCTAAGCAAGAGGTCCCATCTTGTCACGTCACGAGCGAGCGAACTCGAACAATTGGCTTGACTTTAGCTACATGGACAGTTTGACTGACCTAACGAGTTTGAAAAAGTACATACAATGCCATCTAATCCGTTTGATTTCAGTATACTATGTGCATGTTTTAAAAAAAATAATAAAAAAATAAAATAAAATAAAATAAAAAAAGACATTCCTACATATATTCCTTGTAGAAGATGATACCAAGGGATGTCCAATAGTATATGCAAGAAATCCAAATTTGGAAATAACTGAAGATGAACTTCGTCAGGCCACATGAAGTTCATCTAATTTAAGGCCAAACCTGATATTCAGTTATTTCCTAATTCAGATTGCCGCATACACTGTTGGACCTCCCTCGGCGAAACTGAAATTGAAATTAGGAAATCGTTGTGTGTGGTCTGGTTATCAATGAGGGGAGGGTTTATATAGGGGATTGGGAATAGGTGTGATTCGTGGAAATGGTGTGGTGTGGATTGATGACATGGAAACAGTTTGAACCATTGGATTAAAATGGGGTGTAATGGATGGTTGTGATTGTGAGAACATTAAATTTGCATTTCAAAATTTTGGGTAGTTGGTGGTTGTGACCAGAGTGAATTAACTACTTTGGTAAATCACCCGTTTTGTTATATGATGTTGGGTCATCACGGTCTAAAAACCGGACCGGACCGAGACCGATTTCGGCAAAAATCTTAGACCGAGACCGGACCGAGGTCCCGGTCGGTCCGGTCCAACAAGGCCAAATTAGTCCCGGACCGGACCGAGGACCGAATTAGCCTAAAATCCGAGACCGAGGACTGGACCGAATGTTGTCGGTCCGGTCCGGTCCAGTCCAGTCTCGGTCGGTCGGTCCGGTCCGTTCAGGTCATTTGCTCAGCCCCAATATGATGCACACATTCATTCTCGATAGGCGTCATATATCAAAACGAGTGATTGACAAGCAATCGCCCAACTCTAGAATTCGGTATGATTTCATACTGTATACGCTATTAAGCTTCTCAAAAGAGCTTAAGACAAAGTACTTTGTACGCGCATACATTGTAATTGCAACAAGTTTGACGCTTTTTCATATATTGTAACAAAAACAGTATGTCACAAAAAATATAAAAAGTCTGGGAACCCGACAGAAAAAATGTAGTACTGCCCATACACGTAGCAGCAACCCGACAGAAAAAATCAGCTTCAGTCTGATGACGTTTCCTTGTTTTTCTTGAGATTTTTCTTCCTCTTCTAGAGAGTATCGACGTTTGCCTTCTTCCGTTGATTGCTAATCTGTAAAAGTAAAGGAAACACTAGTTCAGTCGACAATGGAACTTGGTAATTTTCGGATGTTTTTCTTTACAAAGAACGGATATTTAACTAGTGACATAAATGGAAACTAACCTGAATGGCATTATACAATCCGCTCTTTTTACGTGACATAGTTAGAATGGCCATGTCTTCATCATCATTGATAAGCTGTTTTGGAGATGCATCATCCGCGTCATCTTTTTCACCAGTCTTCTTAATCTCAGTAGTATCAGACGTCTGCTGCATCCCTTTCAATTCCATTTTCAGTTCTTGATGGAACTGTTTTTCATCAATCGCCATCTGCAAACAACGAAAATCTCATCAATGAGTAGAAGAATATGACGCTGAAAAATGTATAAAGATTTGTAAAACAAATAACGAACCTTCCGTTTTCTTTCAGCAGCTTCTTTAGCTTCAGCCCTATCAATCATTCCTTCAGCAAGTAAATGGGCATTATCAAGATCATCCATTTCCGCACCTGGCATTGGAAGGATTTCTTTTCTCGCAGCTGCTTGAAGCCTTTTAATGGTATCTGCATACTCGGGTACATACCCTTCTGCTTCATTGTCAACAAACGGAGAAAGATGCGGTGGAAGAACCCTGATTATTCACAAAATAATATGTTAACAATTAGAAAACAAATTAAAGTACTATATCAATCACGAGAATTTCAAAACTTACTTTCCAACCATATAGTCCTCGGTTGGTAGTATGAGTCTTGCATTTATGCAGTCAAAGACCCATTGTGGCTGTATATAGTCTCTGGAAATAAACTTGTGACTTTGAGTCGGCCTGTCAACAATCTGCACAAAATAAAAAGTTTCAATAAGATAATGTAAACAACGCTGAATAATAGTCTTCTATTACGTAGCCAAGGGATATTTGCAGATCAGTTATTTATTGTGTTTGTTTTATCAGATATCAGAGCCGGGTCTAACGACATACCTGATAGTCAATGTCCTGGTTAGATTCCTCAAATGGAGCTCCATCTTCGTCCCACGAAACCACACCACCGAAAGAGGTTATAACAAAAAGCAACGACTCCCTTTGAACCTGAACAATGTTGCCCAGCGGGGTTTTATACTCGAAGTAAATTAAGTAACACGAAAAAAATACTAATAACGACTTGTATTATAAACGATTTGGTTTTTACAATTGTGTTTTGTACAAAATCTGAATATCTACTGCTGGGATTTCATCCCCTATTTATACTAATTGAAACGACACACATGTGCCTGTAGCTTTTCTTGAAACGTTGTGATGTTTCTGGGATTGTGTCGCTTCACACATCAAATAACCGTTTAGAGGTTATTAGGTTTAATATAAACCCATCTGGCCCTTGTGACTTCCGTTTTGTACATGTAGGCCCTTTATCTTCTGTTTAGTACGAGATTAAGCCAACATTCACCCCCTAATCTTGTACCTAAACCTTTCAGATCTTTTACGCCTAACAGCTCTCTCATTTATGCGTACTTGGTCCTTGCCAATGCCTTGGTAAGTATGTCCGCTTTTTGTAAGTCTCCACTTACGTGTTCGACTTCGATCTGATTCTTTTCAACACATTCTCTGATAAAGTGATAGCGTATATCAATGTGTTTACTTCTGCCATGAAACACGGGGTTCTTCATAAGTGCTATAGCCGATTTGTTGTCGACTTTGATCGTAATCTTCTCTTCTTCCCAGCCTGTTAAAGCGTTTAATAGTCTTTGTAGCCATACTGCTTGACAAGCTGCTGCTGTTGCTGCCATGAACTCTGACTCGCATGATGATAATGCAACAGTAGGTTGTTTTTGAGAAACCCAACTTATAGGAGAGTTTCCGAAGTAAAATAAAATCCCTGTTGTTCCTTTGCCTTCTTCTATGTTGATGCCATAACTGCTGTCACTATATCCAAGTAACTTGCATCCTCCGGTCTTGTGATAAGTTATACCAAAGTTTGAAGTGCCTTTGATATAACGTAACACTTGTCTAATTGCCTTCATGTGTTGCTCCTTGGTTCTTGCATGATCCGACAATAAGCCAACCGAGTGGCGAGGTCGGCCTTGTATGAAGTAAGTACCTCAAACATCCAATTAGACTTCTATATTCGTAGCATCAACTAGTTCTCCTCCTTCCGCTTTTACTAGCTTTGTTCCTGGGTCCATGGGAATTTTGGTTTCATTGTAATCTTCCATTCTTGCGTCTTTAAGAATCTTGTTTTCATATCCGATTGCTTTATTGAGATTTCATCCTCTGTTTGGATAACCTCTATTCCCAAATAGTAAGCTAATAAGCCTAAGTCAATCATCTCAAATTTTCTTCCATTTGTGACTTAAAGCATTGAAGGTCTTTCTTGTTACTTCCGGTAACTATTAGATCATCAAATAAACTCCAACAAGCACCATAGAGTCATTTCGACTCTTGTGTAGATGCTTGTTCTAATGTACATTCTTGAAACCTAGTGATTTCAAGGTTTGATCTAACTTCATGTTCCAAGCGTGGTGCTTGCTTCAATCCATAAAGTGCCTTGTCGAGTTTGTACACTTTATTTTTGTTTCCTAGTTTCTTGAAGCCTTACGGTTGTGCAACATACACTTCTTCTTTAAGTTCGCCATGTAAAGCTAGCGATTTTACATCTAAGTGGTGAACTTCCATCCATGATAAGTCGCCAATGCAAGAATCAACTGATTGTTTCCATTCTTGCTACGAGAGCAAAGACTTAAGTCGTAGTCTATTCCATGCTCTTGTACATATCCTTTAGCCACTAAACGAGCCTTGTTTTTATAATTCTTCCATCGCATCTCGTTTAGTCTTAAATACCCATTTAGACCGATAGCCTTACGGTTGTCCGGTAGGGTAGCTAGCTTCCATGTCTTGTTTTTGTTGATTAAGTCAATTTCTATCGCATTGCCTCGATCCACTTCTTATCTTGTGCGGCTTTCTTATAATTTCTAGGTTCTTCCTCTAATAGCATTAGTTCATCGGGATGAACTCTTCGTGCACGATCATATATGTTAGATAAGTTTCGTATCCTTGAGCGGAGTATGATCATATGGTCTTGCTATAGATGAAGTTTGTCTAGTAGATTCTTACGAGTTTGGTTCATAGTTATATGGTGTAGGTGTTGATGGATAGTCCATTTGTTCCATCTCATCATCGGATACACTATGAGCGATTTTGTATGGGACTTTGAGCATCATCTTCATCATTTTCTTCCGGATCTTGTGTGCTCTCTACATCAATGATACTTGATGTTTGGTTCTCATTTATAATGAAATCCGTCCATTCGGGTTGATCGGATTGTGATCATCAAATAACCTTTCCGGTCCATCCTTCATTCTCCTTGAACTTTACATCTCTACTAACAATCATAACCTTACTTACAGGATCAAACAATCGATAAGCCTTTGATCCTGGTTCACTTCCTAGGTAAACCAATTCCTTGCTTCTATCATCTAATTTCTTTAGATGTGTTTTGGTTACCTTTGCATATGCTTTGCATCCAAACACTCTAAGGTGTTTCAGGTTTGGTTTTCTACCCTTTAGCGTTTCATAGGGAGTAGAATCCTTCAGGGCTTTTGTAGGCACTCTATTTAAGATATAAATAGCTTGCCTAATTGCTTCAGCCCAAAAATTTTGAGGCATATGCATAGCCTTTAACATACTTCTCGTTGTGCTCATTACAGACCTATTCCGTCTCTCCACAATACCATTTTGTTGTGGGGAATATGGTGTTGTAAGTTGCCTAAGTATGCCTTTCTCCTTCTGATAGCTTGAATTCTTTTGATGTGAATTCACCTCCTCTATCTGTTCTAAATGCCTTTAAGTTTTCCGACCTCATTTTCCACCTTTAACTTGAATTCCTTAAAGGTCTCAAAGCGCCTCATCCTTTGACTTTAAGAAGTATACCACATGTATCTAGTACAATCGTCTACTAGTAAAACATGTACTTCTTTCACGATTACATTTACGGGAAATAGGCACATAAATCTCCAAATACTAAGTTTAAAGGTTCCAAAGACTTAGTGTTTGTTTGATTTGAAACGAAGCTCTCTTGTGCTTTCTAGTAAGCATGCATTGCATACTTGACTCTTGTGATTAATCACGGTATTCCTTCCACTAATTTCTTCCGAGTCATTTGTTTGATGGAATCAAAATTCAAATGACCCAACCTAACATGCCGGATCCATGCATGGTTTTCTAAATTAGTCAATAAACACATAGGCATACGAACATTCAAGTTTATCTTGTAAAGTCGGTTTATTGATCTTTCAACTCTCATGAGGAGTTTTTGATCGACCATATAGCAATAGTATGTTGTCTTGCATAATGATCTTACTGATCATTCTCATTAAGTGTCCTAGGCTCAATATATTGCTTTTTAAGCGGGGAATGTAATAAACACCGTGAATCACCTTTTGTTCCTTGTTTTACATTCCAGCAATATGGAACCTCTACCTTAATCTCTACATATGACCCATCTCCAAAGCGGACTCTTCCGAAATTTTCTCATTAATTTCCTTAAAGTGTGTCCTAACTCCGGTCATATGGTTGCTAGCACCATTATCTAAGTACCATAGCTTTTATCGAGCTTATGTACTTCTCGGTTCAATCTTCTTTTCATTTAAGAAGATTTTCTCCCACGTCTCCTTTTCCTTCAATTGCCATTAAGGCGTTGGTTCAATGTCTTCTTGAACCAAGTTTGATTGCTCTTGTCTCCTATTCTTTTCTTTGCGATTACTCTTGAAATGTCCAAGCTTATTACGGTTGTAACACTTTACTTTACTAAAGTCCCTTTTCAAAATTGTTTTCTTGTACTTATGTGAAGTTTTCCTATCATTGTTGTATTGCTTGGGCTTTCCATCTTGGTTATCTTCGATGATCTAAACTTCTCTTGTCCACCATTCTTATGACTTGTACTCTTGTCATAATTTGTGAGCAGTTTGTCTTGATTGTCACTAGGGTTTCCATCAAAGAGTTTACTCTTTCTTCAAAGGCTTTAACCTTCCAATTGTCTCATCTAGGGTTGTGTTTTCTAGATCGGAAAATTGTTCTATGGTCGCCACGATTTGTATAAACCTTCGAGTGCTTGAACTTAATAGTTTTGCACTAAGGTTTGTTGATCAAAAGTTGATCCTAAGCCACTAGCCCTTGTGGCAATACTATTGAGTTTTGCAGAGAAAACGTCAATACTATCATCTTCTTTCATTTTCAACATCTCAAATTCAGTTTTGAGAGTTTGTAGCCGTGCTTTTTGCACTCTATCTACACCTATGTGCCTAGTTTGTAGTGCTTCCCAAATTTCTTTTGCACTCTTACAACTAGCCACTTGCAAAATCATATCCTCTGGTAATGCCTGGAAAAGATATGCAGTTCTAGTCATATCCTTTTTTGTATCCAGTTCTACATTACCCGTAGGTTCTATCAATTCCCACAGCCCATTTGCTTTTAGTATGGTCTTTATACAAAGAGCCCATACTGTATAATTTGTAGGTTTTAAAACGGGACATTGAAATTGGGAAAATGATGTAACCTCTTTGTGAATTACAATTTCCTTGTTTGTTTCCTTACTTGAGTCTCCAGTCATTTTGTCTAGAAACTATTTCTAATCCTAATAGGGATTATATATTTAGGAATCTAGGAAATTCTTATAAATTCTACTAGGAATCAAAAGCAAAAAAAATTCTAATCTTACAAGACTAAAATTATAAAATTCAGATTTTAGTTTAGAAAGTAAAACCCGAATTTGCGATTCCTTCACGATATGATTTTCCTTCCTTGTATAATTAACCAAACACTCCTCTTGATGTTTCTTCCTTTTTGTTAAATTTTGGGTTGGTAATCTGTGGCAAACATATCATTCTATCAATTGCTAATGGCTTTCAAGTTGTGGCTTATTAGGGAGTAATTACAGGGTTTAACACGGACAAAGATTAAAGATTTAAAGTTCCAAGAATCTCATTTCTGTTGAAGCCTTTCTTCTTTTACGCTAATGAGTCTTCGCTAGCCGTTAGAGGGTCTTAGTGAAACTTAATCTCTATTTAATAAGTCCCCTTATCTGGGGTTGACACACTTGAGTGTGCGATATTTTGTATCACTCTCTTCTCTTCTCTCGGATCATTTCACCGATCTTGTCTTGTCTTTACATTCATATGATTATTGTCTCATTGACATTAATCTAATCTTATTACATTTGGATACTATTAATCTAAAGTCGACTATTGCGACTTAGATCGAATAAAGGTTCTATTGTTCATCTAGTGTTGCCTATACTTTGCGCATGGTATCGAGCTTGGGCTCATTGATTCTCTTCGCAACTATTGGTGGTTTGGGGTTATTGCTATTGGCGTAATCATGGTTATCTTCTACTTACAATTAGCCCTAGACTAAGTGAATCTAGGGTAATTGTGATTTGCTCTTCATTGCATATTTCTCGTAAGTCTATATCTTGTCTCTTCAAACATACGGTGACTTAAGTCTTTGTGGGTGCAAATGGGTAGACTAACATCTTGATCGCCACCTTTGAGTGGTACGAATACCTTACGGTTTACCCTAGTCTCTGAGCTTGGTGCTTGTTGTTTCTTAAATTCAAAGTCTTATTTATCTTTCTATTTGGTCTTATTATTATCTCTCATTTTTATTTATGCATCTTCTGTCTTTATTATGGTTCTTGGTGATCTGCTTTGGTGGTGGTGGTTCCATCGAGAAAATCTTATCCTTTGGGGATGCTTTGTACTTACACCCTAATAACACTAATGGGACTCCCATTATTTCTATCAAACTCACGAGGCGAAAATTATAAAATATGGAATATGGCCATGACCTTTGCCTTAAGGAACCATAATAAGTTAGGGTTTATTGATGGTACTTGCATAAAAGCGATTCAAACCCTAATCTTGCTAATCAATGGGACACTTGTAACTCTGTTGTGGTTACTTGGATTCTTAATTCTCTCACACGAATTATTTCTTTGGGCTATCTATAAGCGCTTATAAATGTGGAATGATCTTAAAGATACTTATGATAAGGTTGATGGTTGACTATTTTCAATTTGCATAAAATATAAACTCTCTTAGTCAAAGTGGGTCCTCTCTTGCTGATTACTACAACAATCTTAACTATTTATGGAAACAATTTGATTGTATGATTAGCTTGCCTCCTTGCACTTGTGAGGCTCAAAACATTTTGAAAAACATAATCGACTAATCAAGTTAATGCAATTTCTTATGTGTCTTGATGACTCCTATGTTCCCATCGAAGCAATATTTTAAGCGAGACCCTTTACCTAATGTCAAAGCGCTTTCTCTGTTGTCTGGAGAAGAGTCTCAGAAATATATCATCCGGGAATAGCTACGCTAAACCCATACTCGACTTTTCTTTGCAAAAACTTCGATGGTGGAAAATTTTTGATAACAAAGTTTTAACAACAAAGTTTATGGTCTTATCTTGTAATGACTCTAATAGCAGAGGACCAAACATGAACCTCAAATGTACCAATTGCAAAAACACGGTCACACCATTGATAGATGTTATGATCTTGTTGGCTATCCTCTTGGATATACTAAGAGAAATTTTAATGGTAAACCTTTCGGCGGTAACAATGTTTACTGCTGAAACCAATCTTATCACCGATAATAGTGCCAAGCAACTCTCTGTCTCCTTGTCTAATGAGCGACTCTCAAGACTTATGAGTCTTCTCAATGACAACAATGTGTCATCCGCTAATGCCAACTTAGCGGTAAAATTTTTCGGAACCTTCTTTAATGGCGGTGTCAAGTTTAATATAAAATTCAACAAGTTTTTAACAACAACACTAAGACATTATCTGGAAACATCGATCTTGGTTGGATTGTTGATTACGGTGCAAATCGACACATAGTATGGTTGAAATTTTTTAATCAATGTTGTTAACATTTCAAATCTTGGTTTAACTGTTGGACATCCCAAGCAATTTTCGAGGTATAATTACAAAAATTGGTGATTTAAAGATCAATAATGATCTAACTCTTTTGATGTACTTGTTGTTCACAGTACAATGTTAGTTCTTTGTCTGTTCATAAAATTGCTAGAGACAATAAGATGTTTGTCGGGTTTAATGAATCTAATTGCTATATCAGGATTTACATCAAAAAGGATTGTGGGATTGGTAAACAACACAATGGGTTATATATGTTTGATATTGATTCTTCATGTAAGATTATTTCTAATAAGCGCATATCATTTGTCATGTTTCAAAAATCTTTGGCATCAAAGACTTGGTCATCCTACGACCAAGTCCTACACATCTTAAACCCATCTTAAATTTGATAGTACATACGAACCGATCATCTACGTGATACTTGTAATAAAGCTAAACAAACCGGGAACCATTCCTACAAGTGAACATAAATCAACTAAAATTGGTCAACTTGTCCATCTTGATGTATGGGGACCATATAAGGTCACTAGCAGAGATGGTTACAAATATTTTTAAGCGTTGTTGATGACTATTCCGAGCGGTGTGGGTTTATATGCTTAAGGGAAGGATGATGTTTATGTTTCCATTGTTAACTTTACTCACATGCTATCAAATCAATTTGAACACAATGTCAAGATCTTTAGAAGTGATAATGGGACGAATTTGTCAATAATAAACTTCAACATTTTTCCATGAAAAGAATTTTACATCAAACCTCTTGTGTTTATACACCACAACAAAATGGTATTAGAGAAAGGAAACATAGGCATCTCTTTAATGTAGCTAGATCCCTCATGTTTTGGGAATTACCTCTAAATCTTTGGTGCGAATGTATTCTAGCTGCGCCTATGTCATAAGCAGGTTGCCTCTTGATTATGTCAGGCAAGTCCCGTTCTTCCTTGTGTATGGGCATGGCCCTTCACTCTCTCTCCTAGAGTCTTTGGTGCTTATGCTATGCTACCATTCTCAACATCTACGATAAATTTGGTAGTAGGTGCGAAAAAGTGTCTTTTTGGTTACTCAAATGAGAAGAAAGGCTATAAACTCTTGAGCCTTGAAACAAAAATATCTTTTACTCCGGAGATGTCAAATTTTATGAAGCTATTTTCCCTTCAAAATGAAAAATTACGTGTCAAAACCTTTTGTTGAAACCTTTGTGCCAAAGATTTAAATCACAAAATTTCTTTGACTCACAAATAAGTCCCAATGATGAAGGAGAGTGACATCCTATGATGATGGCACGGTGGTAAGTCATCCTACTAGGATTGTGAACCGGTTGCAACATCTATAGATGATAATACACACCACGAGGGCAACATATCACATGATTCACATCCTGGCGATGCGATTTCGATCCTGGCGATGCGTTTACGATCTTCTTGATACAACACACGATTATCTTGAACAAGAAAGAGGCTTGCCACCGGAGGCGCTAGAAGGTCAACGAGTTTCAAGTTGCCCGATAATCTTAATGACTTTATTATAGAAGGAAAAGTCAAATATGGTGTTGAAAAGGTTGTTAATTACTCCAACCTTAATGCTTTGCATCTAGTATTAATAAAAGTATTGAACCTACTGTTATGAAGAAGCTATCCATGATAGTAATTGGGTTGATGCTATGAATTCTAAAATTGAGGCCTTAAATGAAAACCATGCTTGGGATATAAGCGATCTACCTCTAATAGAATTCCTATTGGCTGAAATGGATATTCAAAATCAAATATAAAGCCAATGGTGAAGTTGATAGATACAAGGCTAGACTAGTTGTTAAAGGCTATAACCAAAGGAAGGAATAGAATATGATGAAACCTTTTCTCTGTTGTAAAAATGTCTCTTGTCGGATGTCTTATTGCCTTATTTGTAAAAAACAAATGGCCTCTTTTTCAACTTGATGTTAATAATGCTTTCTTGTATGGAGATCTTGATGAGGATATCTATATGACCATTCCCGAGGGTTCGTAATGAGAACAATAAGAATAAAGTCGTAAACTTGTCAAATCCCTATATGGCTTAAAACAAGCTCCGGAAATGGAATGAAAAACTTGTCGGTGTTTTAAAAGAAAATAACTTTGTTCAATACATTAATGATCACTCTTTGTTCACCAAGCAGAGAATAACAAGTTTATTGCTACCTTGTTTATGTGGATGATATTGTCCTTCTTGGAAATTGCGATGAGATAAACCGTTTCAAAGAGTTCCTAAAACAAAGTTTCATATTAAAGACTTGGGAAATCTAAAATACTTTCTTGGCATTGAGGTTCTAAAAGCGGGAATGACATTTGTCGCTCCCAAAGAAAATATTGTCTTGAACTCCTCGAAAATTTGGTCTCCTTGGGTGCAAACTGTGTCCACTCCTATGGAACCCAACTCAATCCTTCCATACATTCCCACTGCGATGACCCTTGCTTGTCAACATCATTGGTTATCGAAGTTACTTGGGAAACTTATCTATCTCACCCATACTAGACGACATCTCATACTCGGTTCATTATGCGGCACAATATATGCATTCTCCTTTAAAGTCTCATCGGAATGTGCCCTCAATGTTCGAGATATCTAAAAGGAGCTCAGGAAAAGGTCGAGGTACAATTTTAGCAACTCTGAAAATCATCTTGAAGGATATAGTGATCTTGATTGGGCCAAATGCAAGAAAACCGGAAAATCATCACGAGTTATTGTGTTTTCTTTAATAATTGTTTAATCTCATGGAAAAGTAAAAACAAAACACTCTTTCAAAATCTTCCACAGGCGAGAATATAGATCTATGTCTCGCTTCTGTGAAATCATTTAGTTCAAAAATCCTAAAAGACCTAAAGTTGATATCAATCTTCTGTTGATCTTTTGTAATAACAAATCGCTTTACAACTTCTTTGTCAACCCTGTTTTCCATGAAAGATCAAAACACTTTGAAATTGATGTTCACTTCATCGGGGAAAAAATTGCTAGAGGTGTTATAAATACTAAAAGATTGGCTCTTCAAACCAAGCTGAGACATACTCACAAAGAACCTCCACATCTATCGGCATAAATTTTTGTGTGAAAAATTGATATTGTTTGATATGTTTGCTCATCGATTAAGGGAATGTTAAATTTTGGGTTGGTGTCTGTGGCAAACATATCATTCTATCAATTGCTAATGGCTTTCAAGTTGTGGCTTATTGCAGGAGTAATTACTGAGGGGTTTAACTTGGACAAAGATTAAAGATTTAAAGTTCCAAGAATCTCATTTACGCTAAAGCCTTTCTTCTTTTCTGGCGACGAGTCCTTTGCTAGCCGTTAGAGGGTCTTAGTGAAACTTAATCTCCTATTTAATAAGTCCCTTATCTAGGGTTAGACACACTTGAGTGTGCAATCTTTTGTATCACTCTCTTCTCTTCTCTCGGATCATTTCACCGATCTTGTCTTGTCTTTACATTCATATGATTATTGTCTCATTGACATTAATCTAATCTTGTTACATTTGGATACTATTAATCTAAGGCGACTATTGCGACTTAGATCCGAATAAAGGTTCTATTGTTCATCTAGTGTTGCCTATACTTTCGCGCACTTTTTTTGCTCTTCTTGTTCGAACCGAAAAAAAAAAAACTACAACCTTTGTGTTTTTTTTTATATTTTTTATATGTGGTCAACAAAGAATGTTGCCTTTGGTTTTTTCTTTCGTAACGATGAAACACAAAGTGTTTCCTTTTCTCCTTTTTTATTTCGAATCGGCAAAGCAGAAACACCAAACCTAATGTTTTTATGTTTCTCTGTATTTGTACCAACACGGATACAAAACAAACACCGGTTTCTTGTTCTTAATCTCTTCGCCAAGGAGCGGTGTTCCTTTTCAGTTTCTACGAACCAACGACAAAATTCATTGCGTTTCTTCACTTCGGTGATTTGCGGAAAACCTCAACCCAACTCTTGATCTTGTGTTGCCAAAACAAGCGTAGGCTCGATGCCAATTTGTTGCCAGTGAGTTTTATACTCAAGTAAATTAAGTAACACGAAACAAATATAATAACGACTTGTATTATAAGCGATTTGGTTTTACAATTGTGTTTTGTACAATATCCGAATATCTCTTTGATTTCATCCCTATTTATACTAATTGAAGCGACACACATGTGCTGTAGCTTTTCTTGAAGCGTTGTGATGTTTCTGGGATTGTGTCGCTTCACACATCAAATAACCGTTTAGAGGTTATTAGGTTTAATATAAACCCATCTGGCCCTTGTGACTTCCGTTTTGTACATGTAGGCCCTTTATCTTCTGTTTAGTACGAGATTAAGCCAACAAACAATACAGCGATTCACTTTTAAGCAAAACAAAGACAGAGAGAGCTTATGCGTGCAATACAAAACAAGACTAAGGAAGAAAATATAAAATTGTAACAAAACACTAATTTTACCTCGCGACCCAAGAAGAGCGTCTTGTTTTGGAAGAGGGTCTTACAGCCTTCGTTTCTTCATCATCTTCACTAACAGAAGCATCGTTTACAACAAGGTTCATCAAGGCCGTGGTTCATTACTAGGAAGTTGGTCTGAGTGGCGAGTCTAAGCTCGGACTCTTCATCGTTTGCTCCACTTGTCGGTCTTTAGCATCAACATATCTTGTCAAAGCATATAAATCGCCAATTACGGAAAAAAGTTAACATCTCCATAAACGGCACTTTCGAGTATAGTGACATATTAACAATTTTGTCATGAGATAGCAAGTTCATACCAGCTGCTAAAGCTTTCAATCGAGGATCAAGGATAGGTGGATATTTCAAATTAATCGACTCGTAGAGTTTGAAATTGACAAAACCAAGAAGAGTCTGCACATTAAATAGAAGTACATGTATGTACCAAGTTGTGAAAAGAATTAACAAAAGGAATGCACTTACGGCAACAAAACAAAAGTCAAAACGAAGGTATAGTTTGATCAAGAAACCTCGTAAAATTCCAAAAAGGTGAGCATAATCTTGTAATCAACAACTTGAGGCATGACTTGCTGGAGCGCATGAGGAGTCAACCATGTGACTTTTTGACCGTCAACCTCCGCCTGAAAAGAACTTAATCAGTAAAGTAGCAATAGGTGAAAGCACGCATACACAAAAACCACACAAATATGGCACGATCATTATACCTGGTAATATATGCCTTTGACAGATATGAAAGCCTTTCTTAGGTTATGTGTACAAGAGATATACGCCTGCCACTCAAGGCTCAACCTAAAGAAACGTATATACCATTGTTATGATACATAAAAACCTGACCAGCTACGATATAAATCTGAAATCTGTGATCTCACGTACCCTCGACAGTTATGGATTCTCTCAGGTTGAATACTTTCCTCGCGATAGCGGTAATGCGGCAAAAGATGGACCATAGTGAGACGGTCGTCTAAATCTCTTAACGCATCAATAAACTTAGGATATCTAAAACAAAAGAAAAAACATCAATCAGTAAGTAATAATAATTGGCAAGCCGGTAAAAAGTTATATATTAGTTAGAGTAACACCAACCTTTCACGAATAAGCATATCAAGAGTATAAGTAGGCTTCCGTGTCAATAAAGCGTTTAGCAAGATCCTTGTTCTTCTTAGACATGGCTTTCTTTACCTTTTTCTCATATGAGCATCTCACGGAACTTCTCATGAAGTGGCTCATGTTTAAGAAAGCGCGATATATTTCATGTGGTAATAGGTATGGTGGTTTCCTTCACCTTCTTCTTTGGATCTCATGGAAAACCCTTTGAAGATACATAATTTCATATTAAAATGAACACCCAAGATTTAATGTGTTATCGCTAAAAGTCGAAAATGTACAACATATCACAGTTAAAACACCAAACATCAAATACTGCTTTCAGCCTAAAAATTAGCCAAGTTCTCTAAACAATGGCGTAATCAAATTCTTCATGTCCATACTCTTGAAAATAACATACAAAGTCACAATTAGGCCCACATTTTATAACTTCAAACACTAGTTTTCATTTCGGTTTTAGTTCACAGATATATAACTAGATTCAGTGTTAAGGGGTATACTTGTAAACCAATATAACCAACCATCTTGCTACAAAGCGGAGACATAGCACTCTCGGTCTACAATTAACTTATGTTACCATTATCAGTTACAAAAACTGTCCACGTCTACCTAAGAATAAAAATAGCACATTTTAACCTAACACGACAAAACGAGTTTACATACAAACTTTGTAAAACTAAGAAAATAAAGCTTGATTACCGTTCAAAAAAGGTTCCAACTTATAATAAAAGAATATAAAACAGTACATTATAAACACATTTTATCCTACTCTAAGCCCTTTATTGGGTTAGGAAAGATGGCGGATAGGGCTGGTTGGGTTGGGCAATAGGTCAAGCGGGTTTAGTCCAAAATGGACTAGTTTAGGACGATACCAGACATATCAGTGAAGTGCACATTCGGGACATACCAAGCGTATCGCTAGAACTAGAGTTTGAGCATGTGTCAAGATTTTCATGAACAATTCAATCTCAAACTCTATACAAGCCGGAACATATTGTACCATGTCAAACTAAGGTTTATTGAAAGACAAGTCAAATTTTAATTTTAAACCCTCTCCATTTCAAAATAAGTGTCTGTTAAAGTGTGCACGCAATTTCAGAAGTGTGTAATAATTACACTATTTACTAGTCAAATGTCATTTACATCCCTACAGTTGCAATGGTATAATTGAGTGTCTTTTAGGGCAGATTGGAAGCTTGGTACATAATCATGGATGCGGACATTTAATTTGGGACAATGCAAAATAAAAACGTGACATATCCTCTTCACGTTTTGACCTTTAATGTTCAAATCTTCAAAACTATTAGATATATAAGGTATGACTTCTTAAATTGAATGTATTGTAATTTTTGTACTCAAAAGATATCTTTATGAGTCGGTATACAAAGCAGATTGTAGGGATAGTATATGAGGTCGGAAACACCTAGACAACCGGAAGTGCCTCCCAGCCCAATACACTATCCCTTAACTAGCATGTATAATGAATTTGAAATTAAAGTTTCAAATGCAATTTGGGGAAAATTGTTGTTTCAAATTGTTTGTATTTATAGTAGGAAATGATCAGGAATGATCCATGTGGAGGTTTGTGATTGGTGAATTTTGTGTCACACGGATTGGGATTGACATGATCTGGGCCGTTGGATGGAGTGGTCTGGATTGTGTTTTCTTTGTGACTTTGTTGACTCGGTTTTGTTATTTTGGTTTTGGT
Organism: Chrysanthemum lavandulifolium; assembly: GCA_022545495.1. Taxonomy (NCBI): domain Eukaryota; kingdom Viridiplantae; phylum Streptophyta; class Magnoliopsida; order Asterales; family Asteraceae; genus Chrysanthemum; species Chrysanthemum lavandulifolium. The sequence continues at coordinate 307,852,118 of CM040241.1, read as the reverse complement.
TTTGTTGATGTTGTGATTTGAGAATGTATTTGATGGTAAATGTTATAGGTTTGTTACGATTACAATGTGATAGTTTTGTAACAATATATAAAAGTGTGTGTATCTAACGAAACTGTGTGCGATAGTTTTGTAACAATATATAAGAGTGTGTATCAAAAATATATATATTTGTTCACATTGCAAACTTTTATATGTTAATACTTACATACTTAATAGCAATTAGCACTTCAACCTTGGAAGCTTGGTACAAAATATAGACGTTGACATTTACTACTTTACTTAAATGTCCGTTGAAGCGAGCATTGGCTTAGCTTTTAGACTTTTAGTGATATGGGTCATAGCTTAGAATTTATTGTGCAACTAGCCTTAAAAGCTTTTTCTTTTTCACGACATTGTAGCAGTTAAAAAACGAAAGTTATAACAATCATACAAACTTAGTTTATGTAAGATTGGCACATCAAAATGTTTCATGAAAATATTAATATATTTCTAAATTCTAATGGTATAGTTTATCTAAGTTAAATTAACAAAATTATGCGAAGCTAATTATTTCATAAGAGTTGTGAATCTATAGTGGTAAGAAGCTCAAGTGTAGATTAACTAGAAGCCTAGCAGGCCCAAGTGGACAGCCATATAAGTCCCATAGATAAGACGGGTCAAAACTTGGGCCCGGTTGTCAGCAACAAATGTACTGGTTTGTGTGTGAATTTAGAAAATTGACCAAATAATAGTATAGTTTATTTTCGAGCTCACTCATTTCGATCTCGACATTATAGCGGCGGGAAGGAGGAACAGCGTCAAGGGCACCAACACACATGGTTGACACATTACGCCCGAAAGACGACATCACGCATGGTGGTGGATTTAGTGGCGGATCCATGAATTTGAATAGGGTGTAGCACAAAAAATGTCTAGTGAATGAAACCGTTCACATGCTCACATTCTTCACATGTATAAGTATGACTAGGTATTAAAATGTAGTTTGGGAATTGTTGATTGGTGGAAATGGTGTGGTGTGGATTGGTGACGTGGTAATCCAAAACTTGCATCCAAAGTGTTTGATGATATGCCTGAATCAATGTAACAATGAATATAAAACAAAATATGTGTCCATGAAAATGAAAATGAGCCTCATTAGTGGTTGCCAGGGAAAACGTATTGGTTTAACTCTGGTTAGGCCGTGTACATCTTAGTCAAAGATTCGTCCTTCCCAGAGGGAAAACGCTATGGGTGCGTTTAGTTGGAGAAAAAATTCTCTTGTTTTCTATCTTTAGTTTTGTAAAATTTGGATGAGAAATTTATCTCAACAAAACACCTGAAAATATAGAAAACGTGTTTAGTTGATATTTGTATTTTCTGCTTTGAAGAAGGGGAGGAAGGGTTGAGGGTTATAATGGAAAATAGGAAAACAACTAAAATTTGTTTTATAATTTTCCTTGTTAGGTTAGGAATAGGGGATTTTATGTTTTGCAAAATATTTTGTTGGAAATGATAATTTAAACGCGATTTCTGTTTTCCTTATTTTCTACAAAACATTTTGTGGAAAACAAGGGTGTTTTCCCCCAACTAAACGCACCCTATCCGTTTAACTTAATAGTAACATGTTGAACTGATTACTTAAAGTTCTAAACTATTGGTCCAAAAAACCGCATTTTTAGTATGGCTTATCAGCGTGGATTATGGCGATGTTTAAGAAATATGGCAGTATTAGATTAACATAAGTTATGAGAACACATGAGAGGCACAACGTTAATGTGAAGCTTAATAAGCTTACATATTATAGATGAAACCTTGGTGGGTGTTTCTTATGGCTTATTTTCTGGCTTATGAGCTAAATTTGTTCGGCTCATTTTCATGGACATATATTTCGTCTTATATTCCAGTTTTAAGTCATAATAAGCTCATAAGTAAAGAAAACTGTAAATATGAGCTTATGGAAAATATGCCAAACGAATTAAGCTCATGTGCCCGACAATAAGCTAAAACATATACCCCTCGTTAATATTCTTTTGCTATTTATTGCTTCAATACTTTACATTAACTCTATAAACAAACTAAAACATACAGGAAATCGACATTGAAAGTAATAGCCCAAGCTAAACGGATCTCGTTTGTCTAGTTGTACTAAGTATTAGCCTTGTATAGAATATACAAGACCGCTGCAACAGATTAATGATCTGCTCCCGCCCCATTCGGTGAAAAATGTCATCAATCATTCCCATCACTAGATGTATCAATTTGGCGAAGATGATGGCGCGCATAAGCGAACTAGTGCAAATTTGGTTCAATGGGAAACCACATAATCTCTTGTTCTCTAAATATGATGCCTATGAAAGCGTGCAAGCGGGAGCTGTTGGGATTTTTCCTTCCAATTGATTGTATGACAAATTCAAAGCGAAAGGAGCGAAGGCTAGTCAACACATATGGGATTTCTTGGTTATTACATTGAGCGACATGTCCAATGCTTCTAAGCCGACTCAAAGTTCCAATAGATGGTGGGGCTGAGCCGTGAACTCATTATGTGATACGTTGAGAAGATCTGGGGCTTTGAGTTGGCCAATTGTTTCGGTATCACCCACAAACAGTTACTTAATATATCAATGGTTGTGAAAATTGTCAAGATTTTGACCAACTTCACATCAATCCTTTGACCGTGATGTCACGAATCTTGATAGTGCCACCGATCGACTTGTGACATCAGAAAAAAGTTTGCACAGACACTTGCTCTATTTTCAACGGTCATCATAGCTCCCATTGGTGAAAAATTTCGGTGGGACCACACCATTAAAGTTATTGTGAGCTATGTCTAAAATACGAATATTTGACCGGTTGTCGGCCTTCACCGCAATGAGCGGATCCATGGAACCTGTTAGATCGGAGAACAAGAACATGAAATTTGGTATTGTTGCCCAAAGAACATGGATAAGTGTCATTTATCTTGTTGTTCCCAAGGTTTAACACTTGTAGCATTGTGCAGTTGACAAGGGATTGTGGGATCTCCCCTGCCAAAGAGTTTCCATGCAGGTCAAGAGTGTTCAATCTGCAGGTGCTTGGAAACATTCCCTCGATTTGACCCATGAGACGGTTGTTTGCAAAATTAAGTACCGCGAGAACACCACCAAGTTCTATCAAACACCGTGGTATCCTTCCGTTTAAATGATTGTTTGACAAATCAAGTACCTGAAGGTGTGTAGCATTGCATATACTGTCAGGGATCCTCCCAGTGAGCAAATTGTTAGAAACCGAGAAGAAATAGGAAATGGTGAGGTTTCTCCCAATGCTTTCTGAGAGTGACGAGTTGAATGGATTATCTGAATAGTCGATGAAGTAAGCACTTTGTGGCGGTATAGGAATCGCCCTACTAAGACGATTGGAATGCAAGTCGAGTATATTAAAATCAGGAAAATTGTAGGGCTCTTGGAGGGAAGTTAGGTTGTTATGTGAAAGGTTCACATACGCCTGTCCTCCATTCCCAACTTCCCATATCCAATTTGGTATCTCTCCTTGAATTTTGTAGTCTGAAAGATCAAGAGTTATCAAATTTGAGTGGTTTCGTAGATTAGGGAACTTCTGAAGATTGCACGAAGCCAGTTTCAATGAGTATAAATTGGGAAGGTGAGACATGAGAGATTCTTTCGCTTGTTATAGCGAAAACTTGTTAAATGAAAGATCAAGATGCATTAGGTTCTTTGAGACCCGGAAATCTTTAGTTTCAATTACACCACTCGGGTTGTTTGATGATGATGAAGAGGTCACGAAGTTGTCAAGTTCAAAAATGACCAGTGGAATTTCACCTTTCAATTTATTCTTTGCTTAAATCAAGCGGTACAATAATGGTATGGACGAGTTTGAAAGCCAGGAGCGGACCATCAAAATTGTTGTTGGAAAGACGTATATGTTGCACATTTGGCAGAGAGAACAAAGATGAAGGTATGCTTCCATTGAAAGTATTGAATCCTAAATCAACCGAAATAAGATTATTAAGGTCTTGAAAGTGATCAAAAGGAATCATACCCGATAAACCATTTCTTGAGAGGTCGATGTAAGTAAGATTCTTGAAAAGCCGAAATGACAGGATTTTCCCAATAAACTTATTCACTGACAAGTCCACACAGGAGAGTTGAGTGAGTCTTTTCATGGATTCTGGTTGTTGAGTTGGTGAAGCCACTCAAACATTAGTGGCAGAATACATGTAACCACTTAACAGATAGTGGCTTAAGTGATGAACACACTTAACAATTAGTGGCGGAAAAGAAGCCACTTACTTGATAGTGCCGGTGGTGGTAGATAGTGGCATGCTTTATCATCTCTATATAAAGATGATCACTACGTATTTGTAAAACACACCTCTTGATTACACAACAAGATGTAATAAACACTCCTAGTTACCCGGTGGGCGTGGGTCGACACCGAACCACCTTATATCCTTGTGTTCTTAGTTGTGGTAGTGTGTGTGGCGTTAATTATGTTTGTATGTGTCATCCGATCCTAACAAGCGGTATCGAGCACATCAAGGATGAGGAAGGAAGTTCGATTCTGATGCGCATCAACAATTTAAACTCGATTTTATCCGAGACTTGGGTCGGTGGGAATAAAGTTCGAGGATGAAGTTCAAGCTTTACTCATTATCATCATTACTCGACAGTTGGTCGAATAGTTCTGGTAGTTACTAGTTCATCGGGATCGAAAGAGCTCGCTTTGAGGAATTCGAGGATTTAATTCTAGGCGAAGGCGTCGACGAAGAATTTTCGGGAATCATCAAGTGAACAATTGAATGCGGTCGGTAGAAGAAATAATGAGAGTAGTGGGAGTGGGAGCAGGAGAAGAAGTCGATCGAGGACTCGAAATGATGTGACTTGTTGAAGCAGTAAAGAGGTTGGACATTTCGAGAATCAATGTCCAAAAAGACAAGAAAAAGTTAACGTTGCGGTGACCATACAAATGATGATGTTTTGATCGTAGTGTGGAGAGCAATGTGGATTCTGGGTTATGGATTGGTTGCTTCATTTCACGCTACCACACCGTGAAGCAACTGCGAATCTGAAAGAAGGGATTTTAGTAGGTGGTAAGGTAAGGCGGCGAACAATGAGGTTCTTGATGTGATGAGCATATGTGACTTAGATCTGAAGACTCCAGTCGGTCTATGGACTTTGAAGGATGTCCGGGTAATTCCAATTCTGAAGAAACAGTTGATTTCTGTTGGGCAGTTGGATGAACAGGGGCACGATGTTAAGTTCAAAAATCTGGTCGTAGCTCGAGGAAAGAAGCAAGGTTCGTTGTATGTGGTCAGTTTACCGTCTGAGGAAGTAACCGTCCCGGTTCAGAAGAAGACCAAAGTCCGGTTCACATAGTCTCGTGGGCAGAAGAAGGTTCGCTTTCCAGGATCAGGCAGTTCGTGTCAGTGGGAGCCGATAGGGACAGAGAATGGGTCGTGTGATTCGGTCATGGCGATGTGTTAGAGCTAACGGAGCTTCAACGGGCCTTCGGTTAATGAAGAGAAGGCAACGGTAACTAGGATGGAGCTAAGATCAAAAGTTCTTGTTTTACAAAAATACGAGATACGGTTGAAGCACGGTGAAGATTGTTACGTGGCTTCAGTGGGAGATTGTTGATTCTTGAAGCCACTCAAACATTAGTGGCGAATACATGTAACCACTTAACGAGATAGTGGCTTAAGTGATGAACACACTTAACAATTAGTGGCGAAAAGAAGCCACTTACTTGATAGTGCCGATGGTGGTAGATAGTGGCATGCTTTATCATCTCTATATAAAGATGATCACTCGTATTTGTAAAACATACCTCTCTTGATTGCACAACAAGATGTAATAAACACTCCTAGTTACCCGGTGGGCGTGGGTCGAATGCGAACCACCTTATATCCTTGTGTTCTTAATTGTGGCAGTGTGTGTGGCAGTTAATTATGTTTGTATGTGTCATCCGATCCTAACACTGGTATCCCTCCGGAAAAGTTTGTTCCGCTGATCACTAAATCCTGAAGCGCACTGTTCATAGGAAACTTGGGTAAAGAGCCGTTAAGATTTGGGTTTATTGATATATCAAGACTATGCAACGTTTGCGACTAGAGGAAATTTTTGGGAAATGTTCCAATCAAGTTACAAGCAGCAAGATTCAATATTGTCAGATTCTTGAAATTTGCAAAGAAACCGAAGCGAGCACTCAAATCGTTAGGTTTAGACGGTGCGAAAGTGATTGCGACACGAAGGACTCATCTAAAGGGCCCAAAAGTTGACAACGTGACAAGCTTAAAACTTCCAAATTAGGCAAAGATGATGATAAACCCCGGCACCAATCGAGTTTATGTGATGACATGTTCACACTATCCATATAAAGACCCCTTAGCCGTGTGAGGTTGCGAACAAGTGTGGCTAAACTTGGGTTCTCGAGTTTCAATGAGCCACTTTCAAAAGCGAAGGCTCGGAGAGATCAAGAATCTCTAACCTTGTCGGTGTGACAATTCTTGTGAATCGACGGAAAACCTCGAATTCGACAAGTTTAAATACACCAAACTTGTAAGACTTCCAAATCTTGTAGGAATCTTGGTGAAATTGAAGTTATTTTCAGCAAGATTCAGGCTTTCAAGACTCTTTAGACCGAAAAGGACACTGGAATCATTGATTCCACCTAATATCACTTCGTTGCTTAAGTCTAGACCAATAGCCTGACCCTTGATGCTGCAAGTGACCCCTCCCCATGAGCAGCAATCCGTGGCAGTTGGGTTCCAAGTCACCAACTTTGTTGAAAGTGAAGAATCGAACTGGAGTTCGTTCTTCAACTGGATCAAAATCGTTTGGTGGTTTATTTGACATTGGCCGTAAACCAAAATTGTATCAACCCCAAACAACATCAGGTAAAAGGGTAACAAGAACATCTGAAAGCAGAGTTGGGATTTCATTATGAAATAGGGTTTTAGGCACAGGTGATGCTTATGAGCCGTCGAGCCTATAAAATTAAAACCTTAGCAACTTTTAGAAATGGCTTGGTTTATATTTGCTAAATCTGTTTAATTATGATCTCATGATAAGCATTATATCCAAAAAATTCTGTTAGATTAAAAATTAGACAAACTATTGAGTTTGACGTTTACTTTAGATTCAACCTTGGGCTCTTATGAATTTACTAGTCAAGTATTCAAAATTAGACAAACTGTTGAGTTTGACGTTTACTTTAGATTCAACCTTGGGCTCTAATGAATTTACTAGTCAAGTATTCAAAATTAGACAAACTATTGAGTTTGACGTTTACTTTAGATTCTGTTGGAAGGGACAATGGTTACCTTAATACTCTCAAATTACTGTGCAACAAACTTCTTGCAGTAAAAAATCAGTTAATGACTACTAACATTGTTAGTTTATATTGTGCTTAACAAAATATTCATTCACGTTGAAATACTTCCGACTCTGAAAGTATTTACTCCATTCATTTCATGGAAGTTGCAACTTTGTATTAATATTAGTATTGCTTATTATCATCGTTATAAATGAATTGATTTACTTTATAATGATTTACAGGATCTATTTTTATGAAAGATGTTTGATATTCAACATACGTCGCAGATGAAGTGCACTGTATTGATCGCCTAGCTTCTCCTTGATGAGTTCAACGATTGGATAAAAGGGTTCAAGAGGTAGCTTATTAAAGACAGTCAACCCAAATGGACCTGCTTTGAACTGTATCAGAATTACGCGTTTCGACCCATTACCCAACCCGTCTAACCAACTGAATTTTTCACTTTTAGTACAAAACGGAAGTCACCTGACCATACTTGGGATCTACAGAAACAACTGAAAGTGAACCCATTATATTGGTGTATTAATTAAGAGCTACACCCTAGTTGATATTTACAGGTGCGAGGGGCTATGAATTTGATCGTTTTATCTACGGAAACAAACACATTGCAGGTAATATGACAATTTAATTTTTGTGAACTAAATGATTTTTTTCTCAACAAATTTACCGCCAGTAAGTATTACTAACAACAAAAAAGGTGAACAGAAAGTTGATATAATAACGTAGAACGGTAAATAAGAGGGAGTCTGGCTAAGTTCTTCTGAAGGGGTTAATAGCTTTTTCGTATTTTGGAGCAGCTTATTTGCAAGGCTAATAAGCTGTAATAACTAGTCAAGGCACTTGGGTACCACTTTAAATTAAATGGTCAAGTCAATAGCTAGCATTATCATGCACATTCAACTAGCATTTAGATACCTTCCTTGCAATTTCTTTCTTTGCTATTGTCCACACAATAACATGTTCATGTGAAACACTTCTGTCAAATTGATTGATAGTACTTGAATGAAGCCAAATCAAGACCCACTGATTTAGATTTCGTCGCTTAGTGAGCCAATGAACCTAATTCTAATGTCTCATGATAATGATAGTCTATATTTTACATATCAAAACTTATTACATAGCAATTTGCATTATAAATTTGATAAAGTTTTGTTTTTATAGGCTCTTAGATTCATAAATCATAGCATTATAGGTTTGTTAAAAAACTAGTTCCCAATGAGAATCCGACTCTTTTTAAAAAAAAAAAAAAAAACGAGAATCCGACTCTGCTTTTAGGTACTCTTGATACCCTTTTGCCCAATTTTGTTTGGGGTTTAATATGAGGTTGGTTTCAAGTCAATGCCAAATCGAACAATAGTTGACTTTGATCCAGTTGAAATACAATCTCCGGTTCAGTTCTGCACTTTCAATAATGGTCTCTTGGAACCAAGATGTCACAAATTGTTGCAGTTGGCTAGGTGTCACTTGCAGCACTTTCAATAAAACTTATGCAATTATCAAAAGGGCACACCTGAAGTAGCATGCCGAAAGATTGAGGTTTTGTTAGCTAAGCCATTTCAAGAATCATATCCACAGCTTTTGGTTTTTTGAAATCTGTTAGACACATACAGGATTACCATCATAAAAAGCTCCAGTTGTGTAAAATATACAAGTGTAACATAAGATAAGCACTTTTTAAACTGACTGACTTGCCAGTTTGATATTAGCTGCAACAAAACTAACTTAAATTGTAGGTAGTATAAACTTACATACCTAAGTTTGTCTATTACTTTCTTATTAAATCAGATTTTGCCACAAACTAAACAGTAAATACCATCAAAAAGTTATTATTATAAGTACATGCAACAGAAAAATATCCAAACACAATTGATTATTTGGTTATAACAAGTCAAATATAACATTATCACTTTAAAGCACACATCTTCTGATCAAACACGACCTATTTCACAACCGCATTTGATCTTATGAGAATCAAAACCATAAATACGGAAAGAGAGTGTAACTTTGTATCATCTTACCAGGGAGGGAAATGCACCAATTGTCTGTATTACTGTCCGCATAAACAGCATCAGAAGAGGAATCTGCTCAACCTGAAAAATAGGATATAAAACTAAGGGGTAGAATGACGGATATGAAATGTCGAAGTAATTTTTTGTGGGTTGTTGTAGTTATCTTTCAGCCTTAGGAATAATCCTTCTGGATACCGCTAAGATGAGCAGCAGCGTTAGTCTCGCCGGGTGTTATCCGGGACCCGACTCGGCGTAGAGTAAGTATGTGTTTTACCGAAAGGTATAGTATAAATATGTGTGTGAGGAAAATGATACCTTATTCCCAAATACTGTATGCGTATTTATACTACCGATGTCATTTATCGGTCACAGGGTGCATCGTACTTCATGGGGCCGTCGATGGTGTCGGGCGACATTGTCACGACATTGTCCACAGGGTCATGTCCGACATCCACGGGGATGAGACAAAGTGTATCCATGCTAGATGCCAAAAGTACTGTCAGGTCAGCGTGTCCTTCAGACGGATGACCCATCTTCGTACCTTTCGCCTTGGACTGTTGCATTAGAGTATCGGGCCCTTTGGCTAAGCGTATCGGGCCCTTCGGTGTTGGAACGAAGGGGCATATACGTCGTCATGTCCCCCCAATGTCATGTTATTTGTTTTGGACAAGTGACATGATACTTACTCCGTTCGTCCGTCGAATCGATTCGGCTTATTGGGCTTGTTTTAGCTTCGCGGGCCATTCCTCTTACAATGGGCCTAGGCCCACTGAGTGGGAAGAGTTAAAATAATTTTACCGGAAATGGTAGGATTCTGCCACGTGGCAGACACGTCGTGGTGGACGGTTCAGATTTGTCCGCGTCGCTTCCTGACATGATAGGACGTTTCGTGTCCACTTTCTCAGCCTATATAAGGTGTTTTTCTTCATTTGTAATTTTTACTTTTACTTTCAACTCTTTCGTTCTCCGCTTGACACAAACCTTCGGCAAGTTCAGGTGAGTTTTATCCCACTATTCCTTCGTTGATTACGTTGCATCTTGTCAATATCCCATGGCTTCTAGCTTCGCGGGACCCATCAGCAACGCTGGCCCTAAGGCCGATATACATGTATACTCTTGTTTGCTCTCAGGGGAGCTCGAGCAGATCATCAGCGATTACGGTATACCGACCGACCTACATCCTCGTCTAACCCCTGCGGAGTTTACCATGAACAACCTTCCTCCCGATGCCATCGGCCTTTATGAACAATATTTTGCGTTTTCCGCCGTCCGGGTTCCATTTTCTACTTTTCTCTTGAGGGTGATTCGACACTTCCAAGTTCATATTTCTGGCGGTGCCTATCGGATTGAGCAGTTGGTCATGTTTGAGGTTTATTGTCGAACACGGAAATTGAGCCCAGTGAATTTATTCGGGTCTTCTATACTTTGAATAAGCAGGGGCATTGGTTTTCTTTTCAGCGAAGAACCGGGGGGGGAGGCCCGTCCCCGCCTTTTTAAGGAAACATGTTCTAGTCTAAAGAATTGGAAGGATTATTTTTTCTTGATTGATCGGAGGGTAGTTCCAGATGCAAGGCCTTGGAGACATCCGGACTCAAACGTATCGGACCCTCCTCCTGCTAGTGGTTTTGAGGAGGCCGATGTTCGGAGGTTATGCGAAGGGGTGGTGGAGCTCCGACCGGTGCACTCCGGTCTTCTGTATGAGGTTAGGTTGACAAAGATTTGGAAGCATTCTGGGTTCCGCGTGGAGTTCAAGGATATTGATAAGAATGGTAATGCAACCGTCTAAGCTTGTTTTGCTTTCTTTCATTTATCTTCCTTTCCCCCCACTTTTTTTATGTGAACTCTTTTTTTTTTGTGTAGTCATAACTATGTCCCAGTATCTTCGTCTGAGGTCGGAGAAGGGGTCCCGGTTGGGAAAGGGGCGTAGGTTGGTTGAAGGGGAAGAAATACCCCAGCATGTGACCCAACCCTTGAGAACCGACCAACCCATTCCTGAGGTGAGCAGGGTTCAAAGGATCATGGAGAAAGCCGATCCGGGGGTTTTAAAAGCCAAGGAGAAAAAGAGGAAGCAGGCGGAGCGGAGGCCGGCTGGGGGTCCCTCGTCATTTTTGAAAAGGAGACGGTAGGAGTCTCCCTCTATTGAGGTGTTGTCTAGTCCAGAGGACTCCCAGGACGCTCATTCGGCCTCTCCCGTGAATACCTTGAGGCCCGACGATATTGTGAGTGATGTCATGCAGGGAGACGGAGGTAATCAGGGAAGGGGGTCTCTTCAGGAGGGGGCTCACTCGGTTGAGGAACCTACTCCTGCTGCCGTCGTCCAAGGTATTATCTTTGTTATTCATGTTGTTACTGCTATTATTGAGTTGTTCCTGACTTCGTTCTTGATGGTTGGACCTGAGGATCGTGGATTGCATGAGGAGGCGACCCAACACCAGCGAGACCATACACCGAAGATTACACAAGAGGTATCCGTTACCTTCGTCTCCTTTTTTTTTTTTTTTTTTTTTTTTTTTTTTTTTTTTTTGATTGTTTGTTTTTTGTTTGCGTAGGTCTCTTTGGACGAAGGGGCTCTGGGGAGCCCTTTATCCCTGGCTGGGGTTTGATGGCTGATACGACCTTAAATGATGCCTCTCTCTGTAGGGACATGATGATAAATCTTGCTCCTCCCTTTCTCCGCGCTGAACAGGAGGACCAAACTGATGAGCGGGCTCTGTACAGGGGTTGGTTCGAGTTAGCTCATGGGTCTCTTGCCGTTGGCGAGGTTTTTAGAAGGTTTGAGCGGTTGAGTAGCAAGATGTCACGAAGCGCATCGAGCCCACTCTGTTTGCTCCGGTCTCGAGCCATTACTTTCCGAGACACGAGCTAGTCTTCACTCCCAAATTGTTATTAACGAGAAATTAGCCGCGGATCATCAAGCCCTTCGGGAGGTTCACCAGGTTTGTGATCAGAAGGAAGAGGATTTGAAGACGAAGCTGGAGAGTTTGGAAGCTGAGGTTGCGTTGCTAAAGGTTAAGGACACGGAGCAGACCGAAAAGATTAAGTCGTTGGAGGAATCCCTGGGGAAGAAAATTTCAAAGCTGGAGGAGTCGGAGAGGGATGTCGCGGATTTGAGAAAGAACGTGCAGGAAATTGCCATCAAAGTTGGTCATGAAGAGATAGTACGTTTCAACTATGTTAAGGAGTTGATCCCTACGGTGGTTCGCAGGTTACAGGGTAGTAAGGAGTATCAACAAAGCTGGGGGGCCGTTTTCAATGCTGCGATCGATTCTGGGTGGTTGGACGGGGTCAGGGAAGAACGGACCGAGGAAGAGGTTGAAAGGATCGTTGCCGATCAGCACGACTTCGATATGGAGGCTGTGAAGGGTTTTTCTAAGGCATATGACGAGATGTTCACCCGAAGCTACCCATATATAGAAAAAATCAAGCGCTCTTATCACCTCCCTCTGGCGGACTTGATGAATATTCTTCCCGAGGGGACTGGAGCTACTCCTGGGGCCAGCACCTCTGGGGGCTCTTAGTGTCGGACGAGGTCGTTATTATCGGGCCTGCGTGCCTTAGACTGATGTATTTGAACAATTTAGTTTGTCATCGTATGTAATCTTGGGTACTTTTTTAGTACTTCTGTGGTTGTACACTGTCGAACAATGTTTTTTATTATCTATGCTCAGACGGGGTCGTCCGTATATCGGACCCTCATTTTTGGTATGTATATGCTTGTGCACGCCGTGTTTTTTGTTAGCGTCTTGACACTTTCGGCGTTAAATTATGCCCGTGAGCAAATGTGCTGCGGCCTTCCCTAATGACTTAGCATTTTCGGGTAATGTTTTAGCACGGTGGTAAATATACACGGTGGCTCATCCACAGGCGTCGTCACGCCTCGGGTATCTGCTGCCGTTTGGGCGCATATGCCTCGGCTCATCCATAATGTCTTAGCATTATTCGGGGTGTCGATCGCCTACCGAATGGTGTGTGGCCTTCCTAGTGTCATTGCACTTGCGGGGTAAATTAATTTTAATTGGGGGTTTTGGACGCTGCGGTCGGAGGTAGCTAATCTCCGTCGGTCCGTCCTACGCATGAGATATGATCACGAAAATTTTCCTCCTCCGTCATAGGTAGGGGAATATATATCATTACTTCGATAGTGAAAATAAAGTAGTTCATGCCCGTAGGCTTACAATGCATATATTTTTTTTAAAGAAAACATTTCTTCAAATTCATGGCGTGCCACTTCCGGGGCACTTCCTCTTCATCCAAAGTTTCCAACTTGTACGAGCCGTTGAGATTTGCCTCTTTGATCCGATAGAGACCTTCCCACTTGGGTCCCAATTTGACTTGATCTTCGGTTCTGCTGGCTTCGTTTTTTCGATACACAAACTCCCCTGGCTTGAAAGAAACCAGCCGTGCTTTCCGGTTGTAGTACTTTTCCAATTTCGTTTTGTATCGGGCCTCCATCACAGCGGCTTCTTCCCTCCGTTCCTGTAGCAAGTCAAGGTTGAGACGGATATCTTCTTCGTTTTGTTCTGCAGTTCGATGGGAATCTTCCTCTTCCATCCCTTCCCTTATCCGCCTTACTCTGTACGTTGGCATGCCTATTTCTGCCGGTATGACCGCTTCGCTTCCATAGGTGAGGCTGAAGGGTGTTTCTCGTTACTAGTCTTGATGGAAGTCTGTGTGCCCAAAGGACATTCGGCATTCGTCCACCCATCCGGCTTTGTACGCCCCAACCTTGTTTTGATTCCTCCATCAAGCTCTTGTTGGCCCTTTCTACGGATCCGTTGGCTGTGGATGGGCCACGGTATGTCTGCTTGATGTTGAGTTTTCTCACCATCTTTTGAAGGGGTTGTCTACGAATTGCTTAGCATTGTCTGTGACGATGACGGCGGGGAGACCGAAGCGGCACACTATGTTATCCCACACGAACTTCGTGACATCTTTCCCTGTGATCTTTGCCAGCGGTTTGGCTTCTGTCCACTTGGTGAAATAATCGATGCCGACTAAGAGGAACTTGACCTTTCCGACTGCCGGCGGTAGAGGTCCCACTATGTCCATACCCCATTGGTAAAAGGGCCATAGAGCCATGATGGGTGTCGACTTGGTTTTGGAAGGCTGATCTTGGGGAATGGATCGGCGAGTCACACTTGATTATTCGTTTCTAGCATCCCGGTGCATTGTAGGCGATGGTATCCTTGCCGCATGGCCTTTGCCACGACCGAGCGGGGACGAATGCATCCCACAAGCTCCCATGTGATCTCTCTTATAACGTGGTTTGCTTGTGGGGACCCACGCACCTCATCATGGGTACCAAATAGGCTTTCTTGTAGAGTATACCATCTTCTATGACATATTGGTGATTTTCATCCTTAGGTTGCGGGCTTCATTAGGGTCCGGGCGAATTCCTTCCTCGAGACACCGGATGATAGGGGTCATCCAGTTGTCTCCTTCTTCTTCAACGACATTATTAACCTCCTTGCTTTCCGTCGACCTTTCCCTTAGCACCTCCACTAGTACTTCCTTCGTCAAGTGGTCAAAAGCGACCGTGGCTAGTTTACTAAGGACATCTGCCTTTTGGTTCTAACCCCTAGGGATGTTCCGGATGGTGAAGTTTTCAAAGCTAGCTATGTACTCCTTTGCCTTTGCTAGGTACTTGATCATACTTTCGTGACTCGCCACATAATCCCCATTTATCTGATTAGCCACCAACTTAGAGTCCACCCGGACCTCAAGGCTACGAACCTGCATACTCTCCGCCATCCTTAACCCCGCCAGTAGGGCTTCGTATTCGGCTTCGTTATTAGTTCTGTCGAACTCAAGCCGGATGGCATAAGTGAACTCCATTCCCTCTGGATTGATTAGTACAAGACCCGCTCCGGAGCCTTTGTTATTGGATGCTCCGTCCATATACAAAAGCCATTTCCCCTCTTCCTTCTTCTTCACTGCAGGCAGATTGAAGTACTTGTCGTTGTTTTCTCCGATGGGAGCTTCCGACAGAAAGTCCGCTAACACTTGACCTTTGATTGCGTTCCGGGGCTCATAGGTTATGTTGTATGCGCCCAGCTCCACCGAGTACTTAGCTAACTTCCCGGACGCCTCCGGCTTGTTGAGGATCTGCTTTATTGGTTGGTCAATGATTACCTTTATAGGGTGTGCTTCGAAGTATCTCCGGAGCCTCCTTGACATGTGCAACAGGCACAATACTAGCTTCTCGATTGGGGTGTAGTTCCTCTCGGCTTCGTTGAGTGTTCGACTTACATAACGGACTGGTAATTGTCTTCCCTTTCTTTCTGTGAGGAGAACCGCGATGACCGCTTCCTCATGCCGCTAGATACACGTCTGATGTTTCCTTTGCCGTTGGTGTTGTTAGTTTGGGAAGATCATTATCAACTTTTCATCTCTTGGAATGCCGATTACGCCTCTTCCGTCCGGTACTCCTCCTTATTCTCCTTAGTGATGCTTTTGAGTGTTTCAAAACGGTAAGGATCTTTCACCGACCGAGCCAAGAAAGCGATTGAGTGCCGCCAACTTGCCACCGAGGCTCGCATTTCTTCGGGGTCCTTGGCGATTGCATGTCCATTATTGCCTTCGTCTTCTTTGGGTTTTCCGAATTCCTTACGAAGTTACCATATACCCTAGGAATTTTCCTTCTCTATTCGAAGAGCATTTTTAGGATTCAACTTCATGTTGATCTTAGAAGGTTGTCGAATGTCTCGCTATGTCCGCTAGCATTCCCTGCTCTTCCCTGCTCTTGATGATCATGTCGCCCACATATGCTTCAAGGTTCCTTCCTATCTGTGATTGGAAAGCGGAGTCTATCATCCGTTGATAGGTAGCTCCGGCGTTCTTCAAGCCGAATGGCATCTTGGTGTAACAGTAGGTTCCTTGCTCAGTGTAGAACGCTGTTTTTTCTTCGTCTTCCCTTGCCATTTGTACCTGGTGATACCCCTTGTAAGCATCCAAGAAACATTTGTATTTATACCCTATGACCGACTCGATCTTCCAGTCGATCTCCGGCAAGGGGTAATAATATTTGGGGCAAGCGGAATTGATGTTCTTGAAGTCAATGCACATACGCCAGCTTCCGTCACACTTCTTTACCAAAACAGGGTTGGATATCCAGGTAGGGTACTTCACCGGCCTGACGATACCGGCCTTGATCCATTCTTCTACTTCCTTTGTGACTGCTTGGCTTCGATCTGCCGCCAACATTCGGCGTTTTTGACATACCGGATCTATCGAAGGGTTGGCATTCAGAGTATGCTCAATTATCCCTCTGGGGACTCCTGTCATATCCGCCGGTTCCCATGCGAATATGTCGAGGTTCCTTTGTAATAGCTCTTTGAGGCGTCGTTTGCCCTCGACGGATAGTGCACCTCCTATTGTCACTGCTTGTTCGGTGAAGGCCGGGTTGATCGCCACTTCCTCCGTTAGACCCACCTCTCCTGTGCCTGTTTCTTCCTTATCTTGCTCCGGAACGATAGTCTGCAATCTTTCCAATCTCCTACATTCTGAAATGATGACGGAACGAGTCACCAACGTGGCTATTCCTTGAGGGGTTGGGAACTTCATCATGGAATGGACCGTAGAAGGTATGGCTCGCAGGACCTTCAACCCGGTCCTTCCTAAGATGACATTATATGGTGACGGTGCTCGAATAACTGTGAACTTCATCCTGACCTTCCTGTATAACCCCTCATCTCCAAATGATACATCTAATTCGATTTTTCCCAGTGGACACGTCACCTGTCCGGCAAACCCCAGCAGATCTGTCTGCGTCTATTTCATTCGAGTCCTTATCTCGTGAGGCAGGTTGTTGAAGCAGTGTTCGAACATTACCTCCACCGAGGCTCCTTCATCTACAAAGACTCTCCTTACTAAGTACCCTTCCATCGTGGCTTCAACTATGAGAGGATCATCCGACACATCTCCGTCAGGGAGAGGAGGGAACGTTATAGGTACGTTCATCCACCTTTCCTCTTGTTCCGACGACTTTCTCTTCCTTCGTTCGGGCCAGGTTCGGATCATGTTGATGACTTTGTCTTTAGTTCCTGCGTCATTCTTTGGGGGTTCTCTCCTTCCCTTCTGCCTGAGATCCTTGACCAGGTGATTCAGCTTCCCTGACTCCAATGCTATCTCTAACTGTCTTTTGAGTTGATAGCAGTCATTCGTGTAGTGCCCTTTTTCTCCGTGGTAATCACAGTATTTATCTTGATTCTCCTTGCGAGGGGGATCACGCATTGGCTTTGGAGGAGGTAGACGCAGCTGGTGCTTAGTGGCTAAGATTTCTTTTGGTGGCTTTATAAGTGAATCCAAGGTTAGGCGGGGGTTGCCTCGGTTCAGGTGATCACCGCGATGGGGCGAATAAGGAGCCGACCTGTCACCGTGGCGGTGTGAACTTCCCCGATCTCTTCCTGAGTACGCATGTCATCCTTCATTCTTCCTATCTCCTCCGTGGTGACCTCTGACGACCCTTTCGTCCTTTCGGAAGGGCCCAGTTGAGGCTCTTCTGGTTGTATCATAGTGTTCCCCTCGAGGCAATTCGGTGCTGGCAAAAGCTTCCTCCGACCTTACAAAGTCGTCCACCCTAATCATCATCTTCTCCACAGTTTTGGGGATCGTATCGGCGAACCGCTTGGCAAGCTCGGGGCATTTGCATCCGTTCATGAATGAGGAGATCCTCATGATCTCTGGAGCTCCCTGTATGAATCCTGTCTCGGTGGTCCATCTTTCTTTGAACTCCGGAAGCGTTTCGTTAGCCTTTCTTACTATTTTGGCGATCTCTGTAGGGTCCTTGACACAAGCCTTGTGCAAGGAGAAGCAAGCCTCGAACTAATCCTTGAAAGCTGCCCATTCGTCTATGCTCCCCGGCGGGAGCCCATCGAACCATCCCCTGGCCTTTCCGTCCGACGTTTGTTGGAACATGCGGCACCACACGGGCATTGGCCATTCTCCATGTCCCGCGGCTCCGGTAAATCTGTTGAGATGGTCTTGGGGATCCGTAGACCCATCGTACAGCTTGATGTGGGTGGGCATCTTGTGTTCCGGAGCGGAAAACTCGATGATTCGTCTCTTGATGGAGATTTGAGACTTCCTTGAAAGGTTTCGCGGTCTTAAATCCTTCACTTTGTTCCCCGTAACTATTTCCTTCTTCTTATTCGTCGGCTCGCCCTTATCAAGAGTTGTTTCGTCTTAGAAGTCCAATCGCAGTGGCTCAACGGTGTCTCTCCGGCTATTGTGTTCTTTTATCATTGACTTAAGAGCAGTCACGTACCCTTCTAACTGCTCCCTCGTCAATGGTGTGGAACTTCCCCCTGAAGTTTTTGGTGGTGTCGAACCCGTCATCCTATAGCTCTAGTAGATTGAATGCGGGTCTCACGGATGGCGCCAATGTCGAAGTAATTTTTTGTGGGTTGTTGTAGTTATCTTTCAGCCTTAGGAATAAGCCTTCTAGATACCTGCTAAGATGAACGACGCGTTAGTCTCGCCCCGGGTGTTATCCCAGGACCCGACTCCGGCGTAAGAGTAAGTATGTGTTTTACCGAAAGGTATAGTATAAATGTGTGTGTGGAAAATGATACCTTATTCCCAAATCTTGATGCGTGATTTATACTACACGATGTCCCGTGTCGGTCCACAGGTGCATCGTACTTCATGGGGCCGTCGATGATGTCAGAGCTGACACTGTCCCTGGGGTCATGTCCGACATCCACGGGGATGAGACAAAGTGTATCCAGGCTAGATGCCAAAAGTACTGTCAGGTCAGCGTGTCCTTCGGACGGATGACCCATCTTCGTACCTTTCGCCTTGGACTGTTGCATTAGAGTATCGGGCCCTTCGGCTAAGCGTATCGGGCCCTTTGGTGTTGGACCGAAGGGGCATATACGTCGTCATGAAAAAGTATGTGTTTATGTTTGGTTGATAAAATATGGAATGAAAAAGTATATAGATATTTGAATTTTGCAGTGGAAAAGAGAAGGGCCCCGCGGGAATAGATTTCATAGACACCAAATTGGTGAGTAATGAATCTATGACTGTGATATACCCATTTCATTCCTGGGCTCACTAAACAAACGCCACTAATCAGAATGAAATCCATAGATCCATTCCGATATACGCATACCAAACGCACTTTGGCCGTTTAGTTGGTGAAAAATTTTCCATTTTTCTAGAAAAATTTTCATATTAAAAAGAAGGGGGAATTGCATATATATCCTTACAAAAAACAATAATTGCATATATATCAAAGCAAAACTATTAATTACATATATATCCTTTAAAAGACATAAATATATCATATATATCAAAATCATTGTTTTATGTATATTTTTAACCATAAAAATACATGACAACTATATTTGAATCTAAAATGTCAATTATACCCTTGTTGTTTATCACACATTAACCACTTTTCTTTCTTTACATTGTCTTCTACAATACTAAATCTTAACATTGATCTAGATAAATCATAGTATATTAATTTGCCCATATAATATTCTTTTTTCTAGTTAATCAATTCATAGCCATCGTGTAGTTTTAATTGTTTCTAGACAAAATCTTATGCAAGCTCAAACCATCGATTAATCAATTGTTTTTGTTGAAAAACTTGTGTATTGTTTTTATTGAAAGAAATTGTCTGACATTGATAGTTTATATCAAGAATTGTTTAAGGCGTTGTTGATTAATTTCGATAGGCCGGTCAACTTGCTTTGACAGGTTGGTTTTTTTGTATTATTTAAAATCTTGTATTAGAAGTATAGAATACGAAAAGTGTGTTATGTTCATATATTTGTTACTCTTTTTATGTTGCTAGATGCTAAGTTACCATGGATATGTATTCACCAGATGTTAAAGATGATGTATAAGGGTTTAGGAGAATTAATAGGAATCAGGGTATAATAGGACATTTTATATTTAAAGTATAATTAACATGTATTTTAAAGTTTTAAATAGGTATAAAATAATGATTTGGATATACGTGACATATATAAGTGTTTGAAAGGATATATACGTAATTATTAGTTTTACTTGGATATATATGCAATTATTAGTCTTTAGAGGGATACATATGCAATTCCTGAAAATCGGTTTAGTTACACTTTTTTTCAACAATTTTCAAAAAATGTGAAATTCTCATTCTCTAAATTTTAACTACAAATTTAAAAGCTCATTATATTTTTCCCACTTTTATAATTCTAACTTTTTATACGTCCGTTTTAATGCGTTTTCATCCGATTTTTTACGTGTTTATCTGTTTTTATACGTTTCCTGACGTTGTCGTCCGTTTTCTTACGTTTTCGTCCGTCTTTTTTACGTTTTTGCCCGTTTTCGTCCATTTTTTAACGTTTTCGTCAGCTTTTTTACGTTTTCGTCCATTATTTTACGTTTTCTTCCGTTATTTTACGTTTTCATCTATTTTTTACGTTTCCGTCTATTTTTTACGTTTCCGGTCGTTTTTTACGTTTCGTACTTTTTTTACGTTTAGCCGCTTTTTATGTTATCGTCCGTTTTTACGTTTTCGTCCTTTTTATTATGTTTCGCCTTTTTTACATTTCGCCGTTTATTACGTTTTAAATACTTTTTACGTTTTCGTCCGCTTTTACGTTATTTTTTCGTTTATTTTTACGCCGTCCTTTTTAATGTTTTCTTCCGTTTTTTACACTTTCGTCCGTTTTTTACGTTTTCGTCTTTTTTTTAACGTTTTCGTCCGTTTTTTACGTTTTCGTTTGTTTTTTATGTCTTCGGCCGTTATCTTACGTTTTCGTCAATTTTTTACGTTTTCATCTTACATTTTCGTCCGTTTATTTATGTTTTCGTCAATTTTTTACGTTTTCGTATGTTTTCTTACATTTTCTTCCATTTTTTTTACATTTTCATCCTTTTTTACGTTTTCATCATTTTTTCATGTATTCGTCCGTTTTCAAATGATTTTGTAAGTTTTAATACGTTATATTACGTAAGAAAACAAACGAAAACGTTAAAAAATGAAAGAAAACGTAAAAAATGGACTAACACGTAAAAACAGATAAAATTTAAAAAAAGGACAAAAACAAAAAAAATAACGAAAACGTAAAAAAATGGATGAAAATGTAAGAAAATAGATGAGCCGTAAGAAAAGGGACTAAAACGTAAAAAGCATAAAAACGAAAGCGGACGTAAAACATAAAAAATGATTTAAAGCATAGAATATTAGAGAAAACGAAATAACCGACGAAAACGTAAAATACTAGACGCGGCGTAAACAAATGAAAAAGCGTAAAAAAGGGACGGCGTAAAACCGAGACAACGTTAAAAAACGAGCGAAATCGTAAAAATGAGACGAAACGTAAAATAACGTAATTTAAATGTAAAATAACGACAATGTAAACTAATGTAAATTAAAAGCGTAAAAACGAGCAACGTAAAAAGCGAACAAAATGTGAAAAGCGTAATAAAATCGGATGAAGCGATAAAAATGGATAAAACAAATGATAACGTACAAAAACGGATGAAAACGTATAAAAGCGTAAAAAACGTATAACATGGATAAAAACGTACAAAGATCAAATATGGAAAAAAAGATTATTTAAAAAATGTTTGAAAAAAGCTTCATTTAAACATATTTTCAATTTTTAAAAAAAGGAAAAATATAAATCTATCTAAACGGGTTTTCAAAATTCTTAACTCTTCTCTAGAAAAGAAAACCAATCCCTTTTCTAGGAATTTAGAAACGGAAAAACAAGAAAAAATTTCACCAACTAAACGGCCCCTAAATGTTTGCTTAACTTAAACCATTTGACACATTAGCTAACCCAACCATTTTACCGCAGAGTGAAAGGTCGAACATACTGGTTGATTTTAAACCTTTTCTAGAACTTGTTGGATAAATACTTGTCATAGTTGAAAGCAAGTATATATTGCGTACTTAAATGCAAAACAGACAAAAGAAGGAAAGAAAAAAGTCTTTCTCGGGATTATTGCCATGGACACAGATCAGCACTTCAGTTGGTTTAAGAATTGAACCACCTTGAGATTATTCGTGCATAATAAGGTTTCAGAAGGGGCCATATCAGTAGATGTGTATTTAGTTAGGAAAGATGAGCGGATACGCCCAGTTGGGTTGGGTAATAGGTCAAACAGGATTAGTACTTTAGTGTAAATGGGTTTCGTCCAAAATGGACTAGTCCAGGACATACCAGACGTATAGCTAGAACAGTAGAACTATTGTTTGGACTAGTTCAGGACAAACCAGACGTATCGCTAGAACTAGAGTTGAGCATGTGCCAAGCTTTTCATGAACAATTCAATCTCAAACTCTATACAAGCCCGGAACATATTGTACCATGTCAAACTAAGGTTTATTGAAAGACAAGTCAAAGTTTTATTTTAAACCAGCTCTATTTCAAAATAAGTGTCCATTAAAGTGTGCACGCAATTTCAGAAGAATGTAATAATTACACTATTTGCTAGTCAAATGTCATTTGCATCCCTACACTTGCAATGGTATAATTGAGTGTCTTTTAGGGCAGATTGGAAGCTTGGTACATAATCATGGATGCGGACATTTAATTTGGGACAATGCAAAATAAAAACGTGACAGAGATGGTCAACTTTGGTGTACAGTTATATTCAAGTTCGAAACCAGCTTGTTTTATCAAAAGTAATTGAAATACATGCTTGGAGCTTTCAGATCTATATCATGACAATCTCAAACACGCTTCAACAAGACTCGTGAAGCTATCAAACTGAGTTATGTATTAAAGATTTTATCCCTAAGGCATACATTAATACATTTATCTAACAGTATTAAAGATTTTACCAATGTTTTCAAATCCGGGTCGACCCGGCCGGTTCAATCGGTCGGACCGGTGCCCGACCACAAAAACGGGTCAAAAACCCGAGTTTCTAAAACCGGGTTAACCAGTTAGACCCGCCGGGTTTGGAGTGACATGAGTCAACCCGGGTCTTGAAACCCGATCGGGTTAGGTTTTTTCAATTTTTTTTAAACCCGGCCAGGTTAGGTTTTTTCATTTTTTTTTTATAAAAACTAGGTTGACTCGGCGGTCAAACCGGTTGACCTGTTCGGGAAAAAATAATAATAAATGGAAAACCGGGTTAACATGACTGTCAAATCGGGTTGACCTGACGGTCGAACCGGTGCCCAATGACTCAACCGAGTCAACTAAAAACCCGGTTTTTAAAAATTGGATTTTACCACTAATGGCCAAGGTGATTGTTTAGTGGTCAAAATCTTGTTTATGTTTTGACCTTTAATGTTCAAATCTTCAAAACTATTAGATATATAAGGTATGACTTCTTAAATTGATTGTATTGTAGTTTTTGTACACAAAAGATATCTTTATGAGTCGGTATACAAAACAGTGAAGGGATAGTATATGAGGTCGGGAAACACCTAGACAACCAAATGTACCTCCCCCAAGACACTATACCTTAACTAGCATGTATAATGAATTTGAAATTAAAGTTTCAAATGCAATTTGGGGGAAATTGTTGTTTCAAATTGTTTGTATTTATAGTAGGAAATGATCGGGAATGATCCATGTGGAGGTTTGTGATTGGTGGATTTTGTGTCACACGGATTCGGATTGAGATGATTGGGCCGTTGGATGGAGTGGCCTGGATTGTGTTTTCCTTGTGACTTTGTTGACTCGGTTTTGTTAATTTGGTTTTGGTTTTGTTGATCTTGTGATTTGGGAATGTATTTGATGGTAAATGTTATAGGTTTGTTACAATTACAATGTGATAGTTTTGTAACAATATGTAAAAGTGTGTGTATCAAAAATATATATATTTGTTCACACTATAAACTTCTATATGTTAATACTTACATACTTTATAGCAATTAGCACTTCAACCTTGGAAGCTTGGTACAAAATATAGACTTTGACATTTAATACTTTACTTCAAAGTCCGTTGAAGTGGCCATTGGCTTAGCTTTTAGACTTTTAGTGCTATGGGTCATAGCTTAGAATTTATTGTGCAACTAGCCTTAAGAGCTTGTTCTTTTTCACGACATTGTAGCAGTTAAAAAAGGAAAATTATAACAATTATACAAACTTAGTTTATATAACACATCAAAATGTTTCATGAAAATAATTAATATATTTCTAATGCTATAGTTTATCTAAATTATCTTATCACACTTATAGGAAACCGGTTATTTCATGAGAATTATGACAAATCTCTAGGTGGTAAGAAGCCCAAGTGTAAATTAAGTAGAAGCCTAGCAGACCCAAGTAGACAGCCATATTTGGCCCATAGATGAGACCGTTCAAGAATTGGGCCAGGTTATCAGCAGCGAATGTACTGGTTTGTGTATGAATTCGGAAAAATGACCAAATAATAGCATAGTTTATTTTCGAGCTCAACTCATTTCGATCTACTGACCGTATAGTAGCAGGGAGGGGGAGCACGCATCAATGGCACCAACACGTATGGCTGGCCCATTACGCCCAAGGCAACATCACGCGCAGTGGTGGATCCATGAGTTTAAAAAGGGTGTAGCACAAAAAAAAGCTCCTGAAACCGTAACATTTATAAACTTAATATACAATAACAAAGTAACCTCGATACAGTACTATTTATTGACGTCTCAAGGTCTCGAAGCGCTTCATCACATCTTCGTTTTTCACATTAGCAAATGCTTCTTTTTCTATGCTATAGATTAAAGCATCATTTAAGTAATTATTACCATTCGTTTATGTAGACTTGTCTTTATTAACTTGATCGTGGAAAAACATTTTTCTACTGTTACAGTGGACACGAGCAAAACCAAAAGTGAGCTTTAGTAGTTTATAGATCAAAGGAAAAGAAATATGTTTTTCTAGTCTCAACATCTCCTTAGCAAGCTCGATGATTGTTCTTGAATCACATTGACACGATAGAAATAAATTTTTATGTTTGCTTTGCTGATGGTGATGACAAAACATCGCGCACCAATAAAACCCCAACAATAAAAAAAATGGGCGGTTGGGTTGTTATTTAAGAGAGTTTTACTAATCTTTTGCCCATTAGGCACATTTCTGTGTGTGGTTATTAAACAAGTAAGAATCGATTAAATATAAAATGATTAAAAGGCAAATTTTTGTCAAACGAAAGTAAAATAGTCATTAGTCGCGTAAAAATTAGTCATCTTTTTAGAAAAAATACCCCCACCAACTACTTGTACTTTTGTCAATTAAATAAGGACATGAGGGGTCTATCGGTCTAGCTTGACCATTTTCGGAAGACTTTTTTTTACCTTATTGTGAACCAATGTTTTTAGTCATTTTCCCTTAATTAAACCTAGAATGCCTAAAGTAAACACATTTTCCTAATCTAATTCAATCCAAATTATCTTTTAAAAATGCTTAAGCATGTGCCCACAAGAAAAAAGGTTTGAAGAAATTTCATGCGTAAAAGAAGAAGATGAGGTGAAATATGAATAAAATATTATACGAGCATTTGTATTTATTTCAAAATATGAATGGTAAATGTGAATTTTAAAGCGCGAAATGTATATTTACTTCATCTACACTTGGGCTTCTTATCACTAGCGATTTGTCATAAGAAGATGAATTAACCAGTTTCCCATAATTAACTTTATAAAACTCAGATAATAGATTAGAAAAACCGACAATAGCTCAGTTGGTAGATCCCTAGGTCACCAGTTCGAATCCGGTTGGTTGGACTTTTTTACATTTTTTAGTTAATTTCATAAATGATTCCTGTAGTCTGGCGAGTTTAACAGATTTAGTCCTTTTACTTTTTTTAACGGGTTTGGTCCCTATGTGTGACACACGGTAATTTTCCATTTATTTGAAAGTAATAAATGATGACTTAGCATATTAAATTAAGCACATTAGCTTGCTTAGCCAATTTGAGTAGTTAACTCGCACACTATAGCTTCTTGTATAGCCTTTGCATTCATGATCGATCATAAAGTTGTGAAATTATAATTTCTGTAAATTTCCTAATGATGTAATTATAAAACGAGAGGTTATCTCGTTTCTATCTAGAACCCGACACCGCAAGCGTACCGACACTACAGTAAGGGCAAAATAAACACATAATAAATCCTCGAAATAGAAAACTTCATCTCATAATAAATCTTGACGGATCATGTAACACCCCCGAAAATGGTTTGCAGCGGAAGAAAAGGTTTTTGGGATGCTACTCAGTTGGATCATAACACAAGCGAAAAATAATAGTTTTTTCGTAAAATATTTCATTTATCGTAGTAAAACAAAGTTTACAAAATTTAATTGTTGCGGAAAAATGGCCCATTTACAAAATGTGGTCCCATATGTAAATCGAGTCATCTATGACCATGCCATGCCAATGCCAAGCGCCTCAAAGTTAGCTAACACCTTTTCATCCCGAAAATACATGCTAAAAGTCAACACAATGGTTGAGTGAATTCATAAGTTTAGTAATAAGCGATTGATCACAAGATTTTCAAGTTTAAAAGAAGCCATGGGCTACGTTGTTATCGCCCATAAAGAAAGTTGATATTATTGCACTAAGCTCATGACACCAATACTAGCGCATACACTAAATCTTGGTGTAAGTAAATAAAATTGCCCTACGAGATGTAATAGCCAATTACATAGAGATACCAAATATAGTGCGCCCGGTTATTTTCGATAACCGAGTCGGGGTCGTCGGTCCCATAGTACTATCCACGATATTTGCGTTCACTCGCAAGTGATTAATGGTTCATGATGTAGGGGACTTTTGGCTGGCAACTTAGGCAAAGTCATAATATCAAGAGTATAACAAACAGTTTTCAAGCAATTGTGATCATAAAAGCAGTAGTAGCATGTATTCTTCCCCAAGGAGTTTATAAAATAGTTAAAAGAGTAAAAGTGGGGCTATGAACTCACCTTTGTGATACATTAGGAAATGCACAACAATAGCAAGTACGATATGACAACGGCTTCAACACGAAACCTAGATATAATATGGCAAGTCTTAAATAATATATTCCGTTTACGACCATAAAGGGTAATGTTTGAAAAGTGATTTGCTATGAGACACTCGTATTGTTTTAACTTGTGTGGTAATGTTTAAAGTTCAAGATTATATATTTTAAAATACTTTCTCATGTGTTTGTGTTACGTAGCTTATGTGGACGTTATTGGCGTTTATAAGATGTAGTTGTGAAAATATTTCTCAAATGTTGGCTCTTGGAATAATGGAGGAATGATGTATACGAAACTTTTGTATAAGAGTTTGCTCGAATATTGGCTCAAGTATTATCGATGTGGGAAATAAATACAAGTCGAATTGTATCTATTAGATTTGTTAGATTTCGAGGTGTGAAAATATATACAATGTATATTTGTTGGAGTTGTGGGAGAATAATACATTTAAAAAAATATAATGTTTATAGTTTATGCGGATGGGGTCGTTAAATAGAAATATGTACTAAACATGTTTATCTAAACGAAAAGAGTGGCAAAAATCTAAGTTATTTAAACTTATAAAGAGTTTTGGTGAATAGTGTCAAGGTATCAAACTTGAGGATTGAAATTGTAAAAATATTATAAGTTTCAAATCTTGTAAAATTCTTTAAGAAAAATTTCAATGGGACTAAATTAAAGGGGCTGAAATTGTAAACATAATATAAGTTTCAAATTATAAAGGTTTTAAGGACATGTGATAAGTGTTTGAAGATGAGGGAATGAACTGCCAATAGGCTAAAGTTTCAAAAATATTAAAAACTGCCATCTAAAGGATTCGAACTAGTGACCTTTGAACAAAATACACGCGACACAACCATCTGAGCCAACACCTCTTTTGTGTTTTGTTTTGTAACGTGTACATATTTAAGTGGGTTCGTGACTGCTTGTTATATATATCCTTATCAGTAGTATGTTGCATGTAGTTTTGTTGTTTTCATTTCTTTTTATAAAATTTTCTCAGTATGCTTATATTCGCTTCTGATTTAAGATAAGTAAGCTTTTAAGTGCAAACTCCCTCAGCGAGTTATGCAAGATTTGTGTTTGTTTCGTGAGTCCGAAAAAGAGTTTTAAAAGAATGTAACCAAAATAAGTTCTTGAGATGAGCGAGGTGAGCCTTCAAATGGGTTCAATGAGCATGAGTTCGAACGAAATAAGCATGAAACAAGTGATGAGCCGAATACAAAGTGGTTCCACGTAAGCTTACAAACACTACGTAAATGTGACTTGTTCTTAATAGTCAAAAGAAAATGAAGGTTTAAATGTTGTTCATGAAAACTTTAAAGGAACTCAACAACGAAACTATGCTACGTATCGAAATAGGTTTAGAAAGACTTACGACACCAAAAGTGGTGGTGAGGTACGAGTGAGGACAAAGAACAAGAACGTGACTAGCTTTTCAACGATCTTAAACCCGACTAGTTTCTCATGTTTACAACCCGATTTCCTTCCCATGCAAATCGATACTCTTAGCTTCCAAGGCATCAATACCCAAAACCTTTCTTTCTTTCTTCATATGCCTCGACAGTGAGCATAGGGTGGGTGTTTGAGTGAGTTTTTGAGAGTGTGCGAGAGACGAGCAAGGAGAGAACCAAAGAAAGTTTTACAACCCCAAGTGTTTCTTGTTTGAAAGTAACCCAACCATGTTCCTTTCTTCTTGCCTACTGTCGAGAGTGAGATAGAGAGCAGTGAGTGTGTGGTTTTAACAGTAAAGATATGTAAGTGAGGTTGTGAGTTTTGCGAAAATGAGTGTGTGAACTCTCCCCTTGGTTCGACAGCAGATTTAAAGGGAAAAGAGGGATTGCTTTAACTACTCTTTCTTGACCTCGGCGTTTGTGGATCACCTCTTTCGGCAAAGTTCCCTATCCATCCTCATCTTCGAGGTATGCTCGTGATGTCCTGGGAAGGTGAGTAGGAGGGATGGTGATATATGATGCCTCTAACCCTATGGCTACTTGCATTGGGAGAAGGCGAAGGAAAACAAAATTAAAAGATCCCATATTGACCTTGCGTTGGGAAGGTGTGGGAGAAAATAGCTTGTAGGTGTCCCATTTTTGTGAATTTTGCTTTTGTAGTCGATTAACCATGACCAAAGAATACCAAAAATGCCAAACTACTTCCATGGAAACTAAGAAACTTTCAAACTTGCTCTAGCTCAAATGTAACTCTTGTTTGCAATTTTTTACTTAAAATAATTGTGAGTGTGTGTTGTTGATTCGAACGGCAATGTAGGGAAGAAAAGGAAAGCTTTTGGTCAAAAACCATGTTTGCTTTTCAATGTGTGCTCTTGTTTTAGTTAAGCTACAATTCCTTAGTGATGTCTTTGTCAAAACCAAATATTAAGGGCATCATGTGAATTCATGGGGCTATATGGGCGGCAACACAAAAATGTGGAAGGAGTGAAATTATTCAAAGTTATTTGTGTATTTCGTATGCCGTTCGAGCTTAAATGTAGTCGTAGTGTCTCGTTTTGACTTTTTGAGAAAAACGCGTAAAATATGTTCATGTGAACGTTATTATAAAAATAATATATAAAAAAATTTTATTGACATCGAAAAATAATTATTGGACTTAAACATTATCAATGCAGTGTCGGATTTTATGTTTTACGATAAAATCTATCGTTCTTGATTCAAATAAGCTCGGAAAAATCTAAGAGTGAAACTTAGTAACAAATTTACTATATTTTATTTTTAAAATTTGTTTGAAATTTTACGGGTTGTTATAGTACCTACCCCTTATGAGAACCTCGTCCTCGAGGTTAAGTTTGTGTTAGTTGCTTATGTGACAAAGGAATTTTTAAAATTTTCTAGTTTTGTTCGCAAATGTGATGTGGATAAATTTATTCGAATAAAAAGAATATTTCAAGAAGCACAATTCCTTTGGCATGAAAAAATTGGGTAAGAGATTTGCATCCTCGAAAGGATCCTATAAAACCATTTTTTTTTACACGTGATGAAAATAAAACAATTTCGCAAAGGTTGATGTTTGATATTTCTTAGCATTAGGAGTTTTGTTAATGTTTGACCATAAAATTTTTGACTAGTCAGAATAAATCTTTTTAGAAAAATGTCACCATGCGTTTCATTGTTGGCACAATTGTTATTTAAAGAAAAGTCCTCGGATGGTGAAAACATCATAAAAGAAGATGTGGTTTATATGTTTCCATAGGTTTTTAAACGTTTATGGGCATAATTTAGTTGTTCGAATTTGAACGGTATTAAAAGAAAATATAGAGTCTTTTAAAATTGTAGAGGGAACTTGATGTATGTAAGAAAGTTACTGAATTTCAGCTTTTGTGATGAGAACTTGTTAATTAAGGTTTTAAGCGACAACATGGATTTGGTTTCCAGATGGAGGTTTATATGTGAATTCAAAAGTTTTTTTTTTTTTTTTTTTCTCAATTTCAAATAATTTCAAATACCTTAGTTTTTGTAGATGATGAATCAGTTTTATTTCCCATTAAAATGTGTATCTATTATTTTCAAAACAAAGCGCTTATTTTTACTCTGGGGATTCGTTCTATTTACAAAAGAAAATACCGGCCATCCTTTTAAGTTTTTCAAAAGGAGTAAATAGTTTATAAGGAAATTGCAGTAAAGTTCATGAAAAGGTTTGTAAAACCACGTTATTGAGAAATAAAAAGAAAATACTTTTATTATGATAAATCGTAGTTTGTGGTTTGGTATTAAAGCAACAACTCGGTAAGGTGATTTTTAAGACAACTTATAAAGCAATAGAAAACGATTTATTATTTATAGAATAGTAGTGAAATCGAAGTTAACTTTGTGATATTTTGGTAAGACAACGATTGATTATAAAATAACTCGTGAAATGATTTGTAAAATAGCTTATAAGGAAACAATTTATTGTTTGTCAAATAGTAGAAGATTTAGTAGTTCAAGAAATGGGGTGATAGTAAAATACTTAGTACGATAAAGGCAAAATAGTTTGTGAGGTAAGAGTACCAAGTTTTATGGTTTTAAATCGAGACGATGGCTAAAACAACTCACTAAAAGGGTAAAATAGTTTATAAGACCGTAATATAACTTGCAGGAAAAAGTTGTAATATAGTTTATAAATTGCTATCGCAATTGTTTGTTGTTTTATAACACAATAGTAAGGTAATGAATCAGTTCATCACATTATAAGAAAATAGTTGGCAAGGCATTAGTAAGGTCGTTGATTATAAAGTATTAGTAAAGTCGCAAAATTTTTGGTGTAATGGCACAATAGTAAGAATTTTTGTAAAATGACCGTGAAATGGTCGGTAAAATATTTGAAAACAGTTCGCGTTAGATAACGACAAAGTTTATTATTTCATAAGAGGGTAGCAGGATAGACATTTGGTGTTCCAAAGGGATGAGTAAAAAAAATTTAAGGATTTGTTCCCAGAAAAGTGGCTTGAGTTGCAAGTTAACTTCTTGGTTGGCTTTTAGATCGCTTTAGTCGTTCGTTTATTGTTTATGTTTAGCGAGGGATTCCCTTTGTAGATGTCGAGATGTGTTGTTCCTAGAATGGCTAGGGATGTAATCCAGTTCATCGATTGAGTGCGAGTTTTGGGGTAGAGGTGACACTGTTACCGCAATGGATGACGAGATGACTTCGATCTTAGCGTATGAGAGAATAATGATAGGGTGGGGTTATGAAGACGTGGGTTGCAATGATCCAGTAATAGAGGTTTAATGATTCCATAATGAAGATGATAAGTCGATGGGATGGGAAACAGAAGACATGGTGTTGTAGCGACCCAAAAATATAATCTAAACATAGAGTAATGTCGTGCGGTAATTAAAATTTAGTTATTCGCGCGTAATGTGCTAAGCAAATCTAAAATATAATCATTAACTCGCATCATGTGACATTTCATTGGTTATGTATTATTTGCTAAGCAAATATCATACATAACGTAGGCACGGAGGGCGCGAAGTGATGGCGTAAAGTGGTCCCTTTCAACATGGATCGCTGTGGTGTCCTTGAGCGAAGTGGTAGTGTGCATCATCTGCGAGGCAAATCTCCATGCACGTTGCTAGTAAGATGTAGACGCGGAGGCGTAAGGTAGTGGTGTAAAATGGTCAGTTTAGAGAGTGTAGTAATGAGAAAGGCTTTCCACTTAGGAGAAAAGTACCGTAGTGAGAAAATGTTGTGACGTCAGTGTGTGATGTGTAGGAGTAAAACCTTTATAACTCTTATGATGAAAACACATAAAACTTTTACTCTTTTTAGAAGTCAATCGGAGGTCAATAGGACATACCACTATTATAACTACTTTCGGTGTTGCAACATTCACCTCTCGAGTCGGACATAGGTGATCAAGCTATGTCTCATTGTCCACAGGTGAATATAGGTGATCGGTCTATATTCACCGAGGTTCAATGAATCTTGCAATGCTTAGCTTAGTTATACCATTAACATGTCCTTATGTCTTTAAAGTTTGGTATGAAAGACTGAACAATTATTTCATTTATGTGGGGGAGAAGGCGTAGCGCGATGGTATATAAACATACATATAAGTAAGGCAATCATAGCTAATAGTGAGACTAAGTTGTCGGTAATAAAACACATATCTTATCAAAGTTGACTTCAACGAGTCATAAGTGAGGCAATCAGCTTGGCAGGCAGGCATGTGGCGGTCATAGGATTAAGTTTTGTAAAAGTGGTTATAGTCAAGGTTTTGAAAATTTCCTAGTTCTCTATAACCAAGGCTCTGATGCAAATCTGTAACACCCCCAAAAATGGTTTGCAGCGGAAGAAAAGGTTTTTGGGATGCTACTCAGTTGGATCATAACACAAGCGAAAAATAATAGCTTTTTTGTAAAATATTTCATTTATCGTAGTAAAACAAAGTTTACAAAATTTAATTGTTGCGGAAACATGGCCCATTTACAAAATGTGGTCCCCATATGTAAATCAGAGTCATCTATGACCATGTCATGCCAATGCCCAAGCGCCTCCAGAGTTAGCTAACACCTTTTCATCCTGAAAATACATGCTAAAAAGTCAACACAATGGTTGAGTGAATTCATAGGTTTAGTAATAAAGCAGTTGATCACAAGATTTTCAAGTTTAAAAGAAGCCATGGGCTACGTTGTTATACGCCCATAAAAGAAAGTTGATATTATTGCACTAAGCTCATGACACCAATACTAGCGCATACACCTAAATCTTGGTGTAAGTAAATAAAATTGCCCTACGAGATGTAATAGCCAATTACATAGAGATACCAAATATAGTGCGCCGGTTAACCGATAACCGAGTCGGGGTCGTCGGTTCCATAGTACTATCCACGATATTTGCGTTCACTCAAGTGATTAATGGTTCATGATGTAGGGACTTTTGGTGGCAACTTAGGCGAGTCATAATATCAAGAGTACGACAAGCAGTTTTCAAGCAATTGTGATCATAAAAGTAGTAGCATGTATTCTCCCCAAGGAGTTTATAAAATAGTTAAAAGAGTAAAAGTGGGGCTATGAACTCACCTTAGTGATACGGTAGAAATGCACAACAATAGCAAGTACGATATGACAACGGCTTCAACACGAAACCTAGATATAATATGGCAAGTCTTAGATAATATATTCCGTTTACGACCATAAAGGGTAATGTTTGAAAATTGATTTGCTATGAGACACTCGTATCGTTTTAACTTGTGTGGTAATGTTTAAAGTTCAAGATTATATATTTTAAAATACTTTCTCATGTGTTTGTGTTACGTAGCTTATGTGGACGTTATTGGCGTTTATAATATGTAGTTGTGAAAATATTTCTCAAATGTTGGCTCTTGGAATAATGGAGGAATGATGTATACGAAACTTTTGTATAAGAGTTTGCTCGAATATTGGCTCAAGTATTATCGATGTGGGAAATAAATACAAGTCGAATTGTATCTATTAGATTTGTTAGATTTCGAGGTGTGAAAATATATACAATATATATTTGTTGGAGTTGTGGGAGAATAATACATTTAAAAAAAATATAATGTTTATAGTTTATGCGGAT
Organism: Chrysanthemum lavandulifolium; assembly: GCA_022545495.1. NCBI lineage: Eukaryota > Viridiplantae > Streptophyta > Magnoliopsida > Asterales > Asteraceae > Chrysanthemum > Chrysanthemum lavandulifolium. Next base: position 307,817,866 of record CM040241.1, on the reverse strand, counting down.
GGGGTCGTTAAATAGAAATATGTACTAAACATGTTTATCTAAACGAAAAGAGTGGCAAAAATCTAAGTTATTTAAACTTATAAAGAGTTTTGGTGAATAGTTTCAAGGTATCAAACTTGAGGATTGAAATTGTAAAAATATTATAAGTTTCAAATCTTGTAAAAGTCTTTAAGAAAAATGTCAATGAGACTAAATTAAAGGGGCTGAAATTGTAAACATAATATAAGTTTCAAATTATAAAGGTTTTAAGGACATGTGATAAGTGTTTGAAGATGAGGGAATGAACTGCCAATAGGCTAAAGTTTCAAAAATATTAAAAACTGCCATCTAAAGGATTCGAACTAGTGACCTTTGAACAAAACACACGCGACACAACCATCTGAGCGAACACCTCTTTTGTGTTTTGTTTTGTAACGTGTACATATTTAAGTGGGTTCGTGACTTCTTGTTATATATATCCTTATCAGTAGTATGTTGCATGTAGTTTTGTTGTTTTCATTTCTTTTTATAAAATTTTCTCGGTATGCTTATATTAAACCGATTTAAGATAAGTAAGCTTTTAAGTGCAAACTCCTCGTGAGTTATGCAAGATTTGTGTTTGTTTCGTGAGTCCGAAAAAGAGTTTTAAAGAAAGTAACCAAAATAAGTTCTTGAGATGAGCGGTGAGCCTTCAAATGGGTTCAATGAGCATGAGTTCGAACGAAATAAGCATGAAACAAGTGATGAGCCGAATACAAAGTGGTTCCACATAAGCTTACAAACACTACGTAAATGTGACTTGTTCTTAATAGTCAAAAGAAAATGAAGGTTTAAATGTTGTTCATGAAAACTTTAAAGGAACTCAACAACGAAACTACGCTACGTATCAAAATAGGTTTAGAAAGACTTACGACACCAAAAGTGGTGGTGAGGTACGAGTGAGGACAAAGAACAAGAACGTGACTAGCTTTTCAACGATCTTAAACCCGACTAGTTTCTCATGTTTACAACCCGATTTCCTTCCCATGCAAATCGATACTCTTAGCTTCCAAGGCATCAATACCCAAAACCTTTCTTTCTTTCTTCATATGCCTCGACAGTGAGCATAGGGTGGTTGTTTGAGTGAGTTTTTGAGAGTGTGCGAGAGACGAGCAAGGAGAGAACCAAAGAAAGTTTTACAACCCCAAGTGTTTCTTGTTTGAAAGTAACCCAACCATGTTCCTTTCTTCTTGCCTACTGTCGAGAGTGAGATAGAGAGCAGTGAGTGTGTGGTTTTGACAGTAAAGATATGTAAGTGAGGTTGTGAGTTTTGCGAAAATGAGTGTGTGAACTCTCCCCTTGGTTCGACAGCAGATTTAAAGGGAAAAGAGGGATTGCTTTAACTACTCTTTCTTGACCTCGGCGTTTGTGGATCACCTCTTTCGGCAAAGTTCCCTATCCATCCTCATCTTCGAGGTATGCTCGTGATGTCCTGGGAAGGTGAGTAGGAGGGATGGTGATATATGATGCCTCTAACCCTATGGCTACTTGCATTGGGAGAAGGCGAAGGAAAACAAAATTAAAAGATCCCATATTGACCTTGCGTTGGGAAGGTGTGGGAAAAAACAGCTTGTAGGTGTCCCATTTTTGTGAATTTTTCTTTTGTAGTCGATTAACCATGACCAAAGAATACCAAAAATGCCAAACTACTTCCATGGAAACTAAGAAACTTTCAAACTTGCTCTAGCTCAAATGTAACTCTTGTTTGCAATTTTTGACTTAAAATAATTGTGAGTGTGTGCTGTTGATTAGAACGGCAATGTAGGGAAGAAAAGGAAAGCTTTTGGTCAAAAACCATGTTTGCTTTTCAATGTGTGCTCTTGTTTTAGTTAAGCTACAATTCCTTAGTGACGTCTTTGTCAAAACCAAATATTAAGGGCATCATGTGAATTCATGGGGCTATATGGGCGGCAACACAAAAATGTGGAAGGAGTGAAATTATTCAAAGTTATTTTTGTGTATTTCGTGTGCCGTTCGAGCTTAAATGTAGTCGTAGTGTCTTGTTTTGACTTTTTGAGCAAAAACGCGTAAAATATGTTCATGTGAACGTTATTATAAAAATAATATATAAAAAAAATTTATTGACATCGAAAAATAATTATTGGACTTAAACATTATCAATGCAGTGTCGGTTTTTATGTTTTACGATAAAATCTATCGTTCTTGATTCAAATAAGCTCGGAAAAATCTAAGAGTGAAACTTAGTAACAAATTTACTATATTTTATTTTTAAAATTTGTTTGAAATTTTACGGGTTGTTATAGTACCTACCCCTTATGAGAACCTCGTCCTCGAGGTTAAGTTTGTGTTAGTTGCTTATGTGACAAAGGAATTTTTAAAATTTTCTAGTTTTGTTTGCAAATGTGATGTGGATAAATTTATTCGAATAAAAAGAATATTTCAAGAAGCACAATTCCTTTGGCATGAAAAAATTGGGTAAGAGATTTGCATCCTCGAAAGGATCCTATAAAACCATTTTTTTTACACGTGATGAAAATAAAACAATTTCGCAAAGGTTGATGTCTGATATTTCTTAGCATTAGGAGTTTTGTTAAGGTTTGACCAGAAAATTTTTGACTAGTCAGAATAAATCTCTTTAGAAAAATGTCACCATGCGTTTCATTGTTGGCATAATTGTTATTTAAAGAAAAGTCCTCGAATGGTGAAAACATCATAAAAGAGGATGTGGTTTATATGTTTCCATAGGTTTTTAAACGTTTATGGGCAGAATTCAGTTGTTCGAATTTGAGCGGTATTAAAAGAAAATATAGAGTCTTTTAAAATTGTAGAGGAACTTGATGTATGTAAGAAAGTTCTTGAATTTGACTTTGTGATGAGAACTTGTTAATTAAGGTTTTAAGCGACAACATGGATTTGGTTTCGGATGGAGGTTTATATGTGAATTCAAAAGTTTTTTTTTTTTTTTTTTCTCAATTTCAAATAATTTCAAATACCTTAGTTTTTGTAGATGATGAATCAGTTTTATTTCCCATTAAAATGTGTATCTATTATTTTCAAAACAAAGCGCTTATTTTTACTCTGGGGATTCGTTCTATTTACAAAAGAAAATACCGGCCATCCTTTAAAGTTTTTCAAAAGGAGTAAATAGTTTGTAAGGAAATTGCAGTAAAGTTCATGAAAAGGTTTGTAAAACCACTTTATTGAGAAATAAAAAGAAAATACTTTTATTATGATAAATCGTAGTTTGTGGTTTGGTATTAAAGCAACAACTCGGTAAGGTGATTTTTAAGACAACTTATAAAGCAATAGAAAACGATTTATTATTTATAGAATAGTAGTGAAATCGAAGTTAACTTTGTGATATTTTGGTAAGACAACGATTCAGATTATAAAATAACTCGTAAAATGATTTGTAAAATAGCTTATAAGGAAACAATTTATTGTTTGTCAAATAGTAGAAGATTTCGTAGTTCAAGAAATGGGGTGGTAGTAAAATACTTAGTACGATAAAGGCAAAATAGTTTGTGAGGTAAGAGTACCAAGTTTTATGGTTTTAAATCAGACAGTGGCTAAAACAACTCACTAAAAGGGTAAAATAGTTTATAAGACCGTAATATAACTTGCAGGAAAAAGTTGTAATATAGTTTATAAATTGCTATCGCAATTGTTTGTTGTTTTATAAAACAATAGTAAGGTAATGAATCAGTTCATCACATTATAAGAAAATAGTTGGCAAGGCATTAGTAAGGTCGTTGATTTTAAAGTATTAGTAAAGTCATAAAATTTTTGGTTTAATGGTACAATAGTAAGAATTTTGTAAAATGACCGTGAAATGGTCGGTAAAATATTTGAAAAGCGATTCGCGTTAGATAACGACAAAGTTTATTATTTCATAAGGCGGTAGCAGGATAGACAATTGGTGTTCCAAAGGGATGAGTAAAAAAAATTAGGGATTTGTTCCCAGAAAAGTGGCTTGAGTTGCAAGTTAACTTCTTGGTAGGCTTTTAGATCGCTTTAGTCGTTCGTTTATTGTTTATGTTTAGCGAGGGGTTCCCTTTGTAGATGTCGAGATGTGTTGTTCCTAGAATGGCTAGGGATGTAATCTAGTTCATCGATTGAGTGCGAGTTTTGGGGTAGAGGTGACACTGTTACCGCAATGGATGACGAGATGACTTCGATCTTAGCGTATGAGAGAATAATGATAGGGTGGGGTTATGAAGACGTGGGTTGCAATGATCCAGTAATAGAGGTTTAATGATTCCGTAATGAAGATGATAAGTCGATGGGATGGGAAAACGAAGACATGGTATGTAGCGACCCAAAAATATAATCTAAACATAGAGTAATGTCGTGCGGTAATTAAAATTTAGTTAGTCGCGCGTAATGTGCTAAGCAAATCTAAAATATAATCATTAACTCGCATCATGTGACATTTCATTGGTTATGTATTATTTGCTAAGCAAATATCATACATAACGTAGGCACGGAGGGCGCGAAGTGGTGGCGTAAGTGGTCCATTTCAACATGGATCACTGTGGTGTCCTTGTGAAGTGGTAGTGTGCATCATCTGCGAGGCAAATCTCCATGCACGTTGCTAGTAAGATGTGAGCGCGGGCGTAAGGTAGTGGTGTAAAATGGTCAGTTTAGAGAGTGTAGTAATGAGAAAGGCTTTCCACTTAGGAGAAAAGTACCGTAGTGAGCAAATGTTGTGACGTCAGTGTGTGATGTGTAGGAGTAAAACCTTTATAACTCTTATGATGAAAACACATAAAATTTTTACTCTTTTTAGAAGTCAATCAGGAGGTCAACCGGACATACCACTATTATAACTACTTTCAGTATTGCAACATTCACCTCTGAGTCAGACATAGGTGATCAAGCTATGTCTCACTGTCCCTGGCTGAATATAGACGAATGAATCTTGCAATGCTTAGCTTAGTTATACCAGTAACATGTCCTTATGTCTTTAAAGTTTGGTATGAAAGACTGAACAATTATTTCATTTATGTGGGGGAGAAGGCGTAGCGCGATGGTATATAAACATACATATAGGTAAGGCAATCATAGCTAATAGTGAGACTAAGTTGTCGGTAATAAAACACATATCTTATCAAAGTTGACTTCAACGAGTCATAAGTGAGGCAATCAGCTTGGCAGGCAGGCATGTGGCGGTCATAGGATTAAGTTTTGTAAAAGTGGTTATAGTCTAGGTTTTGAAAATTTCCTAGTTCTTTATAACCAAGGCTCTGATGCCAATCTGTAACACCCCCAAAAATGGTTTGCAACGGAAGAAAAGGTTTTTGGGATGCTACTCAGTTGGATCATAACACAAGCGTAAAATAATAGCTTTTTCGTAAAATATTTCATTTATCGTAGTAGAACAAAGTTTACAAAATTTAATTGTTGCGGAAAAATGGCCCATTTACAAAATGTGGTCCCCATATGTAAATCAGAGTCATCTATGACCATGCCATGCCAATGCCCAAGCGCCTCCAGAGTTAGCTAACACCTTTTCATCCTGAAAATACATGCTAAAAAGTCAACACAATGGTTGAGTGAATTCATAGGTTTAGTAATAAAGCGATTGATCACAAGATTTTAAGTTTAAAAGAAGCCATGGGCTACGTTGTTATCGCCCATAAAGAAAGTTGATATTATTGCACTAAGCTCATGACACCAATACTAGCGCATACACCTAAGTAGTGGTGTAAGTAAATAAAATTGCCCTACGAGATGTAATAGCCAATTACATAGAGATACCAAATATAGTGCGCCCGGTTATTCCGATAACCTAGTCGGGTCGTCGGTTCCCATAGTACTATCCACGATATTTGCGTTCACTCGCAAGTGATTAATGGTTCATGATGTAGGGACTTTTGGTGGCAACTTAGGCGAGTCATAATATCAAGAATCGACAAGCAGTTTTCAAGCAATTGTGATCATAAAAGCAGTAGTAGCATGTATTCTCCCCCAAGGAGTTTATAAAATAGTTAAAAGAGTAAAAGTGGGGCTATGAACTCACCTTAGTGATACGGTAGGAAATGCACAACAATAGCAAGTACGATATGACAACGGCTTCAACACGAAACCTAGATATAATATGGCAAGTCTTAGATAATATATTCCGTTTACGACCATAAAGGGTAATGTTTGAAAAGTGATTTGCTATGAGACACTCGTATCGTTTTAACTTGTGTGGTAATGTTTAAAGTTCAAGATTATATATTTTAAAATACTTTCTCATGTGTTTGTGTTACGTAGCTTATGTGGACGTTATTGGCGTTTATAAGATGTAGTTGTGAAAATATTTCTCAAATGTTGGCTCTTGGAATAATGGAGGAATGATGTATACGAAACTTTTGTATAAGAGTTTGCTCTGATATTGGCTCAAGTATTATCGATGTGGGAAATAACTACAAGTCGAATTGTATCTATTAGATTTGTTAGATTTCGAGGTGTGAAAATATATACAATATATATTTGTTGGAGTTGTGGGAGAATAATACATTTAAAAAAATATAATGTTTATAGTTTATGCGGATGGGGTCGTTAAATAGAAATATGTACTAAACATGTTTATCTAAACGAAAAGAGTGGCAAAAATCTAAGTTATTTAAACTTATAAAGAGTTTTGGTGAATAGTGTCAAGGTATCAAACTTGAGGATTGAAATTGTAAAAATATTATAAGTTTCAAATCTTGTAAAAGTCTTTAAGAAAAATGTCAATGGGACTAAATTAAAGGGATGAAATTGTAAACATAATATAAGTTTCAAATTATAAAGGTTTTAAGGACATGTGATAAGTGTTTGAAGATGAGGAATGAGCGCCAATAGGCTAAAGTTTCAAAAATATTAAAAGCGCCATCTAAAGGATTCGAACTAGTGACCTTTGAACAAAACACCGCGACACAACCATCGAGCCAACACCTCTTTTGTGTTTTGTTTTATAACGTGTACATATTTAATTGGGTTCGTATTTCTTGTTATATATATCCTTATCGGTAGTATGTTGCATGTAGTTTTGTTGTTTTCATTTCTTTTATAAAATTTTCTCGGTATGCTTATATTAAACCACGATTTAAGATAAGTAAGCTTTTATGTGCAAACTCCCTCAGCGAGTTATGCAAGATTTGTGTTTGTTTCGTGAGTCCGAAAAAGAGTTTTAAAAGAAAGTAACCAAAATAAGTTCTTGAGATGAGCGAGGTGAGCCTTCAAATGGGTTCAATGAGCATGAGTTCGAACGAAATAAGCATGAAACAAGTGATGAGCCGAATACAAAGTGGTTCCACATAAGCTTACAAACACTACGTAAATGTGACTTGTTCTTAATAGTCAAAAGAAAATGAAGGTTTAAATGTTGTTCATGAAAACTTTAAAGGAACTCAACAACGAAACTACGCTACGTATCGAAATAGGTTTAGAAAGACTTACGACACCAAAAGTGGTGGTGAGTGCAGTGAGGACAAAGAACAAGAGCGTGACTAGCTTTTCAGCGATCTTAAACCCGACTAGTTTCTCATGTTTACAACCCGATTTCCTTCCCATGCAAATCGATACTCTTAGCTTCAAGGCATCAATACCCAAAACCTTTCTTTCTTTCTTCATATGCCTCGAAAGTGAGCATAGGGTGGGTGTTTGAGTGAGTTTTGAAACTATATGCCTAAATAAAACATTCTAATAATAAATTACTTTACAATGCTTAGCTGTCAAAAGTAACAAATATTAATGGAAATTTAAACGAATGATTGATGGTAAATATGAAAATACTGAGCTTGCTATTTATTCAAATTATGTATTTAGAATTTACCTATGTTAAATTATTATAATTTGCATTAATATTAGTAGTTAAATTAGCCTTACTTTCGTAAATTGTATTATCGAATCATAATGATTTAAACCGAATATAATTGAATTAGTATATCAATCTTGAGTGTAATTTACAAGTTTACGTTAATTCATTGTAATGATCTAATTTAATTTCTATTAACTTTATAAAGTTCCATGATGTCAATTAGAATTTTTTATTTCAAAGTTTCAATAGAGTTGCACTGGATTATAATCATAGACATAGTTCGAAATATGATTACATATAAACTTAATACTAGAATTATTTCATGAATTGAATCAATTCGTCTATTACGAGTATATATATGTTACGTGAAGTTATTCGTTAATAGATTCTCATCGAAATGATACAGTAAAATTTCATATAACAAGTGAAAATAACGTATAGGATCATTACAATTGACCAATTAAAAGTATTAAACCCGATGATCCTAAAAACTCATGTTATTACTAGCTTAACCAAATCGGTTGGAATATAAGGTTAAGATGATACATAGTTATATACGTATACATAATCAATTTAATAGTTACAATTATCCAAAAGTTAATCAAAATCATTACGTCAATATTAGATCCCATTTACGATCGACATAAGTTGAGACCCTAAATCCGATAACATCAGTTCATATAATCCAGCATATGAGCTAATCATAATCTGTATCAATACTATCATAAGATAAAGTAAATATAGATGATGATTCGGATTATGATAAAAGTAGAAATGATATCACAAGTTAATAAATGTAAATATGAGCTATAATACCTTGATAAAAGTAGTAGAAAAGTATTGATGACAATGCAACAATACCATAGATCATAATCTAGCTGCTGCATGAAGATAAATTCGCTACGTAGCATTAAGATACATTATGTACATATGTGCATAAATGTAACGTGGTTTGAAGTATTCTAATGTTGATGTAATAGTAGATTTATATTAAAAGTTATCTATGGTTTATGATGTGGACTTATGGGAAGTCGATGCATTATGATCTAATGTGAAAAGTTTAAATTGGTATAAGATTGTGATATATGGTATAGACATAATTCAAGTTATAAAGTTGATCGAATGATACTATATGAAGTGTAATCTTATAGAAGTGTAATTGAAATTGAATATAGACGAATGTATGAATTACAGATAATCTTTAAATATGTATAGTTTAAATAAATAAGTTATTAATGACTAAATTCATATGTAGATTACAATAAAGTTAATGACTATTAATTATGTTATAAGAGTTATGAAATGTTGTCTAGTTAGTTAAATGCGTTAAAGATTGAAATTTAAGAAATAATTTAAAGAGAGTCACGAGAGGCGAGCAAGGAGAGAACCAAAGAAAGTTTTACAACCCCAAGTGTTTCTTGTTTGTAAGTAACTTAACCATGTTCCTTTCTTCTTGCCTACTGTCGAGAGTGAGATAGAGAGCAGTGAGTGTGTGGTTTTGACAGTAAAGATATGTAAGTGAGGTTGTGAGTTTTGCGAAAATGAGTGTGTGAACTCTCCCCTTGGTTTGAAAACAGATTTAAAGGGAAAAGAGGGATTGCTTTAACTACTCTTTCTTGACCTCGGCGTTTGTGGATCACCTCTTTCGGCAAAGTTCCCTATCCATCCTCATCTTCGAGGTATGCTCGTGATGTCCTGGGAAGGTGAGTAGGAGGGATGGTGATATATGATGCCTCTAACCCTATGGCTACTTGCATTGGGAGAAGGCGAAGGAAAACAAAATTAAAAGATCCCATATTGACCTTGCGTTGGGAAGGTGTGGGAGAAAACAGCTTGTAGGTGTCCCATTTTTGTGAATTTTGCTTTTGTAGTCGATTAACCATGACCAAAGAATACCAAAAATGCCAAACTACTTCCATGGAAACTAAGAAACTTTCAAACTTGCTCTAGCTCAAATGTAACTCTTGTTTGCAATTTTTACTTAAAATAATTGTGAGTGTGTCTTTGTTGATTGAGACGGCAATGTAGGGAAGAAAAGGAAAGCTTTTGGTCAAAAACCATGTTTGCTTTTCAATGTGTGCTCTTGTTTTAGTTAAGCTACAATTCCTTAGTGATGTCTTTGTCAAAACCAAATATTAAGGGCATCATGTGAATTCATGGGGCTATATGGGCGGCAACACAAAAATGTGGAAGGAGTGAAATTATTCAAAGTTATTTTTGTGTATTTCGTGTGCCGTTCGAGCTTAAATGTAGTCGTAGTGTCTTGTTTTGACTTTTTGAGCAAAAACGCGTAAAATATGTTCATGTGAGCGTTATTATAAAAATAATATATAAAAAATTTATTGACATCGAAAAATAATTATTGGACTTAAACATTATCAATGCGATTATCGGTTTTATGTTTCGAGAAAATCTATCGTTCTTGATTCAAATAAGCTCGGAAAAATCTAAGAGTGGAACTTAGTAACAAATTTACTATATTTTATTTTTAAAATTTGTTTGAAATTTTACGGGTTGTTATAGATGATGTTCCGAAACGTCATCTCGCGAATTTATCACCAAGCTGAAATAATACAATTACAGTTAATTCAGCAAGACATGGGGAACAAAATACATTAAAAAAAATCACCTAAACCTTATCAAACATAAAAACTTGTCATATAAATTATACCCGCTTCTTCTTTTTCCCCTCGTGCTCCACACCCCTCCTCATAGTCAATCACTACTCTCTCTCCTACCTAAAACCTAACTAAAGCTAGCTATCAAAGCCAAATTCATAAAAAATGGAACTCTGGTGTTCTCCTTTCTCCCACGCCGCCCTCCTGATTCACCCTAAAGCAACAAGGACAAATCCCATCACCATCTTTCTTGTTTCCTCCTATGACCAAGATCCTTTGAAGAAATAAATTGATGGAGATGTTACAGACAAAAGTTCATCCAAGAGTTCAAAGCCATAAAGGTTGATTCAAGGTTTCCTTCTATTGTCTCTTTTTAATTTGGATCAATACCTCTGCAAAGTTTCACACACGCTCCTCTCCAAAAATCATTTACAAAGTTATCTCTCATTCAAGAATTGGGGTTAAGAGGTGAAGTTTCTTGGAGTCGACATTGATTGAGGACGAGTGGGATTTGCTTTTCCGGCGTGTCTTTTTCCCTGGACCAGTCGCGGTTCAAAACTTTTGTAAGGAATCACCAATTTACTCCTTTAGACTTGGTAAATTTATGCTAATGAGGACCTAAAGATATTGTGTTTTGATAATGTTTTATCGATTTATTTTTCCTTCTTTCCTTCATCTGTCGCACGTACAAAGCTTTTGAGGATGAAAGAATATTAATTCTGTTGGTTAAAATTTGTGTGGCAAAGAAAGTGAACATTTGTTATAGATTTGGCTCTTGGTTAAGTAATACTAAACCCTTCGTTTCTTTCCTGTAATGTTCTCGTTTGGGTCGGGCTCGGTTACGTTTGATTCCTGGTTATAGTCGAATCTCACTAGGGAGGTATCATTGTTCATGTTTTAATTTGTTTTTATCTCTGGTCATAAAAGGAAAACCACCCATGTAGGGTGTTTAATACCTGCGGTTGACACAAGACACAAGGGTGGACGTGTGAGCTTTTGCATTAGTTTGTGCTGGTTAATTCACCATTAGTAAGTCATCGATCATGTAGAACCTGTGTACCTAGTGTGCGAGTAGTCGCGGAGGCTACCAACCTAATAAAATGATGAAGCAATGCCTGATTGGGTCTCGTCATACTTACATGAAAGCATTTCCAAAAATTCATTCACTTCGACCATAGAATGGTTGTGGAATAGTTAGCCTCCTTACCAATCGGTAAATTTCTTGGTTAACAAGGCGCCCTAAATCGGAGTGGACTCGTTATCTTTATTGACTCAACATCACCCGGAAAAGTGATGTTTACCTGTGATTAATGTTGGAATTAGATAACATGACATTCAAATAAATAACCACAAAACATCAAAGTATTCAAGCGGAAACGTATAGGATTTATTAATGAACAATTAATTAACATAAAATAATATGCGTACCTTTTCTTGATTCTAGCCGAACAAGAATCAAATCCACAAACTAGCAACGGATGAACCCTAATTTGATTTAATTAGGATTATATGAATTACCCCTTACCATTTTGTAATTCAATCCAAGATAATAACAATAGTGTGTTATTACTACGTTCTTGTACACACGTACTAAACCGAATTAAAGTAATGCTAGTTTTATCAAACAAAATAACTTGTTATGTGGAAAAGTGATGGATCGATCCCAATGAATGGGTGTCGACCGGTTTTGAGGACAAAGAAAACACACACAAACAATTTTGGGTTTAGCAATGAGCACAAGAGATGAGTTTACAAACACCCTAGGTTTTGTATATATACTCATGCAAACTTGGTGAACAAGTTTGAGTCAAAGTGGGTTTGGGTTGGGTCCTTGTGGCCGATCGGTTGCTTAATCCCACAAGGGATTCCGGAACCTTCCCATCTTTTACAATTTAGTCCTTTTCCATAAACATTTAACGCCCGTTAGTCCATTACATTAATTACTTAACGTTCGTTAGTTATTTCATTTAACAAATAAATAAATACAACATTTATATTTAATTATTTAACTTTAAATTCTCATACATAAAGTGTGCAATCCGTGGTCTCAAGTTCGATCCTAACTCACGTCTACTAATTTATATCCATAAAACTATGACTCCACTTGGATATATCTTAATAGAGTGATCACATCGGTTAGCGTCTAGCAACACTTCGATGCCTCTAGTACGAATCGAGTAAGGCTCCTGGAATCATTATTATTATCCTTTTGTTTCTAATACCACGTTAAATAAAGATATGGAATTAAGTCATTCTTTATAGAACTATTTTGTTTCTCGTTTGTAAGTGATTGACCAAGATTACCGAATCATCTAAACATATTTAGGGAGATTTGGGTGCGGCCGCACAAACATCTTGTCAACCCTACGAGGGCCAATGATATTAAACTCCAAATAAATTTGAAGGAACAAATTCAATCTTGACTACAAGAATAACCCACAAACTTTGTAACATTTACGAAAACAACCCTTATGACTACCGATTCGTATAGCGTTAAGTTGCTTCACGAAATGCACTACATTCATGACACTTATCCGGTATCTCAAGTGCGAGGATAACTATTCATAATTTACTTATAACAATATCCACAAAGTAAATTATGTAGTTGGGATAAGTCCTATATTCAATTCATTGAATATCATCCGAAATTGGTATGCATTCTCATCAATATACTTTCAAGTATATTCTACCTCATCTCTCGGTTGTCTTAATTTAATGATACTCCCATATCATTAATTGACAACGGACATTTAGTATAACTTAGTTATTCACGGATTAAACACGCAAATATAGGACAACAATATTATAAATGAAAATAAACATAATCCAAACTTTATTTCATCAAAATAATAAATGTTTTACAATATCCTTTATCTAAATACTAATCACGAGTTATGCATGAAACTTTTAGCTAAGCGAAGTCCAATTCCATTGGCAAGTCCTACAAGCTTGTCTTTAGCTAAAGCCTTAGTGAACGGATCGGCTAAGTTATCATCGTGTGAACTTTCGATAAATTTATTTCACCTTCACGGACTTGTTTCCGAACATAGTGATACTTAGTAGAAAATGTTTGGTGCCTTTCATGACTCGAGGTTCATTGGCAAATATGATTGCAGAGAATTATCACAATACATATCAATAGGTGATTCAATCAAGGCATAACACCAAGCCACGAAATGAATTTCCTAATCCAAACAACCTCCATTGCGAGCCCGAATCGACTATGTATTAGAAACTTCATCGCAGACATCGCAATCGTACTCGCTTTTTGCTCTTCGATAGCTGCTCCTCCATTGATGACAAAGACATAACCCGTCACGAGACTTCGTATCATCTTTATCACACTACCGGGGCGCATCACGGTAATCAGTAACACCAACCACGTGTGCGGATTTCCTCCATACACTAAAAACATATCTTCGTATTCCTAAGATACTTTAGAATATGTTTAACATCAATCCGATGAAGTTCACCGGATTACGTTGATATCGATTGGTCATGTTTTGAGCGAACGCCACATCCGGCCTTGTGCATCTCACAACATACATAATAGATCCCTGGTAGAAGCATAAGGAACTTTGTGCATGCGTGCCACCTCTCAGTGTTGAAGCACACATATCGCTACATAAGCCATGCTTTACTTCCATCGGCAAATATCCTTTCTTGGAATTTTGCATATTGAATCTCTTCAATATTTTATCAATGTAAGCGCTTTGACTTAAACCAATTAACCGCTTTGACCTATCTCGGAGATCTTGATTCCCATAATGTATCGACTTCTCCTAAATCCTTCATGGAAAAACACTTCCCAAGATATGCCTTAACATTTTGCAAACTCGGAATGTCTTTTCCCATAATTAATATGTCATCGACATAAAGAATTAGGAAAATTACATCATTCCCACTAACTTTGTGATATACACATGGCTCATCAAAATTTTGAATAAATCCATACCTTTTGATTTCTTCATCAAATCTTTTAGGGCAAATTGTCTGAAAAGGCATCGAACTTACCACCTTTTCCTTTTCTGGGCATCGAACTTTTTTTTTTCCTATTGTAGCACTGAACTTGCCTAATTTTCCTATTATAGCACAAAATCACACTTAAAGTGTAATTAACCTTCTTAAACCCGTTTTAAGTGTGATTTTGTGTCACAAAAGGAAAATTAGGCAAGTTTAGTCAACTATAGGAAAATTAAACAATTTAGTCTTGCCCGTTTTAAGTGTGATTTCGACCGTTAATTTTTTATTGCACCGCTAGTCCTTTTAAATCATTTTTAACGACCGTTATTATATTATTGCACCATTAGTCCTTTTCGCCCGTTTTTACACATTTTCGTCCATTTTGTTCGCTTTTACGGTTTTGTCCGTTTATACCTTTATTTCGTCCGTTTTACGTTTTCGTCCGTTTTGCACGTTTCATCCGTTTTACGTTTTAGTTCGTTTTACGTTTTACGGTCTTTTTAGTTTTGCGGTTTCGTCCGTTTTACGCCGTCCGTTTTGCATGTTTTCGTCCGTTTTGCCAGTTTGTCCGTTTTGCGTTTTCGTCCGTTTTGCCGATTCGCCGTTTTTACGTTTTCGTCCGTTTGTTCGTTTTACGGTTTTGTCCGTTTTACGGTTTCGTCCGTTTTACGTTTTCGTCCATTTTCTCACGGTTTCGTCGTTTTACGTTTTCGTTCATTTTGCGTTTTACGATTTTTAAGTTTTGCGGTTTCGTCCGTTTTACACTTTTAAATCGGTTTTACACATTTTGTCCGTTTTGCAGTTTCGTCCGTTTTGCGTTTTCGTCCGCTTTTGCGTTTTAAATGCTGTTTCATGCGTTTTCGACCATTTTTACGTGTATAGCGAATGAAAGCGTGCAAAGCAAAACCTATAAAACTAAAAGCGGACGAAACCGTGCAAAATGGACGACTGATGCAAAATGGACGGCGTAAAACGGACGAGGTGCAAAACTAAAAACGTGTATAAACGAAAAAGCGGTGCGGCGTGCAAAACGGATTTAAAACGTAAAACGGACGGCGTCAAAACTAAAAAGCGTGTAAAAGCGAAAAAACGTCTTGAACGCAAAAGCGGACGGCGTGTAACGGCGGCGGGTGCAAAACTAAAAACGTGTACAAGCGAAAAAGTGCAAAAGCGTGCAAAACGCAAAACGGATGGCGTGTAAAGCGGACGAAACCGCAAAACTAAAAAGCGGGTGTAATAGCGTGCGAAAACAAGCGAAAATGTAAAGCGGACGAAACCGTAAAGCGATGTAAAAGCGGACGACGGGTGCAAAAACTTAAAGTGTTGGGATATGAAAGTCTTGAAGATACCAAAATCTTGAAGATATGAAATCTTGTAAAGCGCAAAATCTTGGAAGAAGTCAAAGAGTCAAAATCTTGCTAAAGATAAAGTCAAAATCTTGCATGGAGAAGTCAAAATCTTGCTAGAACAAACAAAGCTGTTATATTCGTTTATGGAAAGTATTGTATTCTATGTTTAGATTACTTGTCGTACAAGGTTATCAATTGTAAACCGACTAGGATATCCTTGAGCCTATAAAGGACTCCTAGATTGGCATTAGAGTGCGATTTTAGGAAAAGAGTTTTAGAGTTTTTGAATTAAGAGTTTAGAGAAAGTTCGAATATCTTAGAGTTGTATTAGAGTATCGCATAATAAGCGATTTAGAGTTTGTTAATAAAGTTTTCTTCTTAGCTTTGTTAAGTAAATTCGCGTACTTGATAAAGATTGCTCGGTGTTTCTTTGTTAATAACTTAGGATTTATCCGAGGTTATTAAACCTTAACAAGCTAGTTTAGTTTGATTAAAGTATATCGATCCAACAAGTGGTATCGAGCTTGTGTGGAAACTCGACTAGGAAGAAACCCTACAATTTTCAAGATGTCATTGAAGTCGTTCCACAACCCTCAATCACCTCACTCGAATTCCAATTATCAAGAAGGAGAATATGATCTACGGTGCATGAAGATGAGGCGTTATATTGCCATTCTGAGACCATGCTACGTGGAATGTAATTGTGAATGGGAATGAAGTTCCTCGAGAACCCATTCAAGTTCTTTGGACAACCTATAGCACCAAAAGCGGTTTACTGCGACAACCTTAAGGAATCAAGAGAAGGCTCTTAACATTCTCTTATCGCCATTCGGATGGTCATCTTCTCAAATTTCATGATGCTAAAGATGCTAAGCGACTCTGGGCTGCTCTCAAGACCATTTGGAGGAATGAAGCCTCAAGAAGATGCTGAAACTTCTTTGAAACAACAGTTTGAAACTTTCACAGTTGGAGAAAGAGAGTCTTGATCTTGCATATGATAGGTTTGAGAATCTCCTCAACATGTTGGAATTATACAAGGCACAAGTATCGATTGAGGATGCTAATTTGAAGTTTCTAAGGAGTTTGCCATCTACATGGCATGTGATTGCTACTATGATCGGAGGACAACAAGGATTGGATGTTATGGACTTTGATGATCTCTATCATCAATTGAAGGTGTATGAGCATGAGATGAGTGGTCAACCCGGTTCCAAATCTCACGGTGTTGCTTTTCTATCATCGAAAGAAGAAGCGTGCTTTCAAAATCTTGCTTCTCCTCAAAATCTTGTTTCTCAAAATCTTGCTGTCTACAATCCCCATCATATACTCGTGAGGCCCACCATCTACCACTTTGAACTCGGATGAAGTTGTGTGCTCTTTCTTTGCACAACAAGCAAGCTTACATCACTTATGAAGAGGATCTAGCACAGTTGAAGAAGATGCACTTGAAGAAATTGATGTCGGTGGCAAGTTGCTTTGATCTTTGCAAGGATCAAAAGTACATGAAAAAGGCAGGCAAAATATTGATTTCAAACCAAAACAAGGAATAACTTTTGACAAATCTAAAATTGAATGTTTCAATTGTCAAAAATGGTCACTTTGCAAGGAGTGCGGGTTTGCTAAGTATCAAGCAAGCGAGCATCGAGAAGCCTAAACTTGAGCTCAAGGAGATTCCAATAAGCGAAACAAAGGCTTTGGTTGCTCAAGAGAAGTTATCAGTGGGTGGGTGAAGAGTTTGATGATGAACCGGTGACTTCTTGTATGGTAGCGATGGAAGATGCGATTGAAGACACGGTGGAAGCATTGAATTTGAGCCTTGCTTTTGATGAAGAATCTGAACATCTTTGCTTTGGAATCGATGATGGCTTTGGAGGATTTGATTGGAGCAAAGAAAGTGAAGATGATCTGTTCTTCTTGCTATGGTGGCTACTTCACCAACTCGATCTCCTATCTACGAGGTATGCTCAATTGTTATGAGTTTTATCAAAATTACTTATGATTATGTGATTGAAAGAGATAATTGTATTAGGGCTAGGTGCGAGGTAGCGAGGTTACCAAATCACTTTAGAGTCTGTAGAAGCTAAAATCATAACACATGAAAATAATGAAATGGCTTGGGTGAAAAGTATGAACAACGGGATTACGGTTAAAACTCGGTGAATGGAAACTAAATTGTAAAATTCTTGAAATTGAGAAATTAACTAAGGAAAGAGATGATTTGTTAGCTAAGTTTCTTTGCTTGGGAGAGTCGGCTTGTCCCATGTTGCTTATGTTGAAAAAGCAGAGAAGGGCTTACATTAGAACAGGCTTAGGATTTGGAATGGACTTTAGCGGTGTAGATGAAAACCAACCTAGTAATCGGGATGATGGTGTTTTGAGGACATAACCACTAGTGATGATGAGCTCATTAACTATGTAGATTCATCTAGTAATGATGGCTCGATAAGTGAACCACCTCACGAATATAAGAAAGACAATGGTTATCATCTTGTTCCTCATCCCATTAGTCATCACCCTCTAGGCACGATGTTTCTCATTATGGAGTAGATAGTCTAGAGTTTAGGAAGAAGCTTATTGCTAAATCTAGATCGAGAAACCCAAAAGCTGTTGAAAACAATGTTCAAAATCCTGCGGTACCTTTAAATCAAAGTCTTGCTCAACAAGCGATACATACGCAAAACCTTTACAAAAGCAGTCTTGCTAAACCTTTTGGGATAATTTTGGTCAAAGCAGTTTCATCGGTCATCAAGAAGGCAAAATAATTTTGGGCATAGACATAGAAGAAATCACTTTGGTCATATGGGTCAAAAGCGTGTTTTGTGTGTTATAGTCCTACTCACTTAATCAAAGATTGTGACAGACACTCGAATATCTAAGCAAGTTTCCAAGGAATAAGTCTAACAATCGAGACCTAGAGAGCACAAACCGGTGTGGACTAATTCAAATAGGGTTAATCACGAAACTTCACACGGATCATAGATACCCGCATAGAGAAGACCTTGATATCTCACGGTACTTTCAAAATCTTGCTCGAGAGACAAGTCTTGAAAACCATACTTGGGATAGAAATTCTAGGAGATCTCACTATCAACCTAGAAGTTATCACAGTTCATATAGGGATCTAGATCACAAGAACCTCTGTTAAAGCGAATGGGTAAAAGGAAAAAAGCTGCTTGGGAGACATACGATCGTTCAACAAAAAGTGAATCGAGATGTTTTGTGTCAAAAGAAAATGCTAACAATCGGTGAAAGAAATTTATGTTGAAAAACCGAGAGTTTTGAAAATCCATGCTAAACATCAAAAGATAATTTTGGATCATCGGTTGAGAGATAGTGAGAATTACATACTCAAAGAATTTGAGTTTGTAACTTCTCGAGGGAACACAAGTCGATAATGGCTTGGGTTCCTAAAGTTCTAACTCTTTTCTTTGTGTGCGGGGCAACCCGGAAGAGGAGCTTAAAGATCATCTTATTGTGGATAGTGGTTGCTCGGAAGTATGACAGTGACGATAAAGAGATCTGTCGATTTTAGAAGTATTAGTGGAGGAAAAGTTGCATTTGGGAATGATCCCAATGGAGGAAGGATTACAGGGAAAGGAACAATTAAAGGCTGGGAGAATTGATTTTGAAAATGTCGGATATGTGAAGGAGCTTAAGTTCAACTTGTTGTCGGTCTCTCAAATTTGTGACAAAAAGCATCTGTGTTATTCAACGACACGAATGTCTTATCCTTTCTTCGACTTCAAACACATTGATGATGACTTGGTAGTACTAAGGGTACCAAGGACAAATGATGTGTATAGTTTAGACATGAAGAGTCTACATTCTTATGGTAGAGCCACATGTTTGGTGGCTAAGGCAACATCTGAAGAGGCACATCAATGGCATAGAAGATTGGGCCATGTGAATTTCAAGAACATCAACAAAGCGGTCAAAGGCAATTTAGTTAGAGGTTTACCTTCAAAGACTTACAAGAATGATCAATCATGTTTGGCATGCAAAAGGGTAAACAACACAAAGCTTCTGCAAGAAGCTTGATGAAAGGAATATTAGAGAACCATTGGAGCTATTACACATGGATTTATTTGGACTGTCTCTGTGGCAAGTTTAAATAAGAAGAAATCTTGTTTGGTTATTCTTGATGATTGTAGTAGATTCGATTGGGTTTTCTTTTGGGCTTTAAAGATGATACCTTTGATGCTATTCAAACTCTTATAATAGCACTTGAAAACCAATTAAGACTCAAGGTTAGAGGTATTAGATGCGATAATGGGCCGAATTCAAGAACAAGCCTATGGATGATTTTGTGCAAATAAAGGCATAAAAGGGAGTTTAGTATTGCTAGAACACCACAACAAAATGGTGTTGCGAGAGAGGAAAAATAGAACCTTGATTGAAGCTGCAAGGACCATGTTGGTGATTCTCATCTCCTATTCAATTTTGGGCGGAAGGCGTAAATCTTGCATGCTATGTACTCAACGGGGTTTACGTCACAAAACCATGAGATGAAGACACCCTATGAATTGCGATGGGCAATAAACCCAACATTCGTTTTATGAAGCCTTTTGGATGCCCTCTTACTATTTTGAACACCATTGATAATCTAGGGAAGTTTGATGGCAAGTCGAAGAAGGTTACTTATTGGGATATTGCACTAACGATAAAGGATTTAGAGTCTACAATGAGTTACTAAGAAGATTCAAGATTGTCTTCATGTTGAGTTTTTAGAGGATCAAGACAATGAGAAAGGGAAGGGTCTGATTGGATGTTTGATCTTGAGATTTTATCTCCTTCAATGAATTATGTACTGTTAGAGAAGAAAATCAACCTTTGCATAATGAAGAAGATATTCAATATGTTGTTCATGATATTCATCTTAGACCTAATCTTTGTTCACGATAAAGATCCTATGAGTCCAAAACAAAATCTTGATGTTCCTAAGCAAAATCTTGATTCTCCAAAACAAAATCTTGTTGCTCCACAATCCTCATTATCTGCTGAGGATCAATCTATTCAAGAGGAACTTAATCGGATGCTTCTTCAAGATGTATTAGCACATTCTTACAGCGATGAACAAAGGAGAGCTTATGAAGAGGCAAAGAAGAAGAACAAGGCTGCGAGTTCTCTTACAATACTGGGACGGTACTTTCAACCAAAATCTTCTTGCACCTATTAATGATGCTTTAGATGATTTGGATGATCCTACCATGCACGGGCTAGAAGAAGCGATGATGAGCTTGAAGATGAAGGTATTTTCACAAATTCCAATGAAGGTCTTGATTATACTAACTTAGATGATACATATGAAGTTCCACGGTCTCAATCTTACAATTCATAAGAATCATCCAGCGATCAAATCATTGGTCCTTCTACATACGGAGTTATGACAAGACACAAAGCTAAGGGTTTCACAAAACCTCATAATGCTTTACTTAGCTTTGTGTATAAACAAAGCAGGCTAAATCATAAGGACCATCAAACACCTTATTCACTGTTTCATCTCTCAAGAGGAACCCAAGAACATTGCTCAAGCTTTGACTAAAGAAAGTTGGGTTGAAGCTATCTTGGGAAGAACTTCTTCAATTTAAACTTCAAGAGGTTTGGGTTTTATGTGATCTTCGGATGGGAAGAGTTATTGGAACGAGATGGGTTTTAGAGTCAAAAGAGATGAGCGAGGCAATGTTATCAAAAACAAGGCAAGATTAGTTGCTCGGGGTTATAGGCAGGAGGAAGGGTAGATTATGATGAGGTATTTGCTCTGTGGCAAGGATTGAAGCAATTAGAATCTTTCTTGCTTTTGCTTCTTATATGGGCTTTCAAGTATATCGGATGGATGTCAAGAGTGCCTTTACGTATGGTACTATTATAGAAGAGGTGTATGTGAAACAACCTCCGGGTTTTGAAGATCCTAAGCATCCTAACAAAGTCTATAAGGTGGTTAAGGCTCTATATGGTCTTCATCGAGGCACCTAGAGCTTGGTATGAGAGGCTCTACATTCTTATTACAACATGGATACGGGAGGGAGCCATAGACAAGACTTTGTTTATCAAGAGAGACAAGAAGGATATCATGTTAGTGCAAGTGTATGTTGATGATATTATCTTTGGGGCTACCAAGCAGGTCCATGGTTAAGGAGTTTGAGCGGTGATGCGGAAGGAATTTCAAATGAGTTCAATGGGAGAGTTAACATTCTTTTAGGACTTGAGTTAAGCGGTCAAGGAAGGGATTTTATTAGCCAAGACAAGTATGTTCTGAGATATACTTAAGAAGTTTAATTTTGATGATATGAAGGCATTACTACACCGATTAAATCTATCAATTCATTGGGAAAAGATGAAGATGGTCGACTGTTGAAGTCAAGTTATCTGAGATCTATGATTGGCTCTCTTATGTATCTTCTTGCATCAAGGCACGATATCATGTTTGCGGTTTGTTTATGTGCGGATATCAAGTTTCACCAAAGATCTCTCACACGAATCTTTGTCAAAAGAATATTACATTATTTGAAACAACAACCTAAGTTGGGGTTGTGGTATCCTAAAGAGTCACCTTTTCACTTAGAAGCTTTTTGAGATAGTGACTATGCGGTGATAACTATGATAGAAGGTCCACAACTGGTGGATGCCAATATCTTGGAAGAAGGTTAGTCTCATGGCAATGCAAGAAGCGGACAATTGCGACAACATCATCTCTTGAAGGCGAATATGTAGGCTGCGCAAGTTGTTGTGGTCAAGTTTTGTGGATGCGAGAATCAACTCTTGGACTATGGGTTCAATTTAAGAATACTCCTATCAATATTGATAATGAGAGTACTATTTGTATTGTGAAGAATCACATGTATCATTCCAAGACAAAGCATATTGATTAGGCATCACTTTATCGAGAGATTGTTATGAGCATAGGCTCATTAATGTGGTTAAAGTTCACACGGATGATAATGTAGTGATTTACTCACCAAAGGTTTTGATGTGTCACGATTCAATCACTTGGTCGTGAGCATTGGAATGATTAACTACTAAGCTATGTTTAAGGGAGGACTATAAGATGTTAGGTATAGTCCTGTGTATTGCTGAGGGAGGATGTTCGTTTATACTTAGCTTATATGAAGGTTTTGGCAAAATCTTGTATTTCTGAAAGTCTTGCTTGGGAAAATCTTGCTTGGGAAAATCTTGCTTATGTGGAAAATCTTGTTTGTCGTATTAAAATCTTGTTCCAACGGTAATATTGAAGGGTAATTGGTAGTGCGGTAACTTTGTTATTTAGGTGTGATTTTCAAATCTCACCTATAAATAACTTCTTTCGATTTTCCTCTCATTATTATCAATTCACATCTTTTCCATACTTATCTTCCAATTACCATCTCTTTATTATTCGATACAATCTTTCTATTGTGCTCACTCTTTCAACAATATGGTGAATCGTTTAAGCTGTTTGAAGCACAATATGGTGGCTAATTTGGACAAGGCGAGGTGACGTGGCTTTCTATGATATCATTGATTATCTAGTTGGGTCGCTTATTAGCTATGCTCTTTTAGTTGAGCGGATATTATTGAACCATGGATTCAAGAATTTTGGGCTAATGCTAGAGAGAATATGGAGGAGGATGAATATTATATTAGATCCTTAGTTCTTTGGAAAGACTATCAAGATTACGAGGCCTCCATTCGTGATGATTTATTATTTGGTGATGAAGATGGGGCTATTAGATTTGACAAGCAACTAATTTGGGATACTTTTAGTAATTTGGGTTATGAAGGTTCTTTGGTGAACAAACTTTTAAGAAGGCCTTATTACATCCTCAATGGAAGTTTTGATTCATGTTTTGCTCCATTGCATAAGTTCTAAAAGCACTTCTTGGGAGCAGTTTGGGTCAAATATAGCGTCTGCGGTGGTTGGTTTAGCTACGAGACGAGTGTTTAACTTTTCACGGCTTATTTTGGATGGAATGCTCTCTCATATATCATACGGGGCAACTTGGTTGATGTATCCAAGGTTTATCTGAGTTTTCTTGAACAAGCAATTGGTGATGTTCCAAAACCTCTTGCTTTACTACATCATTGTGCAACAAGCCAAAATCTATACATTCATGGCTAAGAGAAGTAACTTGTTCGAGAGGTGGAGATATTCCTTTAACAACATCCATGATGGAAGTTGTACAAGGCATTCGTGATGCGGTGAAGAGGATGAAGAACACGAAGGTACTAATAATGACCAAAGTCTTGCTTAGCAAATCTTGCATGCAAATCTTGCTTCACAAATCTTGCATCTGCAATCTTGCTTCTCGTGAAGATCTTGTTTGTTACAAGGTGATGTTTCTTGAGTCACGAGGTTCAAGTTGAGATTGAGCGCACACCTACTCCATCTCCACAGCGTTACATTTCGAGAGGTTCAAGGTCTTGCTCCTACAATTCCTCGTGAAGGTTTAACTATGGATAACTATGCTTTGACAAAGGCGCTTGCTAGGTTGAACAAGGCTGTTGGCGTCAAGCTAAAACTATTCGGAAGTTGAGCGTAACTACTTACGGTTGAGAAATTTTGTTAAACCCTATATTCAAGGTTTCAACTTATGGGTTAAGGAGGAAAACAAGCGTCGAAAAGCACTTCGTAAGGAATTGAAAAGAAAGGCGGTTCCTAAATCATCTTACATCAACTTGGGAGGAATTTAGAAAAAGAAAATTTGAAAGAAGATGTTATGAAGACAAAAGAATCGAAGAAGATGTTTTGAAGAAGAAAGAAGGTTTTTCGAGGAACAAGAAGTAGAAGTACAAGTTCAAAGTCTGCGATAATCAAAGTCTTGATGTTCAAGGTATTGTTGATCAAAATCTTGAACATCAAAATCTTGAGTTTCATGATACATCTAGGCGGAGGTTATAACACCAATAACTCCAAGGGTTTTGAATTTTGAAGAAGAAGTGGTCCTTCTACGGTTGTTATAGAGGAAGAGGAGGAACCTAGATTTAAACCTATTCATTCACCAAGTGATGATGAATTAGTTGCTACAATTCTTGATCTGTCACAACCAAGAGGAGGAGTTACTATTAGAAGCACAAGAAGAAGAACAACCAGAGCGATCAACTGCAATTGATCCAAAAGACAAGGAAAAGGTGTTTTGGTTGAAGTTAAGAAAAAAAAGCTCACTTTGGCGAACTTAGAGCATTTGAAGTTGCAAGGAATGAAGTTTGTAGCTAGAAAGGTTCAAGAAGAATTAAATGCTAAATATAGAGAAGAACAAGAAGCTCAAGAAGCTCGAGCAGAGAAGCATTTCGGAAGTTACATGAGGAATTAAATCTTGAAGGCTGCTTTGAATCTTCTGATCTCAACACTGTTAGATTCATGTCAAGAAGACCTAATTTGGCTAAAGAAAGGAATGCAATGATGGCATACTTAAAAGCGGAGGATTTAAAGGATTGCAAAAGCTAAATTATGTGGATATGAAAAGATTATATGATCTTTGAGAGAAGCTTATAAGAAAGATGTTGCGGGCATTAAAGATTTTAGAAGAATCTTATTGAATTTGAAGGTGAAAGGAAGAAAAGCTTAAAGGAAAAGAAAAAGCGAAGCTCTGAGATGTTCGGTTTTCAAAGAAAGAAGGTTGAATTAAGATGCGAGACTAGTGATGAATTGAAGAATTATCTCGAGTAGTAGATTTTGATTATACCAAGGAAGATAATGACATGAAGATGAGCGGATCAAAGATCGGTGTTTTCAAAGTTGAGAAATCTAAGAATGGAGATTACATGGTTTTCACAAAGAAGATAAAAGTTTCAAAGTTTTTAAGCGGCTATGGGATTTCTTTGCATATCATAGAGCAGTAGATCTATTCTACTTATATCATGTTGTGAAGACTTATTTTGAAGATAATCCATTAGAAGGATTGGATTGGTTTTACATGGGGATCTCATAACCATGTGGGAAGCGATGAAGAAAGCGATGATATTTGGAAGGATCAAGAAAAGCGGGAAATAGTTTCTTTGGAGATTCTTTGAAGAATCTGGAGTTCATGTCTTGGAGCTAGAAAATGGAACAATGATTCACATGTTTGCGAGAAAGAAGATATCCTCTTCAGTTGATCTAATGAGAAGAATGCTAGAGCATGGATTGGAAGTAGAAGAGGATGATGAAGCTGCTTGCATGGTGATCAATTTGTTTATTATTTGGACTACCATTCTTGAGAATGATCTATAAGCGGTATGATTTTTGAATAAATACTTTTTGATATATCGGTACTTTTATTCAAAATCTTGCTAGTCGAACGATACTTTCATCAAAATCTTGTTCTTTGAATTAAACAGTTAAATGAATTTTAGAAGAAACCTTTTGCTAAATAATAAATATTTTTGAAATAAAGGTTGAATAAATGGTTTTGTGATGATAACATCAATAGGTTATCAATCCACCATGGTTACAAAAGGATTGACTAATCCATGAGCAAGCGGCTCGGTAAAGATATATCAAATCCGTTTTTAGTTGACAACTTGCTAATAAGTTGGATGGTCATCAACTCACCATATCGATAAATGTGAAGAGTTGGCTAGCCCACAAGAAATGGCTTGTGGTAAAGGCGATGGAAAAACCATTATTGGTAATTAGTTCACCATTAGATAAAAGAACTAACTAGTCCGAAGTGCGACTTTTGGTAAAGACAAAACAAATCATTGATAGGCGGTGGTTTGCTAAAAATCATATGGTTATCAATGTACCATGGTCTTACACACCAAAACATTTGGCTACTCCAAAGATAATGGCTTTGGTAAAGAGTTCTAAATCCATTGAATTTTCAATGATTCACTTAGAAGTGATGAGAATAGTATGCAACTTAAATTGAATTAATGTACAAATTGTCATATGTTCTTTGTGTTCTTTGAAAAGATGGAGATTCTTTGGATCTTCTTTGTGAAGAAAACAATTCTAAGAGATACTTTGACTAAAGCGAGACTCTCTGAGAGATATAATTTAAAGACTAAAGAACAATCCATTTTAAAGATGAAGTGTTAAAGATATATTCACAAAGGAACTTGAAGTCAAGCAAGTAGAATTCAAGTTAGGGAGGATTGTTGGGATATGAAAGTCTTGAAGATACCAAAGTCTTGAAGATATGAAAATCTTGTAAGCGCAAAAAATCTTGGAAGAAGTCAAAGAGTCAAAATCTTGCTAAAGATAAAGTCAAAATCTTGCATGGAGAAGTCAAAATCTTGCTAGAACAAACAAAGCTGTTATATTCGTTTATGGAAAGTATTGTATTCCATGTTTAGATTACTTGTCGTACAAGGTTATCAATTGTAAACCGACTAGGATATCCTTGAGCCTATAAAGGACTCCTAGATTGGCATTAGAGTGCGATTTCGGAAAAAGAGTTTTAGAGTTTCTGAATTAAGAGTTTAGAGAAAGTTCGAATATCTTAGAGTTGTATTAGAGTATCGCATAATAAGCGATTTAGAGTTTATTAATAAAGTTTTCTTCTTAGCTTTGTTAAGTAAATTCGCGTACTTGATAAAGATTGCTCGGTGTTTCTTTGTTAATAACTTAGGATTTATCCGGGTTATTAAACCTTAACAAGCTAGTTTAGTTTGATTAAAGTATATCGATCCAACCTATTGCTATGAAAAGGTTTCTTAGTCATCTTCCCAGATATGCATGACTCGCATTTATCAAATGATTCATCATTGATATTTTGCAAAAGCCCTTCTTGTTGCAACTTATGCATGCGAGCCTTGCCTATATGAGCAAGTCTACAATGCCAAAGATAAGAAGAATTCAAGTCTAACTTTATCTTCTTGTTAATGCTAAACATTGAATTATTATTATTGTTAGATTCATTTCAATCACATCAATTTCAAACACACCATTCACGAGAATTGCTTTAAAATAAAATACACCATTTAAAGAAACATCAATTCCATTACGTGAAATAGTATGAGTAAAACCATCATCCAACAAACCGAAAAGGAAACAACACCTCTAATTATAAAAGGTGCGTAATGACAATTGTTTAATAACGATTACTAAGCGAAGGCAATACTAAATTAAACGTTCTATGGCTTCAACAAATGTGATATGCGCCATTTCCCACGTCAGATATTGCTCCCCATAGGCAAGCTTCCTTTCCACTCTAAACCCTGCAGTGTATTACAAATGTGAATACCACAACAGTATCATATACCCGTGAATTATTATGATTTAGAGTAAATAATTCAATGACAAATAAATTACCGGAAGAACCGCGCCAAGGACCCTTTGTACTTCATTTTATTTGCCGCAATTCATCAAGATAGATAGCACAGTTTCTCTTCCAATGCCCAACGCTCTTACAGTGGTGGCATGCTTGATCCTTTTAGGATTTTCCTTCCTAGGAGTAGGGTTCTTCGGGTTGAGGTTGATAGGCCATCACTGTTTGCCTTTGTCAACCTTTCCTTTACCCTTCCCTTCTTGTTGTTCGCGACCGCGATTTTGGCTTATTAATCCTTCCACCCTAAATAGCAAGTACACGAGCAATAGGAACCCTTTGAGGCAACCCTTTCTCATAGTCAATTAGCAATGCGTGTAGGTCAAGAATCGCCTTCCCACGCGAGGCATATTGAAATTTCGACAAAACCATTAAAATCCTTGTTAAGGGATCTATAAATTAGATTCACAACCATGTCATCATCATAAGTTTTGCCAAGTGCTTTTAGTGGTCCATGTAACCTTTCATTTCCAATTACATGAGCACTACGGGTTTACCCTCACCTTGCCTACAACCGTAACGTGTTGGTCAAGTCATAAATCTCGACGGTGGCTTCTCAAACATAGTTCAAGTTCATTGAGCATATTATATGGAAATAATGTTCGAACCGCTTTTGAAAGCGATTCCATTGTTCCCAACATAAGACAAGCCACATCATTATGACGCTTATACTCAAGTTGCAAGCGTCCTTTTGAGCTTGAGTAGCATCGGGACCGGTTGGTTGTTCGGGGCAAGGTTCGAGAAAGATATTTCAACCTGTCAACAACTCTCTGAGACAATTCTCAAAGAAGCGTGCCAATCATTGAAATTCTTAGATCCAATCAACCTTTCTCGATCAAAAAACTTTTGAACGCATAACTTAGTCAAGATGTTAGTGTTATCGTTATTTTGAGCCATTTCTACGAAAAAAGTTCAAGTATTAGTATTTTCGATAATACAATTTTTCAAGAAAGTCAAATATACCCAACGGTAATATAAACATATAACCATATAATTTTCTCGAAAACTAGGATCCAATTATCATAGGTTCATTACATCGGTTGATCTCGCTAGCAACGAACATATAATAAGGTGTCTGGCCGGACCTTAATTGGCAAACAATTTCCAACTCCTAGATCATTATGGGATTTATATTTTCCAACGCTATTGCAAATATAAACATGTTTCATCCCATCTTATGCCATTGAGTTCAAGTCTCACTTCTACTCAACTTAAGTGTCTAACTTAAAGAAGCGCAAATATGTCCATGTAACGCCTCACTTTACATAGAGATTTACCTCTCCATCACAATCTAGCCAAGTACTCTCATGACATAAATTGCAACTTCAAGTGCTCATTTTAATTAGATGGCATATATATAACTTAATTTAAAAGGGTACTAGTTTTGATTTTATGTGGTCAAATCAAATATGTACAAAGATGTCATGCATTCATCTTGTAGCATAAATTTAATAAAAACTTTTTATTACCAATTCATAAAGATCAAATTATCAAAGTTTTGATTGAGGTATTGGGTTCACCAATCAAGGAATTTAGTGTTAATTATCGTCCTTTATACCGTACTTTTTGCATAAGTGTAAACACTTAGTGTTTCGGGTAATTACCACCGAAGTGGCGCATGGAATTAAAACTAATTCGCCTTAAGATGAGTTTGCACATTCTATGGCTTACTAAGTAGCTCCAATCGAACTTACATGGGCAGAGGACCGTGTAAGCGCAAAGCATAACCTTAGACATCCTTTCGTGCGTATTGCGCACTTCTTTATTAACCCCTTTATAGTTCATTCTAGTGGGTGAGCCATTCGGACCATTTGTACCAAAGTCACCAATCAATTAAACTATTAAAACTTAACTCTTCCAAAACAAATCAAATTTCGCCATTGTTTAGTCCGTATTGTTTTCTATTCAAAATTACCATTTGCTTAAAACCTGTCTAACATAATAAACAAACAAGTAACAAATAAAAATAAACTACTAAAAACAATGCGCACATAATAAACAATTTATACGTGTAAACAAGTAGCCACATGCAACTTATTCGATAAAACCCTATTAATAATCAATATCTAGGTTAAATTTATGTATATATTAATTAGGGCTTTCACCTCTCAATTGAGAGTGAGCCACATACATCGATGAATCGATTGTAAACCCATAATTAAAAATATACCAAATTGCACATAATTGATTCATTAATATACATAATTGAGTCTTCCCCAATTCAAGATTTATCATAATTAAATATGTCTCAACAATTAAACAATTATCAAAGCAACTTATCCATGATAACATGCATGTATAATCATGGATATCATAACAATTATACAAATAAGTCACAAGATCGCATATAAAAATTCCATGACACATAACAAATTATTCATGAGTTAATCACGTAACCAATATATTAATTCTAGGTTTTAATAAGGTTAGCAAACAATTTTCAAAACCCTAAAAATTTATGTATGTGTCGACCTAAAAAAATTAAGTGCGCCCAATTAACAAAAAATCGACCAAACAAAAATTAAACATAAACCTTAGATTAACGATCAAACAACATAAAATTATTTGTTTTATTACGCGTTTATGTAATTAATTACTCATTAAAACCAATGACTCGTGATGCCACTGTTGGAATTAGATAACATGACATTCGGATAAATAACCACAAAACATCAAAGTATTCAAGCGGAAGCGTATAAGATTTATTAATGAACAATTAATTAACATAAAATAATATATGCCTTTTCTTGATTCTATCCGAACAAGAATCAAATCCACAAACTAACAACGGATGAACCCTAATTTGATTTAATTAGGATTATGTGAATTACCCTCACTGCTTTGTAATTCAATCCAAGATAATAACAATAGTGTGTTATTACTACGCTCTTGTACACACGCATCTAAACCGAATTAAAGTAATGCTAGTTTTATCAAACAAAATAACTTGTTATGTGGAAAAGTGATGGATCGATCCCAATGAATGGGTGTCGATGGTTTTGAGGACAAAGAAAACACACAAAACAATTTAGGGTTTAGCAATGAGCACAAGAGATGAGTTTACAAACACCCTAGGTTTTGTATATATACTCATGCAAACTTGGTGAACAAGTTTGAATCAAAGTGGGTTTGGGTTGGGTCCTTGTGGCCGATCGGTTGCTTAATCCCACAATGGATTCCGAACCTTCCCATCTTTTACAATTTAGTCCTTTTCCATAAACATTTAACGCCGTTAGTCTATTACATTAATTACTTAACGTTAGTTAGTTATTTCATTTAATAAATAAATAAATACAACATTTATATTAAATTATTTAACTTTAAATTTTCATACGTAAAGTGTACAATCCCGTGGTCTCGAAGTTCGATCCTAACTCACGCCTACTAATTTATATCCATAAAACTAACAATTAACTCAAAGCCACAAGGGTGGTCACATAAGTCTGGCGAGCATGTGTTTATATTTGGTCTAAAAATCTGGAAAATCGGTGTTTAAATGGCATGACTCCTTTGAATTCTTGCGCCAAGATAGCTTCACAAAATCGATGGTCGCAAAGTTTTACCAAGTGAATCATTTGATGGGAATCTGCTTGATTCACGGAGTACATCATCGTGCCAAAGCCCACACTACTTTAGTGAGTCATGCCGATAGGATCATTCGGGCCACAACCCACACCACTCCAAATCCAACTCGCTTCCTTATTGGGCGCGACCCATCGCTCGAATAAGTGTATGTTCAAGGAAGCGTAAGATGCATAGAATATGCAAATGAATGAATCATAAAGAGGTCTAAAATTCAACCAAGTCATTCGTAAACCTTGAGTGTTACTCGTGTCTCACTCTACACCGCTCGCATGAATATTCCTCGGTTGTCCAATGTTTGTTCATGGCGTTTTCTCATGAGGGCCAATTTAATTAGCACGGCAAATTCCACAAGTGTATACGTGACCATTTGGCGCAACATCTAAAAAGTATATACTTCAAATAATGGAAGACCAAAACCCAAATACATTAACGCCACTTAAAATGTGAAAACATAATAAAATGTGTGTTTTATTAAAACATAAACGAATATTTTCAGACACTTATGTCAAAAATTAGAAGTTGTATATAAATTTTAGGCACATATATATAACTCTAATTCAAAAGAGTCTAACTTAATAAATTCTACTACTAAATTTTGATGCTAGTCACCATGTTCAAAAGACAACTTATATATCGACCATGCTCGATCATCGACAAAAATATACTTCAACTTATTTTGAAGATTTATTCCATAACTTTCACATAAAATCTTCTAAAAATATATATATTTAAACTAAATTAAACATTAAGTGCATCTATTTGTAACCTAAAATGATGTCATAAAAATATACATATGCCCCTATGTACATCGTATCAATAATATTGGCATAAGCTGTTACCGCTTAGTGCTATAAATGATCATTTCCGTGCGTCGACTTTCGTTCCCCATCGGATCGAAGGCTCATTTGTCTTTGATATAGTCTCTATTCCATGATTCTCATCCGCCTTGGATATAGTTTCCTATTCAATATTTCGTACCTCCAAGAGCCAATACTTGCTAATATTTTGAAAACCATTCTAAACCTTAACCTTGTCACACAAGCAACATAGGTTTAACCATTTCCAAATTTTGAACGTAATTATCGTCACTAAGCTTTAAATGGAATAATAAACTAAATGTTGGCCCTACTTACTTAGGTCGCGTGTCGGTCGGTTCCTCAACATACCTTGAATTCCAGCGTTCGGACTACTAATTGCCGAAAGTGAGTTTCATAACCCCCTTTTACTTGTTTTTCATAAGCTGTTTTGGGAGAGAATACATGCTCGTTTTTACTTAAACTAAATGTTGATTTTACCTAAACATATGAATTGTTTACTAAAACTATGCTGAATGACTGAATGATTATGTGTTTACTTGCCAATTACTTGATTACTTAGATGCATTCTAGTGTAAAGTTAATGCATGCTTTTACATATGGACACAAGTATTTGAAACTGTTATGCCTGCATGACCGAGTGAACTGGTCACATGACCGATTGTACTGGTCACATTTGCTATGTACATACATGACCGAATGAATGAGTCACACTGCCGAGTGAACTGGTCACATAATGAGATGTATTAAATACTAAATCTTGTGGTCCATAGAAACTTTTACAAATTAAAATCTATGAACTCACCAACCTAGTGTTGACACTTTTAGCATGTACTTGTGTTTGAGGTGACAACTTATCTTTTGAGGCGCAAGGCAAAGGCATGGCATGATCATAGACGATTTTCGATTTATGTATTGGGACCACCTCTTTACAATGGGCCATTTTCCACTTAATCAATAATGTAAACATTGTTTTCAAGAATGAATGAAAGTTTCTTTACGAAATAAGTTATTCTATGTGTCACACCCCAAATTACATTGCTTTGCAATGAATGGAATTCTCGGGATTGATTGTCATAGCATCACAATCACGTTATATTGAACGACCTAAAGTGTCGTTTGAAAAATACATCGCTTGATTTAATAAAAACATTCATAGTTACAAAGATAGGTCCCAAATGAAAGTTACTATATGCGGAAAATAAGCTTGGTACAAGTCAAACGATGTTTTAAAGAAAACCATAATATACATTGAGACAAGTCGACCTTGCGACTCTATGAGGTTCCTTAATCGTGCCATGATGCGAATGCCTTAATTACGAAAATACATTGCTAAAGTGTCAACACAATGGTTGAGTGAGTTCATAGAGTTGTTTAAAATGTTTAATCGACTACCACAAGTATAAATTATGTATGACAATGTCGTCACAAAATGATACAATTACTATAAGTCCATGACAGAAGCTTGATGATGTTCGCCCCAGCAGTGTTTGCCAAACAACTCAATAATGATAATGAAGTGAAATGCATCCGTCCGGTTGGAATGGCCAACCCGGATGGAGGTGTCACCTCGATAGATCTATCCACTCACTCACGCTTCTATGAAATTAACGGCTCATGTTCATGAAATGGGGACATTTAAGCGGCAATGAGGTAACTTAAGCAATGTAATGAATTTGATATACTTGGCATCGTAATAAAATGATGTACAATGTATTCTCCCCGTAGGTTTGAAATAAGTAAAACTTGAATAAATCGGGCTATGAAAACTCACATTGCAATGATAATGATGATATAATGGCAATCTTGAAATGAGGAGCAACCTCGACCGTGACCTATTATGAATGATATGTTCTAATGTAAATCATGAAACAATGTCTTGCATGCAAATCCACATGTAATCTATACCACTGTACGCTTTTTGAAAATAGAATTTATCGTTGAAATATATGTTTATGACATCTCGTCATGTTATAAAATACTTTACAAGTATTTACGTTGAAATGATATCCTACGATAATCATTTAGTGATTTATTGTGAAATTATAACTTTTAATCAGTAAAATAATGTCGTTGAAATTTCATGAAAGTGACTAAAACGCCCTCGAAAAGCTAGTCGTAAAAGGTGCACGTCGAGTGTTAGGACACGAACTCAACGGTTTTGGGAAGTTTGTATCATTATCTCAAAGTTTTAGGATTTAAGTTTTTATTATTGAGGTCTCGATCACGGAGAAAAACATAGGTAAAGTAGGGTACTTGTATCCAAAATATTGTTTAAGGATGGTTTTGGCAATGTTTAAGTGACCGTATTTATTCATTACAACTCCGCTAGACAAACGGTCGGACATTTTGGAAAATATACTTGGCGAACTAAATTTTATTAGAAGACATCACGTTATAAAAGTACTACGTCAATGTTAAAACGACCCTCAACATGGTCCTTGTTTTGCCGTAATACTTGTCTATTAGAAATTTAATAGTTTTTCTTATATAATAAAGTTACGGCAACTTTGTTAAATCACGTGTAATTTAATCGTTACAAGTCCGTTTTCTACGTTTTATATGTCCTCGGAATCGTAATAATATATACTAATATATTTTTGATAAGTCGACACATTTTATAACGCTTAAGACTCATTTTTGACTCGTAAAAAGGCGAGATTACAAGTTGAATTTTCTGTACCAAATATCTTTCGTCGTCGGACTTGAAAAATTCATAACTTCTTCGTTATAGCTCCGCTTTAATCCGTTCAAGCGCCACGTTGCTTTTAAAGTGTATTTTCTAAATAACTAGCCCAAAATATTTTACAAACTGTCGGAGTTTCCAGATTTCATAAATAATGACAGACCCTTTAGCAAACTTGTCGAAATGAGTTTTATCGCGCAAAACCTATTCTAACCAATTCAAAACAACTCCAAGCTATTCTAATCCTACCATACACCTTCTTAGGGTGTCATGGTTTCCTAGGCATCACCAAAAATAATATATAACAAGGAGTAATTATAGGATGACATAAATATATATAACTCTTAAAATCAATGTAAAGTGGTACAAACATCATAAGACTTGCATGTTTTCTCAATAATGATGAAATGAATATGAGAATGAATATGAAATATGATGATGAAAATAAAAAGCTTACAAGTAACTTGATGAGGTTATTAGAACAAAGGGTTTTCCTAATCACCCAAGGTTTTATTGCAAAACCTTAATAACAAGTGATGCTAGAGTGATAAAACCTTGTCTTGAAAATTTTGATGATCCTTCCTTGGTCTTGGGTTTGGCCGGTTTTGAGAGAGAAAGAGCAAGAGATTTTTGATCTTTTATTTTTACAAATGAAGTGAAATGAATTGGATAAAGTATAATACACATAAACTTGAGATATTTGTAAGATTTCCTTGTGACTCACCCCTTGGTGGTCGACATTCTCAAAACAAAAAGAATAAATGCATTTAATCATAATCAAGTGGTTTTAAAGGTTGAGTAATGTGTAGTTAATTAGGAATTATTAGTAACTTGTGTATTTATTTAAGCATTTTGGGTAGCGTTAGCTAAAAATAAATTTTAACGGGTCAAGATAAAATATATTGAAGTCATAAAAATTATAAAAATGCATTTCTTGCAAAATTTGAGTGAAATAATAATTATCGTGTAGTATTTAGAAAAACCGTCGTAATTATATAAATATAACAATTTATATACGAAATAAATTGAAAACATCGGGTAAATTAATAATATAATTTTTATAGTCTTAAATTGAGTATAAAAATATATTAGGAATATTTATGGAAGTGTCGGATCAAATGTTCAAAATAATTAATTACGCGATAGCGTTTATTTAATAGGAAAATAAACGTTTAATGAATGAATGCAAAACCATGCATGAACCGATATGAAATGATGTTATGTAGACTAAATCTAGTGTATATGAGATGTCCTCGATGAAATGTTCATGAATTCGCAGCTAAACCATTTAGGTTACGCGAATTTGATACTCGTAAACGTAATTTACGATAAATGATGAAATAGTGAAACTTTTAAAGTTTGTAAAATGACCTGAAATTACGAGTTGTCACACTATGCTTATGTTATGATATCAAGTTAGTAGCACCCCAATACTTGTATGCTTCCACTGAGTCATTTTGGGGGTGTTACACTATGGTTGCGACCAGTAACGGGTTTGGTCCCTTGACCAATTTTTTCGTTTGTTTGACCGTCAAGCTTAAAGAAATGACATAAATACCCTTAAAAATAAGGTCTCGTGGTTTGTGGGGTATAACAAATTTAGTCCATATTTTTATTTATCACGTTTCGTTCGGTTTGAAATATTTTAACCATTTTCGCCATCTCTTTTACGTTTTGTCCTTGTTACTTGCGTTTTTGTCCGCTTTATATGTTTTGTCCGTTTTTATATGTTTTCGCCTGCTTTTATATGTTTCGTCCATTTTCTTACGCTCCCGTCCTTGTTCATGACAAGCCACCACGATTTTTCACATGGGATGAAAAAAGTTCAAAAGAAAGAGTAAAGTCCAAAACATCCCATGGTTTGCCCGTGTAGCCTTTATTTACATCCCTAAACTTTTTTGGCACAAAATCATCCTCCGTTCGTAAAGTTGGCACAAATACATCCCTTTGTTAGTAAAATCAGTTAATGAGGACTAACGGTGCAAATATATCTCCTTGTGGCAAGGAACAAATTGCGTAAGAGATATTTACGTAAATCGTCCTTGTGGCAAGGAACAAATTGCAACCAAAGTCCTTGTGGTTAGGCCAGCCAACCGCCAAGTGTCATCGGGTCGGATCGGGCAATGTGTCGGGTCGGGTCGGGTTGCCACGTGGACCAATGAGGTGGTGCCACGTGGCATTGGTAATATATACAACAATATTGGCTCCCCCTGGATTTGAACTCGGGACCTTTTGCTTGGGAAGCAATGCTTTGCCCAACTGGGCTAGGCATAGCTTCAAGTATATTTCCCTAAATTTAATACATAACCCTTTCTAAAAGTTAAAAGCCCAATTCATTATTATTAAAAGGTTCAATTTAGTTTTTGGCCTATCAATTTACGGAGTTTTATGGACTGTAAAAATAAATAAATATACCGTCGGACTCGTTTTTAGTGCTCTTTCAATGGTATGCTGGGAATTTTTCGATTTCAAACGAACCTCGAAAATGCGAAATGTCCTTTTCCGAGGTTCAAAGGAAGTCGAAAAAATTCTCCGAGCATACCATTGGAAAGAGCACGAAAAAACGAGTCCGACGGTATTTTCCTCAATTTTTGAACCGGCCCAGAACCCCTTTAAAATGACAGGTCAAATTTCTATTTGACCTTTTTTATTTATAAAAGACCAACTAAGATGGGTTAAATAGAACTAAATGGACAAACATACATGAAGGTATGCCCATCTCAGATGGGTATCACCTTTGTCTCCCACTCAACCCTCCAGGGTTCGATCCCAGCGGAGGTTAAAATTGGATTTATTTTCAATGCCACGTACACCACCTCATCGGCCCACGCAAACCCGCTGATCGACCGAGATGACGTGGCACCACTTGGTGGTGACACGTGGCGTTGACCACACGTTGACCGAATTCTAACCAGGACGAATTTGTAAATAAATTTAAGGACTTTGGTTGCAATTTGTTCCTTGCCACAAGGACGATTTACGTAAATATCTCTTAACAAATGTTAAATAACGGAGATATATTTGCCTTGTTTGTCCTCGTTAACCGATTTTACTAATGAGGATGATTTGTGCCAACTTTACTAACGGAGGGATGATTTTGTGCCAAAAAAGTTTATGGATGTATGGAAATGCCACCTGCAAACCCATGGGGATGTTTTTTGAACTTTACTCTACAAAAAATATGGACTAAATTTATTGGAAAATGATTGGGGGAGCTAATTGTATGATTAATTTTATCCCTAAAATGATGTGTAAGTGTTTTATTTGTTTGTGAAGTAGTGAGTCCATCTACTATCACCAATATAAGAATCTGCGTAAGATTAGGCATACATGAGCTGTATACGCCAATCAATATTCAAATTTATTATACCCCACAAACCACAAAATTCTTTAAACCCGATAGACTACAAAGACAATTTATGAAATTAACTCTTTTATTTTTAATAATTTTTTTATAATAAAAAAAACTAGACTAAACAAATACAAAGTGAGATAACTTTTATATTTTGAAACCGTACACGCTCCTAAAATGCTTAATCAAAACATTTCCTCTAAGCTCCTCAAAAAAAAAAAAAAAAAAGATTAGCAGAACACCCATCTAATAAGTATCACATTTATGAAGAATGTGAGCAAATGAACGAGGATTCGATTCGATAGACAAAAAATTGAGATCCATAGTTTTGTAAAAAGAATCTTTGTCTAGTGAATCGAAACCCGTTCAAATGCTCACATTCTTCACATGTATAAGATATGTGTGTGATTGGGGAAATTGTTGTTTCTGGGAATTAGGGGAGAGAGGGTTTATATACGGGGTGGGGAATGGGTGTGATTGGTGGAAATGGTGTGGTGTGGATTGCTGATGTGGAATGATTTTGTGGCCGTTGGAATGTGATCCGTAAGAGTTGGGTTTGGCGAATAGGAGAGTGTTACAGCCATCTGTTATAATGGCTTTAACCCAAAAGGTAATCCAATTTCCTATATGAAAATCTGCATTTGACTGAAATCCAATGAAATGCACTTGTAAATAGTGATTGCGCCCAAAGTGTTTGATGAAATGCCTTAATAAATGTAACAATGTAGTTGTTTTTCGTAGTTCATATACGTTTATGATCTAGCTAAAGCATAACAAGAACATGTTAGAAGTAATTGCTTAAACTAGTGGCTTCAGGTTCAAACCTCACTATATACACATCTTCGGGCTTGCCAGGGAAGGGGCCGAAACAGTCACACGATACTTCGGTTAGGACGTGTACATCTTAGTCAAAGACTCATCCTTCCCAGGTAACACGGAAAACCATATCCGTTTACCATAATAGTAACATGTTGAACTGATTACTTAAAGTCTTTAAACTATTGGACCTAAGAACAAAATTTTTAGTATGGCTTATATGATGTTTCAGGAAATGTTGTAGCATACTAGCATTAGTTTAAGTTATGATAATAGATGAGAGGAAGAACATTAGTTGTGAAAGCTTATTGAGCTAATAGATCATAAGACCCTTCACGAGTGTTTTTTTAGCTTATTTTCAGACATATGAGCTTTATTTGTTCGGCTCATATTTCATAGACACTTTTTTTTTTGGGTCTATTATGCAGTCTTAAATCATATAAAGCTCAAAAGTAAAAAAAGCTGTAAAATGAGCTTAGTGAAAG
Organism: Chrysanthemum lavandulifolium; assembly: GCA_022545495.1. Lineage (NCBI taxonomy): Eukaryota > Viridiplantae > Streptophyta > Magnoliopsida > Asterales > Asteraceae > Chrysanthemum > Chrysanthemum lavandulifolium. The sequence goes on along the minus strand of CM040241.1, from coordinate 307,778,202 downwards.
TATGCCAAACGAATTAAGCTCATGTGCCCGAAATTAAGCTAAAACAAACACCCCGTTAATATTCTTTTGCTATTTATTGCTTCAAGACCTTTCATTATGACTCTGTAATCAAACACCGTGGTATCCTTCCGGTTAAATGATTGTTTGCCAAATCAAGGACCTCTAGGTAAATAGCATTGCATAAGGTGAGGTTTCTCCCAATGCTTTCTGAGAGTGACGAGTTGAAAAGATTGTCTGAATAGTCGACGAGGCTAGCTCTTTCTGGTAGTATTGGAATCGCCCCACTAAGACGATTGGAATGCAAGTCGATGATTTTAAGATCATGAAAATTGTAGGACTCTTGGAGGGAAGTTAAGTTGTTATGGGAAAGGTTCAGATACGACAGTTGTCCATTCCCATGTTCCCATATCCAATTTGGTATTTCTCCTTGAATTTTGTTGTAGATCAGGGAACTTTTGGAGATTGCACGAAGCCAAATGCAACGAAATTAAGTTTGGAAGGTGAGACACGATAGAGCTGTGGCTGCTTGTTATGATTGAAAACTTGTTATATGAAAGATCAAGACCCATTAGGTTCCTGAGGCCCTGAAAATCTTTAGTTCAATTACACCACTCAGGTTGTTTGATGAAAGAAAGAGGAATTCAAGTTGTCCAAGTTCAAAAAATGACCTGGGAATTTCACCTTTCAATTTGTTTCTTCTTAAATCAAGCCAGTTCAATAATGATATGGACGAGTTTGAAAACTGTGGAAGCAGACCATCAAAATTGTTGTTGGAAAGATGTATCTCTTGCAGATTTGGCAGAGAGACCAAAGATGAAGGTATGCTTCCATTGAAACCATTGCTTGAGAGGTCGATGTAAGTAAGATTCTTGCATAGTTTGAATGACGGGATTTCGCCAATAAACTTGTTTGAAGACAAGTCTAGGTATGACAATTGAGTGAGGTTCAGTGAGCTAGTGTAGGAGAAAAATGATGAGAGATCAAGAACTTTCAGCCTTGTCAGCTGTGACAGTTCTTCAGGAATCTGACCAGAAAACCGTGAATACGACAAGTTCAAATAAGACAAACTTGTAAGACTCCCAAATCTTGAAGAAATTGGTATAAAGCTAAACTTATTTGCAGCAAGGTTCAAGCTTTCAAGATTCTTTCAAGGTTCAAGCTAAACTTATTAATTCCACCTGATATCATTTCGTAGCTCAAGTCTAAACCGATAACCTGACCCTTGATTCTGCAAGTGACCCCTCCCCATGAGCAGCAATCCGTGGCATTTGGGTTCCAAGTCACCAACTTTGTTGAAAGTGACGAATCGAACTGGAGTTCGTTCTTCAACTGGATCAAAATCGTTTGGTGGTTTATTTGGCATTGGCCGTAAACCAAAATTGTATCAGCCCCAAACAACATCAGGTAAAGGGTAACAAGAACATCTGAAACCAGCGCTGGGTTTTCATTATGAACCGTCGAGCCTATGAAATTTGAAACCTTAGCAACTTTTGGTGCAGAAACGAAACACTTATCTCCGCTCTAGAAATGGCTTTAGTTTCCTATTTGCTAAATCTGTTTAGTTATGATCTCATGATAAGCATTTTATTTAAACAATCCTGTTAGATTATTTTTTATTTCTGTTTGTTTCATAAAGTAATTTTAAATTTAATTCAACCTTGGACTTGGTCTTTCAAATTTACTAGTTAAGTATTCACAATTAGACAAACTATTGACTTTGACGTTTACTTTGAGTGCTGTTGAAGTAAAAAAAACAGTTGATGACTACTAACTGATTGTACAAATTGAAAGTTACTCCATTCGTTTCATGAAAGTTACAGCTTTGTTTTAAACGAATTGATTTTACTTTATAACGATTTACAGGATTTGTTTTTATTGAAAGATGTTTGATATTCAACATATGTCGGACAGAAGTACACTATTTTGATTGCTTAGCTTATAACTGATGAGTTCAAAGACCGTGTAACATGGTTCAAGAGGTAGCTTATTAAGGACGGTCAACCCAACCGGACCTGCTTTGAACTGTACCAGAAGTACGCGTTTCGACCCATTACCCAACCCGTCTAACCAACTGAATTTTTAACTTTCAGTACAAAACGGAAGCACCTGACCATACTCGGGATCGACAGAAACAACTGCAAGTGTATTAATAAAGAGCTACACCCGGGTTGATCTTTGCTGGTGATAGGGGCAATAAACTTGACTGTTTTATCTACGGAAACAAACACAGGTAAAATGGGTGTTTTGGGAGGGGGTGTTAACATTTACATTAATTTATATTCTATGTTGATACTTAATAGTTATTCAACGTTGGAGGCTAGGCTTACTAGCTGAATGGTTCATCATAATGATACAAAATATTGACGTTGACGTCTACTTTCAAGTCTGCTGAAGTGACAATTAGCCTAGAATTTAATGATAGAATTTGATGTCACGTCAAAGAGTTTCATAAATTTTTTAACATAATTCTAAGAGAGCACGGTGCAAGTGCCCAATGGCACGTTATTGGCAATTTTTTTGCCCAATGACATGCCAAACTGCACCATGATTGGTGTTATTCCATGCACCATGGTTGACGTTTTCCTTTCCTTTTATTTTTTGTGAGTGTGGTATTTTTGGTTGTGTGCTATGGGATCCACATGCGCCTATAACAGTTATAGTTGGGGAGGGTGTTTTAGTTATTGTGGTGTTATTGGGTTTGTGCCGAGGTGACAACCCAATAACAGTTATATACATCAGTCAAACATTATACTGAGTAATTTGTGGGATGGATGAAGTTGGATATTTTACTTCTGAATATGAGAATGATATGAGAATAATTAGCTGGTTTATATCATGAAAGTTACAACTTGGCTCAAAACTAAAATAGCTTATTATCATTATCGTAAATAAACTGATTGTAATATGTTTTTATTTACAGGAATAGGTTTTAGTGAAAAATGATTGAAGTATTGAACATTCAACATGCATTAGGTGTGATTTGAATGGTTGGAAATTACAGTTCAAGATGGTTAAGAGCAACGTGCATTTGAGACTACTCACTGGAGTTAATGAAGACGGGTCAACCCAAACTGAAATGCATAATACCAAAATTACTTGTTTCGACCCGTTACCCAACCCGTCTTGCCAACTGATTTTTTCCCTTTCCAAATTATACTCCAACAGAAGTCGCTTCATCATACGTGCTCAAGATCTTCTAAACTAACAGCAAGTAAACACAGAACATTGGTCTGTTGATTAAGAGCTAGATCCGGGTTGATCTTAACAGGTGTAAGGGCAATGAATTGGACTGTTTTAGATACGCCAACAAACACATGTAAAAATTATTTTCTTGGTGCAACAGTGGTTTCATACTTTTCCTTATGTGATTAAAAAGAGTGGTATTAAGTGTTATCATGCACATCTAGTTTTAGTGAACTAAACGCTTTTTTTTTTTTTTTTTTTTTTTTTTTTTTTTGTTAATAGTGACCAGATCTTGTCATATATAATTGTAACAGTTAGGTATTCTTTTCTTTTTTACTCTAATCATCATTCTAACAACAAAAGGTGAGCAAAATTTGATGAAATAATATTGAGGTAAATAGCAGGGTGTTTGGCAAAACTTATATCAAGAGGTTAATAGCTAATTGTACTTTGAAAAAAAAGCAACATAGCCTATATTGGGCAAGATTATTTGAAAAGCTTATGAGCTTTGATAGCTAGTTGGGTACTCACTTTAAAGTATATGGTCAAGTCAATAACTAGCATTTAGTCTCCTTCCTTACATTTCTTTCTTTCCAACGATCCACACATTTTTTACTTGGAACATTTCCATAAAAGTCCAACAAATACGTGAAATATTAACACGTGTTAGGAGATAATTAATATCCGATTACCGGAAATATAGATGTCTTTAGCTAGAACAATCGTATGGTTAATTTTATTAGAAATGTTTCAAGTTTGCTATCCCACATGGATCAAAGAACACATGTACTCCTTACTTATATACACTCTCATGTGCATTGATTGTCAAATTAGTACTACTACTATGTATGAACTTCGACATGCCACACTAACATGTATGAACTTTATACCCCGATAATCGGTACATGTCTCTAACTTTTTATACATCACTTAATTTTTCTCATTTTAAAGGTTTATGATCATGCATTTAAGAGCACAATTTTTCTCAATTTTCAGGGTTTATGATCATGTACAGTAAAGTGTATATCCTTAACGTAATAAGTGTTTTAGTTTTATGTTAGTAACGTGATCAAATTTTCCCATTTCAATTTTTATGAGAATGGTAGCGTTAAGATAAAAAAAAAAACAAATGTTTGTAAAAAAATGTAAAAGGACACACAGAAAAAAAGAAAAATATATCTTAAAAGATATCTAGATATGTGCCCGTGGATAAAAAAAATCATGAATAACATAAAACAAATTGCATTTTTGGTTTTTGTGGTTTGGCTAAATTGTATATTTGGACCCCATCCTTTCAAAAATGCAGCCAATGTCTTTATTTTGGACTTTGGCTTGCATATTGAGTTCCTGACCAAAGTTAAATAATTAAAATATCTTTTATATTCTTCCCCTCAAATATTTATATGATTTTGTTTTCTTTTAATTGAACCCACATTTATAAAAACAACACAAACCATATTTACTAACCCACATTTATAAAAAAATAAATAAATAAATAAAAATAACTATTGCATATAATCGCAAAGTTATAATCAAATTAGAAGAAATATTTAACCCAACAATTGTAATGCCCCAAATTCAAGTTTTTATGATTTTTATTACTTAACATGTAAATATTTCATAAATGAACCGATTATCAAGAATTTGTTGTCGACAAACCGCCCAAGTCTTGACTGGTCTTGGCTATGCACCAAATATGGGCTCTTGGGCCTGGATGGACTTCTACTTAAGCAATACTTTGGGCTTGTTATCACTAGATGTTTTTCATAATACTAATAAAATAATACGTTACCATTTATATAAAACCGAACATAGCTCATGTTGGTCTAATGTTCTACTCGAGCTAATGAGTAGTTCAAAAGTCACGAGCTTAATGTGCAGTCCAAAGAACCGAGCATATGGAAAGACAAAACAGTTTCCAAGCATATGGAAGTTTACAATTCTAGTCTAATTAGGACTCCTTATTGGTTAAGGATTATCTAGCTTTATTAGAATTGTAGTAGGATTAGAAAGCAAATTTAACATTCTATATAAACAAACCGAGTTGTGGTTTGTATGTGTGCATTCAATATCGCTTTTGTAAAGCAAGAAATTTTCGATTAATTGGAGAGCTTATTCCAAGAAACATTGTGTGTTCCGTTTTATTTGTTTTAGTGTTTACTTGTGAACATCGATCGACGTGTGGACTTGAATTGGTATCAAGAGCAAGGTTTCTAGAGTAGTCGATCACCAGGTTTCAAGCAGGTCGATCTCTCAGGTTTCAAGTGTCGATCTCTAAAGGTTTCAAGCGGTCGATCTCAAAGGTTTCAAGCGTGTCGATCACCAAAAAATTTTATTTTTTTTTGGGTTTTGGACCCAAAATTTAAAAAAAAAATTTTTTTTTTTTTTAAAAACCCCCTTGGGGGTTTTAAGAAAAAAAACCCTTTTTTTTTTGGGTTTAAAAAAAAATTTTTTTTAAAAAAAAAATTTTTTTTTTTTTTTAAAAATTTTTTCAAATTTAATTTTTTTAAAACCCCCAAATTTAAAATTTTTTAAATTGGGTTTTTTTTTAAAAATAAAAAAATTTTAATTTAAATTTTTAAAAAAACCAACCAAAATTTTTTAAAAGGTTTTAAAACTTTTAAAAAATTTTAAACCCCTTAAAAAATTTTTAATTTTTTTTAAAAATTTAATTTTGGTTTTTTTTTTTTTGTTTTTTTTTTTAAAAAAAATTTTTTTAACTTTAAAAATTTTTTTAAAATTTTTTTTAAAAAATTTTTTTCCCAATTTTAAAAATTTAATTTTTTTTTTAGGGTTTTTTTTAAAAGGGGGGAAAATTGGGAAAATTTAAAACCCTTTTTGGGGGGTTTTTTTAAAAAAAGGGTTTTTTATTTTTTTAAAAAAAAAATTTTTGGTAAAATTTTTAAAAAAAAAAAATTTTTTTTTAAAGGAAAAAACCCCCAAAAAAAAAAAAAAAACCAAAATTTTTTTTTAAAAACCCTTTGGGGGTTTTTTTTTTAAAAAAATTTTTTTCCGGGTTTTTAAAATTTAAAAAAAATTTAAAAATTTTTTTTTTAAAAAAATTTTTTTCCAAAAAAAAAAGGGTTGAAAAAATTTATTTAAAAGTTGGGAAAAAAATTTTAAAAAAAAAAAATTTTTTTTTTAAAAAAAGCCTTTTCCCTTTTAAAAAGGGAAAAAAAATTTTTTAAGGAAACCAAAAAATTTTTTTTTTGGGAAAATTTTTTTTAAAAAAAAAAAAAACCCCCCTTCCAACGGGGCCCCCCCCCCTTGGGAAAAAAAATTTTAACCCAAAAAAATTTTGGAAAAAAAATTTTTTTTTTTTTAAAAAAATTTTTTTTTTTAAAAACCCCTTAAAATTTTTTTTAAAAAAGGAATAACCCTTTTTTTTTTTTTTTTTTTGGGGAAAAAAAATTTTTTTTAAAAAAAAATTTTTTCCCCAAAAAAAAAAAAAAAAATTTTAATTTGGGGGGAAATTTTAAAGGTTTTTAAATTTAAAAAACCCCCCTTTTGGGTTTTGGGGGGAAAAAAAAAAAAGGGGGAAAGGTTCCCCTTTTGGTTTTTAAAAAAAATTTTGGGGGGCCCCCCAAAAAAAAAAATTTTTTAAATTTCCCCAAAGGGCCTTTTTTTTTTTTTTTTTAAAAAAAAAAACCCCCCCAAAAGGGAAAAAAAAAAAAACCAAAAAATTTTTTTAAAAAAAAATTTTTTTTAAAAAAAGTTTTTTTTTAAAAAAGTTTTTAAAAAAAAAAGGTTTAAAAAAGGATTAAAAAAAAAATTTAAAATAAAACCCAAAAATAAAAAACCCAAAAATTTAAAAAATAAAACAAAAAAAAAAAAAAAAAATTTTTTTTTTCCCCTTTTTTTTTTTTTTAAATTTTCCCGGGGAAATTCCCAAAAAAAAAATTAAAAAATTTTTTTTTTTCCCCTTTGAAAAAAATTAAAATTTTTAACCCTTTTTTTAAAAAATTTTTAAAATTTCCCTTTTAAAAACCCCCCTTTTCCAGGGTTTGGGGCCAAATTTTTTTTTTGGGGGGGGGCCCCCGGGGGCCGGGGGGGAAAGGGGTTTTTGAAATAGGGCCCCCCCCCCCAAAAAAGGGGTTTTTAAAAAAATTTTTTTTTGGGGAATTTGGGAAAAATTTTTAAAATTTTTTTTTTTTTTTAAAAAAGGGGGAAAAAAAATTTTAAAATTGGGGGGGGGTTGGAAAATTTTTTTTAAAAAAAAAGGAAATTAAATTTTTTTCCCAATTTTTTTTTTTTTAAAAATTTAAAAAAAAATTTTGGGGGGTTTTTTTGGGGTTTTGGTTTGAAAATTTTTTAAAAAAAAAAAAATTTTTTTTTGGGGGGGGGGGGAAAAAAAAATTAAAAAAAAAAAAAAATTTTTTAAAAAAAAAAATTTTTTAAAAAAAAAAAAAAAAAAAAAAAAAAGGGGAAAAAAAAAAAATTTTAAAAAAAAAAAAAATTTTTTAAAAAAATTAAAAACCAAAAAAAAAAAAATTTTTTTTTTTTTTGTTTTTTTTTTAAGGGTTTTTTTTTTTTTTTTAAAAATTTTTTATTTTTCCCAAAAATTTTTAATTTTTTTCCAAAAAAAAAGGGGGAAATTGGGTTTTTTAAAAAAAATTTTTTTTTTTTGGGGGGTTTTTTTAAGGGTTTTTTTCCCCCCTTTTTTTTTTTTAAAAAAAAAAAATTTTTTTTGGTTTTTTTTGGAAAAGGGGGGGAAAGGGGTTTTTTTTGGGGGAAATTAAATTAGGGGGAAAAAAAAGGCCGGGTTTTTTTTTTTTTAAAAAAATTTTTTAAAAAAATTTTTTTTTTTAAATTTTAAATTTTTAAAAAAAAATTTTTAAAAAAAACCCCCCCCCAAAAAAAAAAAAAACCAAAAAAAAAGGGGGGGAAAAAGGGAAAAAAAAATTTTTTTCCCCAAAAAAAAAAATTTTTTTTTTAAAGGGGTTTTTTTTTTAAAAACCCCCGGAATTTTTTTTTTCCCTAAATTTTTTTTTTTTTTTTTTTTTAAAGGGGTTTTTTTTTTTGGGGGGTTTTTTCCCCCCAAAAAAAAAGGGGAAAAATTGGGGAAAAAATTTTTTCCCTTTTTTCCCAAAAATGAAAAAATTTTTTTTTTTTTTTTTAAAAAAATTTTTTTAAAAATTTTTTTTTTGAAATTTTTTTTTTTTTTTTTTTTTAAAAAATTTTTTTTTAAATTTTTTTAAAAATTTTCCCACTTTTTCCCAAAAAAAATTTTTTTCCCCCTTTTTTTTTTTTTTTTTTTTTTAAAAAAAAAATTTTTTTTTTTTTTTCCTTTCCCCCCTTTCCCCTTTTTTTTTTTCCCCCGTTTTTTTTTTTTCCCTTTTAAAAATTGTTTCCCCTTTTTCCGGTTTTTTTCCCTTTTTTTTTTTGGGGTTTTTTTTTTTTCCCCCCCAAAAATTTTTCAAAACCCCTTTTTTTTAACCCTTTTTTTTTTTTTTTCCTTTTTTCCCCCCTTTTTTTTTTTTTTTTTTTTTTTTTTTTTTGGTTTTTTTTTCCCTTTTTTCCCCTTTTGTTTGTTTTTTTTTTTTTTTTCCCTTTTTTTTTTTTCCCTTTTTTAAATTTTTTTTTGGGTTTTTTTTTTTTATTTTTCCCCCTTTTTTTTTATTTTTTTTCCCCTTTTTTTTTTCCTCTTTTTCCCCTTTTTTTTTTTTTTTTTTTTTTAAAAATTTAAAATTTTTTTTTTTTTTTCCCCCCCTTTTTAAAAAGGGTTTAAAATTTTTTTTTTTTTTTTTTTTTTTAAAAAAAAAAAAAAAAGTTTAAAAATTTCCCAAAATTTTTTAAAAAAAGGGAAAAAAAATTTTTTTAAAAAAAAAACTTTGTATTAATATTTGTATTGCTTATTGTGATAGTTATAAATGAATTGATTTACAGGATTTGTTATTATTGAAAAATGTTTGATATTCAACATGCGTCGGAGAGAAGTACCCTATTTTGATTGCCTAGCTTCTAACTGATGAGCTCAAAGATCAGATAATGTGGTTCAACAGGTGGCTTATTAAAGGCTGTCAACCCAAAAGGACCTGCTTTAAGCTGTACCAGAATTACGCTTTTCGACCCATTACCCATCCCGTCTAACCAACTGGATTTTTCACTTTCAATGCAAAACGGAAGTCACCTGACCATACTCGGTATCTACAGAAACAACTGCAAGTGATCTTTGCAGAGGTAAAATATCTTTTCTAATGTGCATGCACTATCATACTAACAACAAAACAGGTGAACAAAAAAATTATATAAAAAAGTAGAATGGTAAATAAGAGGGAGTTTGGCTAGGTTTTTCTGAGGAGGTTAATAGCTTTTCATATTTTGGATAAGCTAATTTGCAAGGCTAAGAACTAGTCAAGGCAATTTGGTACCACTCTAAAGTAAATGGTCAAGTCAATAGCTAGCATTATCATGCACATGCAACTAGCATTTTGTTAGCTTCCTTGCCTTTGCTATTGTCCACACAAATTGATTGATAAGACTTGAATGAAGCCAAAACAATACTCACTGATTTAGAAGTCGTCAATTCTAACATCTCATGAAAATCATAGTCTATTTTTCTACACGTCAAAACTTATTACATAGCAATTTACATTATAAATTTGAATAGGTTTTGTTTTTATAGGTTCTTAGATCCATAAGTCATAGCATTATCTGTTTGTTAAAAAACTAGTTCCAAATGAGAAGCGACTCTGCTTTCAATACTCTTGATACCCTTTTGCCTAATTTTGGTTGGGGTTAATATGAGGTTGGTTTCGGGTCAATGCCAAATCGAACAGGAGTTAATTTTTATCCAATTGAAATACAATCTCCAGTTCAGTTATGCACTTTCAATAAAACGAAAGATTGAGGCTTTGTTAGCTAAGTCAATTCAAGAATCCTACCAAGGAATTTGATAGCAAAAGCTCCAATTGTGTAAAATATACAAGTGACTTGTCAGTTTGATATTAGCTGCAACAAAACTAAATCAAATTGTAGTATAAACTTACTTACATACCTAAATTTGTCTATTACTTCCTTATTTAATCAGATTTTGCCACAAACTAAACTCCATCAAAAAGTGATTATTATGACTACATGCAACGAAGCATATCCAAACACTAAGTGTTTGCTTAACCTAAATCATTTTGACACAAATTGACAGTAAAAATCAAGAAAGGCGAGGTTGGTAAAGCAGGTGAGGTTTGGGATAACTTGGTGGTGTCGCGTGAGGTTTATCCAGATGTTGGGAATTATAGTGTGATGATTAGCGGTTTGTGTTAGTGCGGTAAGGTTAAGGAGAGTTCGGAGGTGTGGGAGAGGATGAGGAGGAATGAACGGGAGATGGATTTGTTTATGTATAGTATACTAGTAGTGTTATAAATGCGTTTTGTGAGTCAGGTAATGTTGAAGGTAGTATGATGATTTTTAACGAAATGATTGGGAGGAGAATGCGTTTGGATGTTGCTTAGCGGTGGGATGGTTAACAGTTGTTTGAGTTGCGGGAGCTTATGGAAAAGGTTGATTGTAGGAATGTTATTACTTTCCGACATTGTTGTTTCGCAAGCATTAATAAGGGTAAATTGCTCATTAATAATGTGCCAAACTTTTGCTTTTTTAGGGATGATATTCGCCAATAGTATCAGCAATGGATAATTAGTTAACTTTGATGACATTCCATTTTAGTAATAATTATACTTGGACTTTGTATATTTTCATGTTTTAACATTAATAAGGGTATTCCAGTAATATTACTACTAAGATTTCAAAAGGGGTTCATGCTATTATATTGGGTAAGTCAAGCTAAACTGAAATGGAGTATACAATGGTTTTATAATTAAACAAGAATATCTGAAAGCAAAGTTGGGATTTCATTATGAACTAGGATTTTAGGCACAGGTTATGCTTATGAACAGTCGAGCCTATGAAATTTGAAACCTTATATTTGCTAAATCTGTTTAATTATGATCTCTTGATAAGTATTTTATGTTGATTTATATTTTCCAAGACATTCAAATAAATAATCACAAAACATCAAAGTAATATGCGAAGCGTATAGGATGTATTAACGAATAATTAATTAACATAAAGAATATGCGTGCCTTTGTTGATTCTAGCCCAACAAGAATCAAATCCACAAACTAGCAAATGATGAACCCTAATTTGATTTAGTTAGGATTGTGTGAATTACCTCACCGCTTTTGTAATTCAATCCAAGATAATAACAATAGTGTGTTATTACTATGTTCTGCATACACGCATCTTAAACCGAATTAAAGTAATGCTAGTTTTTAGTAAACGAATAACTTGATGTGGAAAAGTTTTGGATCGACACACAAGGTGTAGGCCGATCGGTTTGGAGAGCAAAACACAAAACAATTTTAGGTTTAGCTAATGAATACAAGAGGTGCAAAAACAAGACCCCTAGCCTTGTTTATATACTCAAGCAAACTTGGTGAACAAGTTTTGGCTTGTTTCCTTTTACCCCTAGCCGATCGGTTCTAAGCCTCCACAAGGGGTTCAGGAATCTTCCAAACATTGCAATTAAGTCCTTTTCCAAATACCTTTAACGACCGTTAGTCCATTACATTAATTACTTAACGTCCGTTAGTTATTTCGTTTAATAAATAAATAAACACAACATTTATATTTAATTATTAACTTTAAATTCTCATACGTAAAGTGTGCAATCCCATAGTCTCGAGTTCGATCCTAACTCACGTCTACTAATTTATATCCATAAAACCAACAGCTCACATGAATATATCTTAATAGAGTGATCACATTCGGTTAGCGCCTAGCAACACTTCGATGCCTCTAGTACAACTCGAGCAAGGCTCCGGAAAACCTTTTAATGATTTCTCATTTTATTATCCTTTTGTTTCTAATACCACGTTAAATAAAGATATGGAATTAAGTCATTCTTTATATAACTATTCTTTCTCGTTTGTAAGTGATTGACCAAGATTACCGAATCATCTAAACATATTTAGGGAGATTTGGGTGCGGCCGACAAACATCTTGTCAACCCTACGAGGGCCCAAAGAAGATTAAACTCCAAATAAATTTGAAGGAACAAATTTATTTTGACTACAAGAATAACCCACAAACTTTGTAACATTTACGAAAACAACCCTTATGACTACCGATTCGTGATAGCGTTAAGTTGCTCCACGTAAATGCACTACATTCATGACACTTATCCGGTATCTCAAGTCGAGGATAACTATTCACAATTTACTTATAACAATATCTACAAAGTAAATTATGTAGTTGGGATAAGTCCTATATTCAATTCATTGAATATCATCCGAAATTGGTATGCATTCTCATCAATATACTTTCAAGTATATTCTACCACATCTCTCGGTTGTCTTAGTTTAATGATACTCCCATATCATTAATCGACAACGGACATTTAAAATAACTTAGTTATTTATGGATTAAACATGCAAATATAGGACAACAATATTATAAACGAAAATAAACATAATCCAAACTTTATTTCATTAAAATAATAAATGTTTTACAATATCCTTTATCCAAATACTAATCACGTTATGCATGAAACTTTTAGCTAAATGAAGTCCAATTCCATTGGCAAGTCCTACAAGCTTGTCTTTAGCTAAAGCCTTAGTGAACGGATCGCTAAGTTATCATCAGTGTGAACTTTTAGTAGATTTATTTCACCTTCCGGACTTGTTCCCGAACATAGTGATACTCAGTAGAAAATGTTTGGTGCCCTTCATGACTCGGGTTCATTGGCAAATATGATTGCAGCAGAATTGTCACAATACATATCAATAGGCGATTCAATTGAAGGCATAACACCAAGCCCCGAAATGAATTTCCTAATCCAAACACCTCCATTGCGCTTAGGCATTTATGTATTAAACTTCATCGCAGACATCGCAATCGTACTCGCTTCTTGCTCTTCCGGTCAATGCTCCTCCATTGATGACAAAGACATAACCTGTCTGAGACTTCGTATCATCTTTATCACATTGCCGGGACGCATCACAAGAACTCAGTAACATCAAGCTCGTGTCAGATTTCCACCATACACTAAAACATATCTTTAGTATTTACGAGATACTTGAGAATATGTTAACAAACAATCCGATTGAAGTTCACCCGGATTCGTTGATATCGACCGTCATGTTTTGAGCGAACGCCACATCGGCCTTGTACATCTCACAAGATACATAATAGATCCCACGGTAGAAGCATAAGGAACTTTCGCATGCGTGCCACCTCAGCAGTGTTGAAGCACACATATCGCTACATAAGCCATGCTTTACTTCCATCGGCAAATATCCTTTCTTGGAATTTTGCATATTGAATCTCTTCAATATTTTATCAATGTAAGCGCTTTGACTTAAACCAATTAACCGCTTTGACCTATCTCGGTAGATCTTTATTCCCTGTAATGTATGCGACTTCTCCTAATCTTTCATGGAAAACACTTCCCAAGATATGCCTTAACATTTTGCATGCTTGGAATGTCTTTTCCCATAATTAATATGTCATCGACATAAAGAATTAAGAAAATTACATCACTCCCACTAACTTTGTGATATACATGGCTCATCAAGATTTTGAACAAATCCATACCTTTTGATTTCTTCATCAAATATTTTATTCCATTGCCTTGATGCTTGCTTCAATCCATAAATGGACCTTTGAAGTTTGCATACGGTTTGGAAATTGTGGATTCACGAACCCCTCGGGTTGCTTCATATAGATGTCTTCATCTAGCGACCATTTAAGAAAGCGGTTTTGACATCCATTTGCCATATCTCATAGTCATAGTATGTGCTATAGCTATGAGAATTCTAATAGCTCTAATGTCCGCTACAGGAGAAAAGGTCTCCTCGTAATCAATGCCATAAGTTTAAGTAAAACCTTGCGCAACTAGACGAGCTTTATAGGCGTGTATATTGCCATCCATGTCGGTCTTAATCTTATAGAGCCACTTACTCCCAACCACCGAGGCGTTTGGAGGTAAGTCAACCTCTACCTGACTTCATTTTCTCTCATGGATTGCATTTCCCATTCATTGCAACTCGCCATTTAGCCTTGTCGGGACTTGCCATGGCAGCTTTATAACTAGTAGGCTCTCCAAGATCTCCTAACATAGTTTCCTCAACCCTACGTTAAGACATAGACGTTCGGTGCACGTATATTCCTTACGGATCTGACGGAATCACTTCAACCACGGTGGAGTACCCGGACTCATCGTGTTCTACCGAAATGCGTTAGTGTTTTCGGAAGGTAATGCATCTTCATGATCATCTTCCGGATCATAAACTCTCCCACCGAATTCTTGAGATACGAGATCTTTTTCAAGAAAATCTCCATACCTAGCAACAATTACTTTATTCTCGGTTGGATAGTAAAAGTAGTAACCCATAGTTTCCTTAGGGTATCCTACGAAGATACACTTTACGGATCTTTGTTGGAGTTTATCTCACGAGTCACGCCTAACATACGCCTGCAACCCCGCACCTTTAAATAAGGCAGGGTTAGAGCTTTACCATGCCATATTTCATATGGTGTCTTATCAACCTTCTTTGTGGGAACCATATTTAGAATCTGACAGCAGATTCTAAAGCATAATCCCAAAAGATAAAGGTAGAGTGGTAAGATTAAACATAGATCGTATCATGTCCAACAATGTACGATTTCTTCTCTCGATACACCATTTTGTTGTGGAGTATATGGAGAAGTGAGATTCTGGACAATTCCATTCTCGCCTAAGTAATCTTTAAACTCTTGGCTTAGATACTCGCCTCCCCCATCGGATCGAAGAGCTTTAATCTTCTTTCCCAATTGCGGTTCTACTTGACTTTAAAAACTTAAATGTTTCAAACACCTCATGTTTATGCTTAAGTAAATAAACATAACCATAACGGTGAAATCATCAAGAAAGGTTAAGAAGTAGCTAGCACCTCTCTTTGACACATGTCTAAGTGGTCCACACATATCAAGATGAATAAGACCAAGTAGATCGAAGCCTCTCCATATTTCTATGAAAAGGTTTCTTAGTCATCTTCCCGGATATGCATGACTCACATTTATCAAATGATTCATCATTGATATTTTGCAAAAGCCCTTCTTGTTGCGACTTATGCATGCGAGCCTTGCTTATATGAGCAAGTCTACAATGCCAAAGATAAGAAGAATTCAAGTCTAACTTTATCTTCTTGTTAATGCTAAACATTGAATTATTATTATTGTTAGATTCATTTCCAATCATATCAATTTCAAACAAACCATTCACAAGAATTGCTTTAAAATAAAATACACCATTTAAAGAAACATCAATTCCATTATGTGAAATAGTATGAGTAAAACCATCATCCAACAAAAGCGAAAGGAAACAACACCTCTAATTATAGAAGGTGCGTAATGACAATTGTTTAATAACGAGACTAAGCCCGAAGGCAATACTAAACTAAACGTTCCTATGGCTTCAACAAATGCATGTGCGCCATTTCCCACGCAGATATTGCTCCCCATAGGCAAGCTTCCTTTCCACTCTAAACCCTGCGATTGTATTACAAATGTGAATACCACAGCCCGTATCATATACCCGTGAATTATTATGATTTAGAGTAAATAATTCAATGACAATAAATTACTCAAGTACCGGCCACCATGAACCCTTCATACTTCATCTTATTTGCCCGCAATTCATCAAGATAGAGAGCACGCTTTCTTCCAATGCCCAACGCCTTACGGTGATGGCATGCTTGATCCTTTTAGGATTATCCTTCCTAGGAGTAGGGTTCTTCTTGGGTTGAGGTTGATAGGCCATCACCGTTTGCCTTTGTCAACCTTTCCCTTACCCTTCCCTTCTTGTTGTTCGCACTCTGCGGTTTTGGCTTATTAATTCTTCCACCGAATAGCAAGTACCGGGCGGTAGGAACCTTTGAGGCAACCCTTTCTCATAATCAATGAGCAATGCGCAGGTCAAGAATCGTCTTCCCACGCGGTGCATATTGAAATTTCGACAAAACCATTAAAATCCTTGTTATGGATCGATTAATCGATTCACACCATGTCATCTTCATAAGTTTTGCCAAGTGCTTTTAGGCGGTCCATGTAACCTTTCATTTCCAAAGACATGAGCACTTACGGGTTTACCCTCTCCCTTCCTACATTTGTGTAACGTTGGTCAAGTCATAAATCTCGGCACCGGTGGTTTCTCAAACATAGTTCAAGTTCATTGAGCATATTATATGGGAAATAATGTTCGAACCGCTTTTGAAGAGCGATTCCATTGTTCCCAACATAAGACAAGCCACATCATTATGACGCTTATACTCCGGTTTCCACTCGTCCTTTTGAGCTTGAGTAGCTTGGGACCGTTGGTTCAAGAGGGCAAGGTTCATAAAGATATTTCATACGGTCAAGAACTCTACGCACAATTCTCAAAGAGCGGTGTCAATCATTGAAATTCTTAGAGCGATAACTTTTCTCGATCAAAAAACTTTTGAACGCAGAATTTAGAGCGATGTTAGTGTTATCGGTGTTTTGAGCTATTTCTCTGAGAAAAAGTTCAAGTATTAGTATTTTCAATAATACACTTTTCAAGAAAATAAAATATACCCAACGGTAATATAAACATATAACCATATAATTTTCTCGAAAACTAGTATCCAAATTATCATAGGTTCATTACATCGGTTGATCCGCTAGCAACAAACGCATATAATAAGGTAATCATCGAACATTAATTGGCAAACAATTTCCAACTCCTAGATCATTATGGGATTTATATTTTCCAACGCTATTGCAAATATAAACATGTTTCATCCCATCTTATGCCATTGAGTCCGGTCTCACTTCCTACTCAACTTAAGTGTCTAACTTAAAGAGCGCAAATATGTCCATGTAAGGTCCGACTTTACATAGAGATTTACCTCTCCATCACAATCTCGCCAAAATCGCCATGACGTAAATTGCAACTTCAAGTGTTCCTTTTAATTAGATGGCATATTCTTAATTTTAAAGGGTACTAGTTTTGATTTTATGTGGTCAAATCAAATATGTACAAAGATGTCATGCATTTATCTTGTAGCATAAATTTAATAAAAACTTTTTATTACAAATTCATAAAGATCAAATTATCAAAGTCTTGGTCGAGGTATTGGGTTCACCAATCAAGAATTTAGTGTTAATTATCATCCATTATATCGTACTTTTGCATAAGTGTAAACACTTAGTGTTTGGATAATTACCACCAAGTGGCGCATGGAATTAAAACTAATTCGCCTTAAGATGAGCTTGCACATTTATATGGCTTACTAAGTAGCTCCACTCGAACTTACAGGCGAGAGGACCATGTATGCGTTAAAGCACAACCTAAGACATCCATTCGGTGTGACTATGCGCTTCTTTAAACCCCTTTTATTAGTTCATTCGAATGGGTGAGCTGCTCATCATTGTACCAAAGTCACCAATCAATTAAACTATTTTGACAACTTAACTCTTCCAAAACAATTAAATTTCGCCATTGTTTAGTCCGTATTATTTTTCTATTCAAAATTACCCTTTGCTTAAAAGCATCTAACATAATAAACAAACAAGTAACAAATAAAAATAAACTACTAAAAACAATGCACATAATAAACAATTTATACGTGTAAACAAGTAGCCACATGCAACTTATTCGATAAAATCCTATTAATAATCAATATCTAGGTTAAATTAATGTATATATATTAATTTAGGGTTTTCACTCAAAGATAGAAAGTGAGCTACATACATCGATGAATCGATTGCGTAAACCCTTAATTAATTTATACCAAATTGCACATAATTGATTCATTAATATATTAATTGAGTCTTCCCAATTCAAGATTTATCATAAATAAATATGTCTCAACAATTAAACAATATATCAAAGCAACTTATCCATGACTAACATGCATGTATAGTCATGGACATCATAACAATTTATACAAGTCACAAGATCGCATATAAAATTCCATGACACATAACAAATTATTCATGAATTAATCACGTAATCAATATTAATTCTAGGTTTTAATAAGGTTAGCAAACAATTTTCAAAACCCTAAAAATTTATGTGTATGTCGATTTTAAAAAATATGGTGCGCCCAATTAAAAAATTCGACCAAACATAAATAAGCATAAACCCTAGATTAACATAGCAAACAACATACAAGTATTTGTTTTATTACGCTTATGTAATTAATTACTCATTAAAACCAATGACTCGTGATGCCATTTGTTGGAATATATTTTCCAAGACATTCAAATAAATAATCACAAAACATCAAAGTAATATTGCGGAAGCGTATAGGATGTATTAACGAATAATTAATTAACATAAAGAATATGCGTACCTTTGTTGATTCTAGCCGAACAAGAATCAAATCCACAAACTAGCAACTGATGAACCCTAATTTGATTTAGTTAGGATTATGTGAATTACCCTCACTGCTTTGTAATTCAATCCAAGATAATAACAATAGTGTGTTATTACTATGTTCTTGTACACACGCATAAAACCGAATTAAAGTAATGCTAGTTTTAGTAAACGAATAACTTGATGTGGAAAGTTTTGGATCGACACACAAGGTGTAGGCCGATCGGTTTGGAGAGCAAACACACACAAAACAATTTTAGGTTTAGCTAATGAATACAAGAGGTGCAAAAACAAGACCCTAATTGTTTATATACTCAAGAACTTGGTGAACAAGTTTTGGCTTGTTTCCTTTACCCCTAGCCGATCGGTTCTAAGCCTCCACAAGGGTTTCGAATCTTCCAAACTTTGCAATTAAGTCCTTTTCCAAATACCTTTAACGACCGTTAGTCCATTACATTAATTACTTAACGTCATTAGTTATTTCGTTTAATAAATAAATAAATACAACATTTATATTTAATTATTAACTTTAAATTCTCATACGTAAAGTGTGCAATCCCATAGTCTCGAGTTCGATCCTAACTCACGTCTACTAATTTATATCCATAAAACCAACATTTTATTTATATTTGTTTCATAGAGTCGAATTTATGAGTCAAGTATTCACAATTAGACAAACTATTGACTTTGATGTCTACTCTAAATTCTATTGAAGGGACTATGGTTACCTTAACATTGTGCAACTAACTTCTTGTAGTAAGAAATAAAGATTTAAGACTACTAACACTGTCTTAATATTATTATTGCTTATCATCATTAGAAACGAATTGATTTTACTTTATAATGATTTACAGGATTTGTTTTTATTGAAAGATGTTTAATATGCAACATACATCGGAGATGAGGTACACTGTATTGATCGCCTAGCTTCTAACTGATGAGTTCAAAGATCGGATAAAAGGGTTCAAGAGGTAGCTTATTAAAGACGGTCAACCAAAACAGACCTGCTTTGAGCTGTACCCGAATTACGCGTTTCGACCCATTACCCAACCCGTCTAACCAACTAAACTTTTCACTTTTAAGTACGAAAAATTATTTACAGAGCTACTGCAAGTGAACCCATAATAAGAGCTACCGAAACAAACACAGGTAAATTATTTTTTCTATGTGCATGCACCATCTTACTCTTGGATTGCAACAGGAGTTCCATGCTTTTCCATATGACAATTTAATTTTCGTGAACTAGAGGATTTTTCTCACAAATATGTGGAACAAAAACAGTGTGTACAATTATTACTTGTTCCCTTTCTCATTAAAATATCTTTTCTAATGTGCATGCACTATCATACTAACAACAAAGAAGGTGAACAAAAAATTTATATATTAAAGTAGAACGGTAAATAAGAGGGAGTTTGGCTAGTTTTTTCCTCTGAGGTTAATAGCTTTTCATATTTTGGATAAGCTAATTTGCAAGGCTAAGAACTAGTCAAGGCATTTGGGTACCACTTTAAAGTAAATGGTGAAGTCAATAGCTAGCATTATCATGCACATGCAACTAGCATTTTGTTAGCTTCCATGCCATTGCTATTGTCCACACAAATTGATTGATAAGGCTTGAATGAAGCCAAAACAATACCCACTGATTTAGAAGTCGTCAATTAGCAACCCAATGAACCTACTTCTAACATCCATGAAAATCATAGTCTATTTTCTACACGTCAAAACTTATTTCATAGCAATTTACATTATAAATTTGATATGGTTTTGTTTTTAGAAAGGCTTTTAGACTCATAAATCATAGCATTATCTGTTTGTTAAAAAACGTTCCCAATGAGAAGCCGACTCTGCTTTCAAGTACTCTTGATACCCTTTTGCCTAATTTTGTTTGGGTTTAATATGAGGTTGGTTTTGGGTCAATGCCAAATCAAACAGCAGTTGATTTTGATCTAGTTGAAGTACAATCTCCAGTTCAGTTCTGCACTTTCAGTAAAACTAAACTCTTAGAACCCAAATGTCACAAATTGTTGCAATTGGCTAGGTGTCACTTGCAGCAATAGGGGTCAAGTTGTCAGTCTAGATTTAAGCAACAACGCACTACCAGATTTCGGGTTATAGCGACGAAGGATGTCGACGCTATAACTTATAACGACATGTGGCCGCTATAACCGTCGTCTCCATAAATCGGTCGCCTTAAGTTACTGCAACGACACTTTTAGCTTTTAGACGACGCATATTGACTTTTTGACTTTTGTTTAACCTTTGATACAACTTGATAACATGTCGTCGCTATAAGTGACTTTGACTTTTGACTTTAATCCGTGTTTGACTTTTTGATTTTGAGCAATATCGATGACCTATATCAACAAATGATATCGTTTGCTGATTAGGGTATTGATATCGGATGGTGGAGAGAGGTTGGGAAAATTCCATGACTGATCATTTGAAAGAGGCTCAAAATAGGTTACTTCTTTTACTGTCTCTTAATATAGGGTCATTGTAATGCTTTATTTTTTATATGTTTGACAGGAAGCTTTTATTACAGTAGCATTTAACATCAAGTGTTTAAAATTTTGGATGGTCATTGGCAGAGCACGTTTAGCATTTAAAATAGCAAATGCCTATCTACTTTGGTAATAACTGTTTTGTTATATGATGCACACAATCATTATTCTCGATAGGCATCATATATCAAAGCGGGTGATTGAAAAGCGATTACCAAACACTAGAGCTTAAGACGAAGTACTTTGTAGCCACATTTTCCATATAATAATAATGTTGATCTATTATATTTAAGTCTGGTTGAGCCGAATTAAACAAAATAAAACAATCACCATGGAAAAATTGATTGATGTTAGAAACATGCTATTTCACCATCCACTGATAGAAAATAACAGTATTGAAGATTTGACCACTAAAGGCTGAGAGATAAGTTGTTAGATTGATAAGTAATTGACTACCATATTACATGACGGTAAAAAGTAACTCCCAATGCCGCCTTCCACGGGTTATGGGCACCAACACCGCTTCCGGTGTTTGGGGAGGTTAAGATGTGACACCTTACCCTACCAAGGTAGAGAGATCGCCTTGGCCTACCAAAGGTAGAAAGGACCTCCGGCCTTTTGTAGGGAGTGAGGATCGAACCCTTGACCTCCTCGGTTGAGAAGCGAGGGTTTCAAATGATCCAACTCTTGTGTTACCATATTACATGACGGTGAAAGAGCACATTTCAACACCTATCAATTTCTATTCTTTATCTTGTGGGCTTGGAAAGGGTATGTTCGGAAGCACGCAAAAAAGACCTTTATGTAGTCGGTGTACAATACAGTGAAAGATTAGTGTATGAGGTGTAATAGATGGTTGTGATTGTGAGAGGAAAGCTTGTAATAACAGGTTTTACTATTCACATATTTTTTCCCGCCATCTCACATGTTTGGTGCCCAACTAACCTAAAACCTAGAACGAGGACTGGACGGAATGTGTTCCGTCCTTTGGTCGGTCCGATTCAAAAAGGCAAAATGATCGGTTTGTACGTCGACCGACCGAGACCAAAATAAGGTAAAACTTGAATCGACACCGGACCCTGGTCCTTTGATTCGATCGGTTCGGTCGATTACTCCGCCCAACTAATAACTAAAGCATTCCCCCTGCTTCCCTAGCAAAAAGACTCAATAACACATTTTAAATTAAAACTCAAATATGATATTTTAATAATACGATAACAATTATAAAAACGATACGAATACAACAAGTATATAAAAACTACGATAGGAAAAATGCATAAAAACTACGATACTACAAATATTAAAAATATGATATGACACGAAAAATATTAAAAACTACGACACGAAAAATAATAAAAACTACAATACGACAAATACACAAAAACTAATAATATTTTGCTTGAATCTCGTCTTTGATTTTTTCCGATATTAGCCGCATCTTCCGGCTTCATCCCGTTGGTATTAAAATTCAGAAACTTCAACTCCTTGAATTTCATTTGAGTTGCGATATAATCATCTTTTTAACCCGTTTTTGTCACAACTCTTCTTGGACCATTTCCTTGGAAGCTTCTTTACTTGACGAAGATCCCGCCGATTTCGTAGAGTTCAATTTTTTACTATTGGAAGGCCTTGGCATGCCGGTAGGACGTGGTATTGGATCATATTGAAATAGCTCGTTCGTTTCTTCAACGTCATCAACCGTACGAACGCGTCTTTCAAGATAGCGAGTTGTGGGAAATATGAATTTTGGGAAGCATATTGGTAAAAATTATTGTTGTTGGTTTGCATATTCTGCAAATGACCGTAGCGGGTTTTGCGAGTGTTGTGAAGAAATAAAACGGCGGCTGATGGTGTAGCGGGTGTCGGGAAACTTGAATTAGCATACTAAGATGACAGAGGAAATGTATTGCTCATGAGTCAATCGTTGTTTTGTTGTGACATTTTGAAAGAAGATTGAATTATATGTGAAAGTGTATATAAATTGTGATTTGGTTTGAATGTTTGAAAATATTAGATAAAAGTGGGTATTTATATGTGAAATAGGGGTTCATCCGTCCCCAAAGATTTAGAATTAAAAGAAAAAATGCCTAAGGTGAAAAGAAATTCTTGAGAACATGCCGTTTAGAAAGAAGAGTTAATAAAAAATATGTTACTAAACTTTCCAACAAAATTCGCCAAGGTCTTGAACTTTCATTTTGTTCACTTGTTCATCGAACTTATAGGAAGTATTTTTAGTGTTGATAAGAGTGACTTAATCGTATATTTTTGATATGTTAAGTAACATAAATTGTCATGTTTTACAAGTTAAGTGTTGTTTATGAATATTTTTATAAGTTCGGTGACCTCAAATGTCATATTTTATAAGTTCGAGAACTTAAGTGAACAAAAAGTTCCGTAACTTACGCAAACTTTTATAAAAATGTTGATTGATTATAAATGTATTGAAGTTATCACTTTTATTATGTTGTGTATCATACTTTTTTTCCTAATATAATGTATAGACATTGCTAATTTTGTTCGTTGTATGTATCGTTCTAGAAAAATGATGACATGGCCTCCTTAATTACTTTATGTTCGTTAAAATTGAAAGTAGTGGTGGTTAGTCACCTTCGGACATCGTCGGTCTCTCTCTCACTTACACTCACCCCTTCTCACCATACATCGGTTTTGGTCACCATCTCTCACTTTTATAAAAATATAACCCACTAAATACCCACACACACTCACAATACAAATAAAACAATTACTTTCTCTCGAGTAGAGCCCAAATTGTTAGCTCGTAACATTGGTGAGTAACTCACCAAATTAACAAGAATGAGCCGTGAGTTGGGATTGGTGTTTTTGAAGTCACGAGCATGACTTGGTCACTCACGACCCAAAGTCACCTCCGCTCCGATTAGCCTAAAGTGTTTATCTTCCTCCACCAGTTTCTTTTCTTTTTCTCATTTTTTTAGAGTAAATTGCAAAAATCCTCCCTAAAGTTTGTCCAGTTTGCATGTTTCTTCCCAGACATTTCAAAACTGCAAAATCCGTCCTTGTGGCAAACCTTTGGGGCAAAATTCATCCCTGACCAACATCAAATGACTAAAATACCCTTGACTTCTTTTTTCTATATTTCTTTTCGGTTTCTAACACAAATGGTCCTTATGTTTCGCCAGTTTCTGATTTAGTCATGATTTTGTTTTTAAAATTATTTATGTAATGATTAATATTAGTATTATGTTTTATACATTTTCGTACTTTTCTTACGTTTTTGTTCGTTTTGCTTACGTTTTTCCTGTTTTCATACATTTTTGTCTTTTTTTCTTACGTTTTTGTCCGTTTTTCTTACATTTTTTTCTATTTCCTACGTTTTTGTTCGTTTTTGCCCGATTTCATCGGTTTATATAGGTTTTCTACCGTTTTCTTACATTTTTCCATTTCATACGCTTCATCCGTTTCATATGTTTTCACTCGCTTTCTTACGTTTTATCTGCTTTTACGCGCTTCGCCGCTTTTCTTGAGTTTTTGTCTGCTTTTACATTTTTGTCCGTTTTATTTCTTTTCATACGTTTTTATCCGCTTTATACGTTTCGCCCATTTTCACGTTTTGTCTGTTTTGTTTGTTTTATCCGTTTTATCCGTTTTCACGCTTTGCCCGCTTTCACGTTTTTCCGTTTTCATTCGTTTTATCCATTTTCGCCAATTTTCTTCGCTTTACACGTTTTCCGTATTCTCAAGTTTTGTCCGTTTTATCCAATTTTCTTCACGATTTTACGTTTTTCTTACATTTTCCGTTTTCAAACGCTTTTGTCCGTTTTATGCGTTTTCGCTCATTTTTCGTGCCGTCCGCTTTCATTCATTTTAAATGCTTTATACGTTTTGTCATTTTATCGTTTTCGTCAATTTTCATACGTCTTTGTTCCTTTTATCTATTTTTGTGCGTACAAGAAAATGGACGATAACATATAAAAAGCACGAAACGTATAAAACGAACAAAATGTAAGAAAATGAGTGAAACATATAAAACAAATGAAACCGTAAATTACGAAGAAAAGCGGACAAAACGTAAGAAAAATGTACAAAATATAAGAAAATCTAAGCGAAACGTATAAAACGGATGAAACGTGTGAAACAAATAAAAGCAAGAAGAAAGTGTAAAGAAACTAGACAAAATGAACAAAACTTAAGAAAAATGGACGAAAAAGTATAAAAACAGATGAAAACAAATAAAAAGGGACAAAAACAGACAAAACGTACAAAAATGTATGAAAAATGGCCGAAAACATATAAAAACAGATGAAAACGGGTTAAAACGTATGAAAACGGGAAAAAAAGTAATAAAAACGAACGAAAACCTATAAAAATGGATGAAAACGTAAGAAATCGGGTGAAAACGTATTAAAACGTATGAAAACAAAAAAATGTAAGAAAAACGGACAAAAAAACATAAGAAAAACATACTAAAACGTATGAAAACGGAAACAAAACGGACAAAAATCGTAAGAAAAAAGGACGAAAACATATAAAAAAAATTATACTAATATTAATCGTTAAATAAATAATTAAAAAAAATTAGAACTAAATCTGTAAAACCTAGCGAACACAGGGAGCATTTGTGTAAGAAACTGAACAGAATATAGAAAAAGAAGAAGACAATGGTATTTTAGTCATTTGATGTTGGTGAGGGACGAAATTTGCCATAAGGGTTTGCCACAGGGACGGTTTTTGCAGTTTTAAAATATCTGGGACGAAACATGCAAACTGGAAAAACTTTAGGGACGATTTTTGCAATTTACTCTTTTTTTTTAACTTAAACATACATCACACTTGCAAAATTCGACTCAAACAAACTAACCCATATAGATCGAGAGGTGATTTGTACATCATTTTTTTTTCATCCACCATTAAATCATGCATAGTAGTGTTGTCTTCGTGTGCATCACTTGTGATAATTTAGTAATGGATGGAAAAAATTTGTCCAAGTCACCACCCAAATCGAAATAGAAACCCCAAAATAACAACACAAATAAATAAAACTAACAAATCCTAAAATAATTCCCTAATCACAATATATGTCTCAAATTTAAAGAAAATTTGGAGTGAATTACGAAAGTGTTTACTTAACAGTCCATTTGGCAAACATTAAAAAAAGGGTCAATTCTATATTTTTACCCAACTTAAACATCATAATGTCATATTTATACTACATATAATGCACGAAGGCACCTCACTCTTAACTTTAAGAAGTACAAGAAATTAAACATGGTTTACAACACTTTAATGCACCCAATTTTTAATTGCAACAAAGTAAACATATTGTACAACAAAATAAATCGTGTTTTAAGACCAAAATTCTATCAAACAACATTAATGCTATTAAAAACACCCTTCACCAAAATTACAACCATTTAAGCACAATGTACAATAGTCGTAACCAATTTTCGATTTACAACAAAATAAGCATAGTGTACAACAAAATAAGCATGATGTAATTTTCGGACTTATTTTTGACTTACAACATTAATGCTATTAATGTGGTCAATGTTATTAATGACTATAATCACTACTACTTATAAGAAAAGAGAACATAGTGTACAACACTTTAATGCATCGTAATTTTCATACGTACAGACAAGAAGCATAGTGTACAACAAAACACCGCATTAATGCTATTTAATCTAGTCAATTATTTAACAAATAAATAAATACAAATAATACGATTATTAAAACACCCTTACATAAGAAATACAAATTATCAAGCATATTGTACAACCAAATTAAACACAATTCTCGCATTAAATTTCACTATTACAAATAATGAAGCACATTATCCAAATATTCAAGCCCGAACGGACAACGGGCCAATGGGCTGAGCCCGAACGGGCGCGGACCAAACACGCTCGAGACCGAGCAAACACGGCCAACAGGTTCGAGCCGAACAGACACAGGCTATACAAAATTTTGATATCCGTAAATTTATTGTTAAAAATAACATAATAAACTAAAATACATTATTTATCGAAAATTTTATTTGAAGTGACATGCCACAGCAACGCTGGTACCTGCTAATTACCTAACATATACATTAACTGCATTATATATTATTCATTCAACACTTGTATCTTGAGTAAATTATGACAATTTTATATTTAGATCGGGTATATACGAAATTATCCCTTAAAAGAAACCTTTAATTAATAATTGTTTAAAAACCTACAGTTCGATTAGCTGGGAATTAGAGGGTCGGGTTGACCGGGTTCAAGTCAATTCGAATCAGGTCAAAGGTAAAAATAACATACCTAAAATCCACTCTATTTGACTTCGGGTTAATCCGATTCAGGTTAATTCAGATCGGGTCCACTAGATTCAGGTCAACCCGAATATAAGTAAAGTGGCCATAAAATTGACTATTTTTTCTACTTTAAAAATAGATAATTTAAAAAGATAAAAAAAATCTTTTATTTGGGTCCAAGGTATGTTCGTGGAAATTTATAAGGTCCGTTTGGTTTATAGATGGGTTTATGATTTGGATTAGGATTTGAATTTGGATTTGGATTTAGATATGATGTAAGAAAAGAAAATATATTTTATAAGATTTAAGATCATTTGAGACAAAAATTATTTACATACCAGGGATCAATCTCCATAATTCATTTTTATTTGATCTAATTGGATGAGATTAATCCTCACAATTTAAAATCCCACTTTCATCCTCTTTTTCAAATATTAATAACTTTCAAACCGTTAATAGTTAAGCGGAAAAAAATCATTGTGACGAACATTTAATTATCTTTCTATAGATATGCATTTTGATATACTTTCGACACAAAAAAAAAAAAAAAAAAAAAAAAAAAATCGTATTTTCACCTTTTTAAGTTTTTCGTTTTTTACGTTCTCGAAATCTGCATTAAAAATCATATATGATAAAACACTAATTTTAATATCACATGTGATATTAGTGTTATATCATATATGATATTAGTATATATCATATATGATATGTAATATCACACGTGATATTAGTGTAATATCACATATGATATACATATCATATCACATGTGATATCAATATCATATATGATTTAACACTAATATCACGTGTGATATTCAAATCCGTTTAATCATATATGATTTTTCACGCAAATTTCAAGTAACGTGAAAAAAAAAAAACGTGAAAAACTAATTTTTACTTTTTCGAAAGTATATCAAAGTCGCCCATCTATGAAAGATAATTAAACGTTGTTCATGACGATGTAAATATTTTCACTTAACGATTAACGGTTTAAGAGATCTTAAATTATAAAAAATGTGAAATAATAAAACGCTTTTAATATCGCCCATCGATTTCTTTTTAAATGGATGGAAGTTTGATATGTAAAATAACTCTCTCTTTTATAAATATAAATAATATATTTTAATAATGTTTTATATTAAAATATATTATTTATATTAAAATATATTATTTAATAAGATATAACAAGTGAGAGAAAGACACAAAGATAAATTGGGCCCACTCCTTTTGCTGAATCCTTGCTCACTAAGTGGGATTCACATTTTGTACTATTTCAAATCAAAACAGTTAAATCCAAGTGCTAAAGTGTGAACCAAACATTTGTTTATTGTAATTATTTCTCAAATCCCACTCCACACCCGCAAACCAAAGGGGCCCTAAGTTTGTTTATGGGACGTGAAGAAATTAAAATAGCCAAAGTGGGTTTGTGGCCGTTACAATAAGCTCATAAGTTGCCAAAATAGCTTAGAAATGGGCTTAAGAAAATTTAAGCCGTACAAATTAAGTTCTCAAACCAAAAAAATAAGCTAAAACAAACACCCCGTTAATATTCTTTTGCTACTTATTGCTTCAAGACTTTACATTATGACTCTTTAAACAAATTGAAACATGCAGGAAATCGACATTGGAAGTAATACCCCGAGCTAAACAGATGTCGTTTGTCTAGTTGTACTAGAAGTATTAGCCTTGTATAGAGTATACAAAACCGCTACAACAATTAATGACCCTGCTCCAGCTCCCATTCCATAGAATATGGTCAGCCAATCATTCCCATCACCGGATGTATCAGAACTTGGCGAAGATGATGGCACGGTACAACTGAACTAGTGCAATTTCGGTTGAGTGGGAAACCACATAATCTCTTGTTTCTAAATATGATGCCTCCAAAACGTCTGAAACTGGGAGCCTGTTGGGATTTCTCCTTCCAATTGATTGTATGACAAATTCAAAACAGAAAGGAAGGGAAGGGTGGTGAGCACAGATGGGATTTCTCCGGTTATTCTGTTTGACGACATGTCCAATGATTCTAGCTGACTTAAATGCGCAATAGATGGTGGGATTGAGCCTGTGAATTCATTATGTGATACGTTGAGAAGATGCAGGGCTTTGAGTTGGCCAATTGTTTCTGGTATCACCCCTGAAAAGCGGTTACTTGATATATCAATGGTTGTGAAAATTGTCAGGATTTTAACTAACTCCAACTCGAATCCTTTGACAGTGACTGTCACAGTATCTTGAAAGTAGTAAAATCCTCGTGGCGCCATATAGCTGAGCTGCGTAGTACTTGCTCTATCTTCAACGGTCATCATAGCTCCCCATTGACTGAAAAATTCTGGTGGGACCACACCATTAAAGTTATTGTGAGCTATGTCTAAAATACGAAGATTTGACCAGTTGTGACGGCCTTCACCGCAATGAACGGATCCATGGAACATGTTTGATCGGAGAACAAGAACATGCAAGTTGGTACTGTTGCCCAAAAAACATGGATAAGTGTCATTTATCTTGTTGTTCCCGAGGTTTAACACTTGTAGCATTCTGCAGTTGACTATAGATCGTGGAATCTTCCCTTCCAAAGAGTTTCCATGCAGGTCTAGAGTGTTCAAGCTACAGTTGCTTAAAAATGCTCCCTCTATTTGACCACTGAGACAGTTGTTTCCCAAATTTAGTACCCCAAGACCTTTACCTCTATCTCTATCTCTATCAAACATCCTTTTGATAAGCTTGCCACTTAATTCAATCAAACACTGTGGTATTGTTCCATTTAAACGATTGTTTGACAAATCAAGGACCTCAAGGTTGATAGCATTGCATATGGTGTCAGGGATCGTCCCGGTAAGCAAATTATTTGAAACCGAGAAGAAAGAGGCAACGGTGAGGTATCTCCCAATGCTTTCCGAGATTGACGAGTTGAAAAGATTGTATGAAAAGTCGATGAAGTCAGAGAGTTGTGGCGGTATTGGAACCGCCCCACTAAGACGATTGGAATGCAAGTCGAGTATACCAAAAAAACCAAAAAAATAAGGAAAATTGTAGGGCTCTTGGAGGGAAGTTAGGTTGTTATGAGAAAGGTTCAGATGCAACAGTCCTCCATTCCCAACTTCCCATAACCAATTTGGTATTTCTCCTTGAAGTTTGTTGTCTGAAAGATCAAGCTGTTTTATATTTGAATGGTTTCAGTATATCAGGAACTTTTGGAGATTGCCTGAAGCCAAACTCAACGAGTATAACTTTGGAAGGTGAGACACGATAGAGTTGTTGCTGCTTATTATGATTGAAAACTTGTTATATGAAAGATCAAGAAGCGTTAGGTTGCTGAGACCCTGAAAATCTTTAGTTTCAATTACACCACTCAGGTTGTTTGATGAAAGTGAGAGGAATTCAAGTTGTCCAAGTTCAAAAAATGACCTGGGAATTTCACCTTTCAATTTGTTACTGCTTAAATCAAGACTATTCAATAATGGTATGGACGAGTTTGAAAACCGTGGAAGCAGACCATCAAAATTGTTGTTGGAAAGATCTATCTCTTGCACATTTGGCAGAGAGAACAAAGATGAAGGTATGCTTCCATTGAAACTATTGAATCCTAAATCAACCCAAATAAGATTATTAAGATCTTGAAAGTGATGAAAAGGAATCATACCCGATAAACCATTATTTGAGAGGTCGATGTGTGTTAGATTCTTGCAAAGCGAAATGACGGGATTTTCCGATAAACTTATTCGACGAAAAGTCCACAGAGGAGAGTTGAGTGAGTTTTTCATGGATTTCGTATCCTCCGCTGAAATTACTCCCTTGCAGCATAATTCTTGATAAATTCTTTAGATTTCCAATAGATTCTGGTATCCCTCCGGAAAAGTTTGTATAGCTGATCACTAAACTCTGAAGAGCTCTGTTCATAGGTAACTCGGGTAAAGAGCCGTTAAGATCTGGGTTTTCTGATAAATCAAGACTCTGCAACTTTTGCAACTGGAGGACATTTTTGGGAAATGTTCCAATCAAGTTACAATAAAAAGATCTAATATTGTCAGATTCTTGAAATTTGCAAAGAAATCCGGAACTGGAGCACTCAGATTGTTCCTAGCCAGACAATTACCGAAAGTGATTGCAGCTTCTGAAGGGACTCATCTAAAGGGCCTGAAAGTTGACAATATGACAAGCTTAAAACTTCCAAATTAGGCAAAGATGATGATAAACCCTGGCACCAATCGAGTTTATTTGATGACATGTTCACATTATCCATATAAAGACCCCTTAGCCGTGTAAGGTTGCGAACAAGTGTGGCTAAACTTGGCTTCTCGAGTGTCAGTGAGGTATCGTAGGAGTCAAATGAAGAGAGATCAAGAATCTCTAACCTTGTCAGCTGTGACAATTCTTCAGGAATCTGACCAGAAAACCCCGAATTCGACAAGTTCAAATAAGACAAACTTGCAAGACTCCCAAATCTTGAAGAAATCGGTATAGAGCTAAACTCATTTGCAGCAAGGTTCAAGCTTTCAAGGTTCTTTAAACCAAATAGAGCACTGGAATCAGTAATTCCACCTGATATCGTTTCGCTGCTTAAGTCTAAACCGATAACCTGACCCTTGATGCTGCAGGTGACACCTCCCCACGAGCAGCAATCTGCGGCACTTGGCTTCCAAGACACTAGCTTTGTTGAAAGTGAAGAATTGTACTGCAGTTCATTTTTTAACTGGATCAAAATCGTTTGGTGGTTTATTTGACATTGGCCGGAAACCAAAATTGTATCAACCCCAAACAAGATCAGGTAAAAGGGTAACAAGAATATCTGAAAGCAGAGTTGGGTTTTCATTATGAACCAAAATTTTGACACAAAATGATGTTTATGAACACTTGAGCCAAATCTGTTTAATTATTTAAAAAATTCATTTAGATTATATTTTATTTATATTCGTTTCATAGACTCAACATGGCTTTGGTCTTTCGAATTTGCTAGTCAAGTATTCGCAATTAGACAAACTATTGACTTTGACGTTTACTTTAAATTTACAAGTCAGTAGTGAAAAAAAAAAAAAAAAAAAAAAACTGTTAGTGACTACTAACATTGTTAGTTTACCAAATAATCCTCCATGTTGAAATACTTCTGAATCTGAGAATATTTACCCCATTCGTTTCATGAAAGTCACAACTTTGTATTAATATTAGTACAAATGAATTGATTTGTTTTTATTGAAAGATGTTTGGTATTCAACATACGTCGGAGAGAAGTACCCTATTTTGATTCCCTAGCTTCTAACTGATGAGCTCAAATATCAGATAATGTGGTTCAACAGGTGGCTTATTAAAGGCTGTCAAGTGTCAACCCAAAAGGACCTACTTTGAACTGTACCAGAATTACGCGTTTCGACCCATTACCCACACCGTCTAACCAACTGAATTTTTCACTTTGAGTACAAAACGAAAGTCACCTGACCATACTAGGTATCTACAGAAACAACTGCAAGTGATCTTTGCAGAGGTAAAATATCTTTTCTAATGTGCATGCACTATCATACTAATAACAAAAAGGTGAACAAAAATTTATATAATAAAGTAGAACGGTAAATAAGAGGGAGTTTGGCTAGGTTTTTCTGAGGAGGTTAATAGCTTTTCATATTTTGGATAAGCAAATTTGCAAGGCTAAGAACTAGTCAAGGCAATTTGGTACCACTCTAAAGTAAATGGTGAAGTCAATAGCTAGCATTATCATGCACATGCAACTAGTATTTTGTTAGCTTCCTTGCCTTTGCTATTGTTCACATATATTGATTGATAAGGTTTTGCATTATCTGTTTGTTTAAAAGTCTAGTTCCCAATGAGTATCCAACTCTGCTTTCAAGTACTCTTGATGTCTTGATACCCTTTTGCCTAATTTTGTTTGGGGTTAATATGAGGTTGGTTTTGGGTCAATGCCAAATCAAACAGCAGTTGATTTTGATCCAGTTGAAATACAATCTCCATTTCGATAATACTTAT
Organism: Chrysanthemum lavandulifolium; assembly: GCA_022545495.1. NCBI lineage: Eukaryota > Viridiplantae > Streptophyta > Magnoliopsida > Asterales > Asteraceae > Chrysanthemum > Chrysanthemum lavandulifolium. The sequence goes on along the minus strand of CM040241.1, from coordinate 307,744,889 downwards.
GCAATTATCAAAAGGATTGTGATTGTGAGAACATTAAATCTGCATTTCAAAATTTTGGGATTAACCACTTTGGTAATGACCCGTTTTGTTATGATGCACAAATTCATTCTCGATATCGTCATTTACCAAAACCGGTGATTGAGAACCGATCACCAAATGCTAGAAATTGATATGATTTCATACTGTATACACTCATTTTACGCAGTATTAAGCTCCTCAAAAGAGCTTACGACAAAGTACTTCAGAGGCGCATACATTGCGATTGCAACAAGTTTGATGCTTTTCCATATATTGTAAAAAACAGTGTCACAAAAAATATAAAAGTCAAAATAATTAATTCGATTAGAACATCTGGAAACAGAATCAAAAAACCGATAGCTACAAAATTTAATACCGCCCATACACGTAGCAGCAACCCGACAGAAAAAATCAGCTTCAGTCTGATGACGTTTCCTTGTTTTTCTTGAGATTTTTCTTCCTCTTCTCGAGAGTATCGACGTTTGCCTTCTTCCGTTGATTGCTAATCTGTAAAAGTAAATGAAACAATAGTTCAGTCGACAATGGCACTTGGTAATTTTCGAATGTTTTTCTTTACAAAGAACAGATATTTAACTAGTGACATAAACGGAAACTAACCTGAATGGCATTATACAATCCCCTCTTTTTACGTGACATAGTTAGCATGGCCATGTCTTCATCATCATTGATAAGCTGTTTTGGAGATGCATCATCCGCGTCATCTTTTTCACCAGTCTTCTTAATCTCAGTAGTATCAGACGTCTGCTGCATCCTTTTCATTTCCATTTTCAGTTCTTGATGGAACTGTTTTTCATCAATCGCCATCTGCATACAACGAAAATCTCATCAATGAGTAGAAGAATTCGACGCTGAAAAAAGTATAAAGATTTGTAAAACAAATAACGAACCTTCCGTTTTCTTTCAGCAGCTTCTTTAGCTTCAGCCCTATCAATGACTCCTTCGACAAGTAAATGGGCATTATCATGATCATCCATGTCCACACCTGGCATTGGAAGGATTTCTTTTCTCGCAGCTGCTTGAAGCCTTTTAATGGTATCTGCATACTCGGGTACATACCCTTCTGCTTCATTCTCAACAAATGGAGAAAGATGCGGTGGAAGAACCCTGATTATTCACAAAATAATATGTCAACATTTAGAAAACAAGATTACAGTACTAGATCAATCGTGAAAATTTCGAAACTTACTTTCCGACCATGTAATCCTCGGTTGGTAGTATGATCCTTGCGTTTATGCAGTCAAAGACCCATTGTGTTTGTTTTATCAGATATCAGAGCCGGGTCTTCGACATACCGAAGGAGGTTATAACAAAAAGTAACGACTCCTTGGAACCTGAACAACACAGCGATTCACTTTTAAGCAAAATAAAGACTAAGAGAGCTTAAACATGCAATTTATAATAGCGATAATAATACATTGATCCTACCTCACGACCCAAGAAGAACGTCTTGTTTTGGAAGAGGGTTTTACAGGCCTTCGTTTCTTCATCATCTTCACTAACAGAAGCAGGGTTTACAAGATTTATCAAGGCACCTGGTTCATTACTAGGAAGTTGGTCCTGAAGCTGGGCGAGTCTAAGCTCAGACACTTCATCGTTTGCCCCACTTGTCCGGTCTTTAGCATCAACATATCTTGTCAAAGCATATTAATCTGCCAATTATGAAGAAAAAGTTAACATCTCTATAAACAGCACACTCGAGTATAGTGACATATTAACAGGTTGTCATGACAAAACCAAGCAGAGTCTGCACAACAAATTGGCGTATTTGTAAGTACGAATAAAGCTCGACAGATTACAAAATGAACCCACAGAAACAGTACAAAACTCAAAACGAAGGTATGGAAATGTGATTCAACAAACCTCGTAAAATTCCAAAAAGGTGAGCATAATCTTGTAATCAACATCTTGAGGCATGACTTGCAGGAGTGCATGAGGAGTCAACCATGTGACTTTTTGACCGTCAACCTCAGCCTGAACACATGTATATCGGTATTTAGATTAGGTGAATTACACGTAAACAAAGACAACACAGATATGGCACGATCATTGTACCTGGTAATATATGCCTTTCACAGATATGAAAGCCTTCCTTAGTTTATGTGTGCGAGATATATCGCCTGCCACTCAAGGCTCAACCTAAACAAACATATATAACATTGTTACGATACAGAACTATGGTATAAATCTGAAAACTGGGATCCAGCGTACCCACGACAGTTATGGATTCGCTCTGGCTGAATACTTTCCCTCTCGATAGCAGGTAGTGCAGCAAAAAGATGGACCATAGTGAGACAGTCGTCTAAATCTCTTAATGCATCAATAAACTTGGGATATCTGAAGCCATAAAACACCAATAAGACGTTGATGACAACTGATAATATCGAATAAAAATGGTATAACTAAGATAAAGTAGCACCAACCTTTCACGAATAAGCATATCAAGAGTATAAGTAGGCTTCCGTGTCAATAGGCGTTCAGCAAGATCCTTGTTCTTTTTAGACATGGCTTTCTTTACCTTTTTCTCATATGAACGCATCTCACGGAACTTCGAGAAGTGGCTCATGTTTAAGAAACGCGATATCTTCATGTGATAATAGGTATGGTGGTTTCCTTCACCTTCTTCGGATCTCGGGAAACGCCTTTAAAGATACATAATTTCCTATTGAAACGAACACCCAATATTTGATATGTTATAAGCAAAAACTCGAAAATGAATAACATATCCGTTAAAACACCAAACATCAAATACTGCTTTCAGCCTAAAAATTAGCCAAGTTCTCTAAACAATGACGTAATCAAAATTTTCATGTACATACTCTTGAAAATAACTTGTACAAAGTCACAATTTGGCCCACATTTTATAACTTCAACACTTTTCATTTCCGGATTCAGTTCACAGATATATAACCATCTTGCTACAGAAGCCGAGACATAGCACTCTCAGTCTACAATTAAACTATTCAACGCTCAACTTATGTTTACCATTTTCAGTTACAAAAACTGTTCACGTCTACCTTAGAATAAAAAATAGCACCTTTTTGAACCTAACACGATAAAACGAGTTTACTTTATACAAACTTTTGTAAAACTAAGCAAATAAAGCTTGATTACAGTTCAAAAAAAGGTTCCAACTTATTAAAAAAAGAGTACAAAACATTACATTATAAACACATTTTTTTCTTCTTTAAGCCCTTTATTAGCAATTTCACAGAATATGCACATACATGAACATGTCATTTTACACAATGATTGGTACTCTGTATTAGTTTTAGGTTATTTGGCAACCGTATGATCTTTTACAGCTTTGACAAAGCTCATAGCCTCATAAGTTCCTTTTATGGCTTACGAGCTTATCAAGTTGACCGATAGCTTATTTGAGATGATAAGCCCAACTTGCTAAGCTCCCACGCCCAAAAAGGAACT
>CM040241.1:307442958-307741327 GCA_022545495.1 Chrysanthemum lavandulifolium | reverse complement strand
TATCATGCACATTTAGTTTGCTTCCTTACATTTCTTTCTTTCCAACGGTCCACATTTTTACTTGGAACATTTCCATAAAAGTCCAACAAATACGTGAAATTTTAACACGTGTTAGAGATAATTAATATTTGATTACGGAAATATAGATGTAATGTCTTTAGCTAAAACAATCATATGGTTACTTTTATGAGAAATGTTTCAAGTTTGCTATCCCATGGATCAAAGAACACATATCCCGTTACTTATATACTCTCATGTGTATGGATTTTCAAATTAGTACAACTATTGTGTTGTTGGGTATCAAGTTCATTATGCCACACTAGCATAGATGAACTTTATTGCTGATAATTAGTACCGTCTCTAATTTTTTACACTAGGGCCCGTCTGGTTGGTGTAGTTTGGATTTGGATTAAGGATTGATGGTAAAATTATTTGTTTGTTTTAAAAGGCGGGGTTAAAAATGGGAGTAAACCCAGGAATACTCTTGACAAATCACTATTCAACTATCTCTCTCTCATATATATATTTTTTTTGTTTCATTCTGTTGCATCCACACAATATGTACTAGGGCTGAGCAAATGACCCGAACCGACCGGACCGACTGAGACCGGACTGGACCAGACCGGACTGACCACATTCGGTCCGGTCCTCTGTCTCGGCTTTTGGGCTAATTTGGTCCTCGGTCCGGTCCGGACCACAAACCGACTAATTTGGGCTAATTTGACCTTGTTGGACTTGACCGAGCAAAGTGAATAGTATATTTGGTAAAAAGAAAAAGAAAAGAGGGATTGATTTCAAAGGCCCTGCACTTGGTGCATAGGCACAACTTAATTGTAGTATGTAAACATTGTGGAAGAGGAAGATGACCTGGTGTGGATGTACACCGATTTCTATCATTATTGAGGTACGTTTAAAGTACATAATATATAATATATAAGTACTCAAAATTTTTCATTACTTACCTTATATTCGATTGTATTCATACATGAATGTTTAAGTAGCGCTTGGTACAAAATGGGGAATGGGAAAGGAAAGGAAAGGCAAATGGAATGCAAAGGAATGGAATGGAGATTATCATTATCTTTGATAGTGCTTGGTTTAAGAAAACACATTAACCTCCAAAGTGGTGGTGGTGGTGGTAGCGGTGGTGGTGGTGCTTGGTGGTGGTGGTGGTGGTGGTGATAGTGGTTCTTGTCCGGTGGTGGCTACTAGTGGTGGTGGTTGCTAATGGTGGTGGTTGGTGGTGGTAGTGGTGGTGGTTGGTGGTGGTGGTGTTACTGTTGGTAGTGGCTGCTAGTGGTAGTGGTGGTGGGTAATCATTACCATACCTCTCAATATACTGGGTAATTCCTCATTACCCAATACTAAACAATGATTGCATTCCTTACTCCTAACCAGGCATATTTAATCATTACCTTTCACATTCCCCACCGCCCATTACCCCCAACCAAGCACCCCCTAAGTATCATTTAGTAGCTTAATGCAAGCGAATTCTTTGATGAAACAAGCCCTAAACGTGGAAAAAAATCCCGGTCCCAACCACCGGCTCCGGACCATAGTATGGGCCTATGTGGCTCACATACACTTGATTTGCCGTCAGAAAACATATGTTTATATAAACCACTTCATTTGTATCATTCAATTCTTAGGTACACTAGTCATGCACGTATCTTGATATTTTTAATAAAAGGCAAAACTTAAACAACGAATATCTATTTAAACACGCCTAAACTATATAAACCGAACCAAACCGAACTAAGTCATTTTGGTTCGTTTCTCGGCACATTTCTTCTACAAAATCGATTTTTTTAGTTTGGTTTGATTTGGCCGGTTCATTTCGGTTTTGACTGATACTCATCCCGTCATCATAAAGTTGTACACCTAAGCAAATTAATATAAAGGTATAAGAGGTATTGTTAATTTGTTACTATATTAGGGAAATTTTATTATCAGGAAAATCTCATTAATGCACTGTAATTATAGGGGGAGAGTTGGGCGCCAAACATGTTAGATGACGGGAGAAAATATGGTTGGAATGTGAATGTAAAAAATAGATTTAATGATATAGAAAAACATTTTCATCTCACAATCACAACCATCTATTACACCTCTCTTACACCCCTTTAATCCAATGGCCCGAAATATTTCCACGTCGAAGATCCGCGCCACACCACTTTCACGAATCACACCTATTTCCTCATCTATATAAACTCTCCCATCATTCCCAAAAATGTCAACTCGTGAGCGGGTTTGATTTAGTAGATAAAGAATCTCTTTACGAGTCATGAGCTAGATCTCAATTATTTGATAAAGAACCCTTTCACTAAAAAAAGTAAAAAGCCGACCAAATGGATTCGAACCGATGAGCTAGGGATTTACAATCCCCCGCTCTACCAACTGAACTATGGTCGGTTTTTTATAAATGGCAATGGATTATTTTATTAGTATTATGAAAAATCTCTAGTGATAACAAGCCCAAAGTATAGGTTAAGTTAAGTAGAAGTCCATCCAGGCCCAAGGCCCATATTTGGTGCATAGCCAAGACCCAGTCAAGACTTGGGCCTGTTTGTCAGCAACAAATTTACTGGTTCGTTTGTGAAATATTTATATGTTAAGTAATAAAATAATAAAACTTGAATTTAGGGCATTGCGGTTGTTGGGTGGAATATTTGGTGAAGATGTGAATGGTAATGTCAAGCTAACGTGATAAAATAATATAGTGACCATTGCATCCGGTCTTATGTTATAATTCTAACTAAACTCATATCATACATTTATTTTGTAGGTGAATCGAAAATGTGTGGTGTGGTCTTGTCATCATTCTTATTTTAATTTTTCTTCATTATGTGCAATAGTTAATTTTATTATTATTATTATTATTATTATTATTATTATTATTATTATTATTATTTTATAAATGTGGGTTAGTAAATATGTTTTGTGTTGTTTTTATAAATGTGGGTTCAATTAAAAGGAAAAACATATAAATACTAAAGGGAAGAATATAAAGGATATTTTAGTTATTTAACTTTGGTGAGGATGAATATGCAAGGCAAAGATCAAAATAAGGACATTGGTTGCATTTTTGAAAGGATGGGGTTCAAACATACATTTGGCCAAACCACAGAAACCAAAAATGCAATTTATTTTATGTTATTCATGACTTTTTTTTATCCACCGGCACATATCTAGAAATCTTTTAAGATTTTTTTTTCCTTTTTTTATGTGTCTTTTTACGTTTCTTACAAACATTTGTCTTTTTTATTTTAACGCTACTATTCTCATAAAACCTGAAAATTTGATCATGTAACTAACATAAAACTAAGGGCCCGTTTGGTTTGTAGTTGAGTTTAGGATTAAGATTAGGATTTGGATTTGAATTTGAATTTAAATTATGTTAAAAGTTGTTTGTGTTGTATATATTGGATTTTAAAATTGGATTGGGTTTTATATTTATTTTAATAATTAAATAATAAATTATGTCATGGCTAGTACATATTAGGGGTGTTTTTTCGTCTTTTAATATAAGCAACTCTAGCTCTAGCTTTAGCCTCGACCTCAGTCCGAGCTCCAGCCCTAGTCTCTTGCACCAAATCCCAAATCCTAAACAGACACGCACTTACCAAACACACCCTTATTTTCAGATAAAATTAACAGATTTCAACATGTAGATATAAAGTTGCTTTATTTCGAATTGTTAACCTTTACTATTACTCTTCTACACGTACACTAATGTTAAACTTAAAACCTTTTGTGAGTGAGCTTAGAGATTTTTTTACCAAGTAATTATTATACTCAAACTTTCCTGTATTTTACATAATAATCAAATTCAATACAATTGTCAGAAATATATATCTTTAAACGATTTCTATATACTTATTATTAAGCAGCATTGTAAGCAGAAAAGTATAAGCAATCACAATCACAGGAGGCGGCTATGATACAAAATAAAATATGTAAAATAAATACGTGACCAGGAAAATATTAGCTTTTGCTAGTGTCTAATATATTTCCTTCTTTGCTGTTCAAAAAAATACGTGACCAGGAAAAAACGTTATCCATAATTTATTTCATCCACAAATACCAAACCATATCATGTTAGCGTGTTGCTTCCTCTACCTGTCCTATGCATTAACTAATTAATGACACCTTTATTTATATGAAAATCAATAGAAAAAGCTTATGTTTTAAGAACTAAAAAAATGAATACCAATTCTCAAACATGTGAACAACATACCACGGTCACGGTTTGGGAAATCGATCGTGATCGACTCACGGCTATGCAACACAAACGATCCGATACACCAAAACTACTAAGTGTCACGGCTGGTCGAACCACTTGCTCCATATTCAGAGTCCCACAAAAGTTTCTCGACATAAACGGTAAATCATACCAACCAAATATCGTCTCCGTAGGAACTTTCACCATGGTCAGCCGCAGTTTCGGATGATGGAGGAGCACAAGTGGCGGTTTTTACACCAATTGTTGAATAGAACAGAAGCTATAGGAATTGTCTTAGAGGATTACTTGAAAGCCGTGCAACGACTAGAAAGCACAGCCAGAGAGTGTTACTCTGAGACCATCTCTTATAGTACTAATGAGTTCGTTGAAATGATGGTGCTAGATGGTTGTTTTGTTATTGAACTTCTTAGAAAGATTGGTGGTGTGGTTCGGTTTGATGAGCATGATCCACTTTTACCATGTCGTGGATCATTTCGTTTTCTTAAGGGATTTGCTTCGGCTCGAGTATCAGATCCCTTTTTGTGTTCTCGAATGCTTATTTGATTTAACAAAAACACCAGGAAGTCCAACACTGGCTACGCTAGCATTGGGATTTTTTGATTATATTTTCCAAAGACCAGAAAATGTTTTGCAAAAATATTCGGAAACCAAAGCGAAACACTTGCTCGACCTCCTTCGGACGACTTTACTTCCACCGGAACTCGAGCCGACAACAAAACACGACAACCGTCCACTACCACATTTAGTTCACAGCATCTCAAAGTTCCAACTAACAGGAATCCAGTTGAAGCCGTGGGACTTCGAAAGCTTCCTTGCCGTAAAGTTCGAAAACGGTGTAATCCAAATGCCAATGATTTCCATTGACGATTTCACGTGTGCATTCTTGTTAAATGCTGTAGCGTTTGAACAATGTCATAGTGGAAGCTCGAAACATTTCACGACATACATTACATTACTCGATTGTTTGATAAACACATCTAAAGATGTGGGGTTATTATGTGATTGGGACATAATCGAAAATAATTTGGGTACAGATGGTGAAGTTGCATCCTTTATTAACAACGCGGGAAGGATATTTCTTTCAATATCAATGATTGTTACTTGGCTACTTTTTTGATAACGTGAATCAACATTATCGTAGCGGTGGCACGTACAATGGGTGAGTTTTAAGTACAAATATTTTAACGGCGATGGTCGTTTGTATCGGCGTTAGCAGCTTCAATTCTCTTATTTCTAACCATTGCACAAACAATTTACACGATCCTTGGCTACGTTAGTCCTCGTAAGTGTTGGAGTAAAACCAACAAATCATTTTGAAGGTTCATATCAAGATTTCTATATAAACACACTCCACTTCCTTTTCTAGGCGATGTGGGATGTGTTTGTTTTCAATTGTGTTTCACGTGTCCCACTTTGAGACACGATATCTCATTCATATTAACTCCATTTTGGACATACTTTAGCTCGTTCTGAAGCTCTCGTCGAGGAGAACGCAGCTATCAAGAAATATAAATATATATAACATATACATATATTAAATAATGTCCAAAATTTGCAAAACTCATTTGCAAAACTATTTTCCAACAATCCCACATGAATGGAAATCGGTTGAAAACACGAAAGTTTGGTGAAATTTGCGGTTAAGTCTTGCATAGGATAGGTAGGTGTAACCTTTGAACCTTCCTTGTGAGATGCACTTAGTCTCCTAGATCCGAGTAGACGCGATGTCCTTGAACTCTCATCCATTTACGTGACGACATTACACTTCACACAAGACTCTCCCCGACACTGTCAAGTCCTCGTAGTCGTGTTCGTTATGGTCATGAACACTAGCTTTGGTTCTGCAAGAGCTCTTAGGAATTGCGCCCACATTTCCTTGAGCGACCACTTCTCTCTCACATAGGTGATTTCATCTTGAATCATTAAAACATATGTTTTGTGATTTCATCTTGAATCATTATGCTTTATGATTTCATCACGAATCATTAAAGCCATATGTTTAACCTCTCAACAAGTCACATTTGTTATAGGAATGGACTAGGAAAGTTACAATATTTAGTAACTCCCCACATTGACGTGACTTCCCCCACATTTCTATGATTAGGTTGTCTATTGAACCCAGATCTTGGGATCTCCATCATCTGGGTTAGGTTTTCCTTCATAGAAACTCATTCCTTCAAGGGCTTTAGTCCCATTCCTCTAGACGACTTACTTACTAACTCTCTCGCTTAAGCCTTTCGTAAGCGGATCCGCGATGTTATCCTTTGACTTCACATAGTCAATTGAGATAACTCTGTTGAGAGTAGTTGTCGTATCGAATTATGTCGACGACGGATATGTCCGGACTTTCCATTATACATTATGCTATGAGCTATGCCAATTGTCGATTGACTATCACAATGTATACTAATGGTCATTACGGTTTAGGCCACCTTGGTATGTCCTCTACGAATTAGCGTAGCCATTCGCCTCTTGTCCGCATTTATCTAACGCGATAAATTCCGATTCCATCGTGGACTTAGCTATAACAGTTTGCTTGGAAGACTTCCAAGATATAGCCGCTCCGCCTAGTGTAAACACATATCCACTAGTCGATCTAGAATCTTTTATGTCGATATCCAATTTGCATCATCGTATCCTTCGATAACAATGGGATATCGATCATAATGCGATCCATAATCGCGATTGTATCTCAAATAGTGAAGTACCCTAGTCATAGCCGCCCAATGTGCATAGCTTGGGTTACTAGTATACCTACTTAGCACGCTAACGACATATGCTAAGTCGGGTTGGGTACACATTATTAAGTACATTAACATGCCAATAATTCTTGAATACTCTAAATTGGGCAACACCTAAGCCTCTATTTTTAGATAGATGCTTCTGGTGTCAATTGGAGTTCTAGCTAGCCGGAATCCCCGCATTATGAGTATTAAAATTTTGTCCACATAATGTGCTTGACTTAACACAAGTCCATTCGAGTTCGTATGATCTTTATTCCAAGGATCACATCACCAAACCCATATCCTTCATGTCAAACTTTGATTTCAACATGTCTTTAGTAGATTTGATCATCTTGTCGTTCGCCAACGATAAGCATATCATCAACATATAAACACAAGATTACATATCCACTATTTGTGTCTTTGACATAAACACATTTGTCGCATTCATTAATTTTGAAACCACTCTCTAGCATGGCATGGTCAAATTTTGATGCCATTGTTTGGGAGCTTGCTTTAAGCCATATAATGACTTAACAAGCCTACAAACTTTGTTCTCTTGTCCAGAGCCATGAAACCCTCGGGTTGATTCATGTAGATTTCTTCTAAATCTCCGTTTATAAATGCCGTTTCACATCCATTTGGTGAACTTCCAAATTTCTTAAAGCGGCAATAGCAAGTATCATCCTAATCGATGTTATTCGTAACGGTGAATATGTATCAAAGTAATCAAGACCTTCTCGTTGTCTAAATCCTTTGATTACTAATCTTGCTTTATACTTGTCAATGGTGCCATCGGCTTTCATCTTCTTGAAGATCCATTTATAGCCTAGTGGTTTACAACCGGAGGTAAATCCACGAGCTCCCAGTATGGTTTTGTAAAATAGAATATATTTCACTTTTAATGGCTTCTTTCCATTGAGGCCCTTACGAGGAAGTAACCGCTTCTCGGTATGAAGTAGGTTCATTTTCAACCATAAAAGAATTAAAATCGAGTCCAAACGATTTCTCGGTTCTTGCCCTTTTGCTTCTTCTAGGTTCAACCTCTTCTTCCTCAGTTTGATCTTGTCTCTCATCTTGGAGATCATTATCATCTCGTTGTCTCTTATCTTGGACAACTTCTTCATCTATTCTAGATGAACTTCCAGTTTTCTTCGTTAAACAAGGAAATATAGTTTCAAAGAATGAAGCATTCCTTGATTCCATTAAAGTACCCTTTTGTATATCCGGATTTTTGAATCATGTACAATAAAGCGATAAGCTTTGCTATTCTTAGCATATCCGATGAATATACAATCCACGATTTAGGTCCAATCTTTTGGGCCTTGGGAGTCGATATAGCTACCTTTGCTAGACACCCCACACTCGTAAATCTTGATATGATGGCTTTCTTCCCATCCATAATTCATAAGGGTCTCTTCTTTTCCTTACGAGGTATCTTATTTAAAGATAAGTAGCCGCTAAAATGGCTTCCCCACATGTCACGGCTTAGACCGAACTTATCAACATGGCATTAACCATTTCTTTCAAGGTACGGTTCTTCCTTTCGGCAATACCGTTCATTGAGGTGAATAGGGAGCGGTGAACTCGTGTCTAATTCCATGTTTTGCACATAGGTCGTGAATGGAGACACATATTCCTCTCTATCACTTGGACCACCTTGATTTTCTTACTAAGTTGATTCTCAACTTCGTTTTTGTATAGAACAAACTTGTCTATAGCTTCATCTTTACTTTTCGATAAGTAAACATAGCAATACTTTGTACAATCATCAATAAGCGTGATAAAGTACTTATTGCCACCTTTTGTGGGTAGTGATTTCAAATCACATATGTCGGTGTGTATCATATCAAGTGGTTCGGTTTTTCGTTCAACCGATTTGAAAGATGCTCTTGTAAGTTTGGCTTCAACACAAGTTTCACATTTATATTTTGAGTCAATATGGAAATTAGGTATGCAATTAAATTTAATCAAATGACGATTGAATTAAAATTTACATGTCCAAGACGGCCATGCCACATATTAGAAGACTCAATCAAGTAAGCGAAGAATTCATCTTATTGATATCTTTCTTAACAACCATTACATTGAGTTTAAACATACCATTCGGGCATATCCCCTACCAACATACACTTGATGCTTAGAAAGAACAAACTTATCGAGACTCAAAACAAGACGAAAACCAAACTTGTTCAATTGCCAACGGACACAAGATTCTTGCGAATCTACGGAACATACAAGACATTAGTCAACTTGAGCTCTTTCTCGGATGTCATCTTCAAGATTACATCTCCTTCACCCTTGATTTCAGTGATTTGCGAGTTGCCCATGTACGCCTTCTCCACTATCAACCGCTCTGAAAGAGTGAAACATACTCTCATCAAGACACACATGACGGGTAGCCCGGTATCCACCCACCATTCCTCGTTATTGGAACCTACCAGTTAACTTCGAGATCATGGCAATGACATCGACACCATAGCAATCATGTTCACATCTTCATTCACCATATTAGCTGGCGTGGAGTCACCCGCTTGGCATCTTACAATTAGCGACGATGACTGGTGGTCATAGTTGAAACACAACCCTTGGAACTTCTATTTCACAATTGCGACTTTAGGAGCAAGGTACTCGGACTTCCCTTTGTCCTTCTTGTCATTCTTTCCTTTTCCTTTGCCTTTAGCTTTGACATTGGACTTTGAAGATGACGAAACATGCTCAACCATATTTGCCTTTGCGTAATCGGTATACATGTTTTTTCGAGCGACTTGTTGTCCTCTTCAATACGAAGACGAACAACCAAGTCTTCAACACTCATCTCCTTTCGCTTATGCTTGGTGGTTCTTGAATTCTACCCACTTGAGGTAACTTTTCAATAATAGCGACAACTTGAAAAGTTTCACTCAAAGTCATTCCTCAAACATGAATGTCGTGTAGCGAGAACTGCGGATCTTGAACCGACTTATCACATTCTTTGAATCAACCATCTTGTAATCCAAAAGCGAGCTACCACGAACTTCTTTTACCGGCATCCTCGGTTTTGTACTTGCGTTCCAATGACTCCCGTAATTCTTTGGCGGTCTTGGTCTTGCGATACACGTTGTACAAAGAATCAACCAAACCATTGAACATAATTGTGACACAAAAATCAATGTTTCCATGCTTCTAAGGCTTGAACGACTGTTGATTAGAGGATTGACCTTCTGCGAGGAGGTTCCACGTTAGGTGGGTTTTCTTTTAAGAACTGCGCAAGGTTCAAAGTAGTCGAGAGAAAACATCTTCATTGCCACCTCTTGAAATTACGCCCATTGAATTTCTCTAGTTTCTCGGCATGATTAGCAACAATGTTAGTAACGGCGCACGGATCACGTTCACGAAGTAGTCACGGGAGGGGTAGTAGTGTTTGTCATCACGAAAACAAACACAAACGGTCAAACAAGTTGTTGTAAATTGGTATCTACTAGTACGGATCGATTCAACAAAACACTATCTTGGTTTCGATGGATCACGTAAATCGGTTTATCGAAACTCAATCTTGGTTTCGTTATAAGCGATAAGATAAACCGCTTAAAAAATGTTATAGATCTCGTTATCCAATTACGTATGTATAAAGCATTTAGCTGGCGATTTCAAAGAAACTCAACAAGGTTTCGACGAAAAGCAGCTTTATAAAATCATTAATAATTAATCCGATTTTAACAAAGTGTTTTTAAATTCGGTTAAACCGAATCTGTTTTAAGGCGTGGAAAGCGGTGTACACTTTTAATAATAAAATCGAATACAATAACAATATATAAATAAGCGATAAATAAAGCAGACGAGCGGGTAGAAGCGAAGGCAGACACTATAGGCGTATAATAAACAAAAGCGGTAAAGACACTTGCACGAGGCTCGTATTGAACACGATTCCCTTAAAAGCAGTTAAAATGCATTTCCCGGTACAACGTGGTACAACGACGCATTGTCTGACCGGACCGACTAACTTGCTCGAAAATCATTTGAAAGACTCGTGTGTTTACGGCGAAGAGTCATTGGAACTCGTCGAATGAAGTTACGGTTTTACGTCGTGTACTAAAACCGAATGAGATGTGTTTAATATATAGGCTAAACCTATCTTGGTCACCAAGAAAAGATATTTGCTGTATATACACGATACATAAATCATTAATTATTAAACACGGTTTCGATATCTTCTATTTATTTAAAACCGATTCTGTCTAACTTGTTTACAAAGTTTAAATCAGTTCAAAATAAATAGACACAAAACTGAAATAATAATACCGAAATCTGCGACAAAAGATACGCGGTATGCGAGATTTGAGTGCATTCGTGTCCGCGGTCGCGGGCTCGCATGAGTTCGAAGCTTGAACCCATTTTGCCTAGAAATCAGAAATGCAACCCCCACACAAGACTTAGGTGTTGGAGTAAAACCAACAAATCATTTTGAAGGTTCATATCAAGATTTCTATATAAACACATCCCACTTCCTTTTCTAGGCGATGTGGGATGTGTTTGTTTTCAATTGTGTTTCACGTGTCCCACTTTGAGACACGATATCTCATTCATATTAACTCCATTTTGGACATACTTTAGCTCGTTGCGAAGCTCTCGTCGAGGAGAGCATAAAGCTATCAAGAAATATAAATATATATAACATATACATATATTAAATAATGTCCAAAATTTGCAAAACTCATTTGCAAAACTATTTTTCCAACAATAAGTACACCAAGTACAAATGTGTAAGCTATGTGTAAGAATTGTCTTCTAAGAGCATAGAGTGTCGTAACGAGCCAAGCTCGCCACTCCAACGTGGATAGCTTGTCACCACTCGCCGGCCATCGCCACGACACCACCTCCCCTCGCCGTTTATACCTTCGCCACCCCAACGACACGGAAAAAGACAAGAAAACTTTTGAAATATTAACGTTTTAATGCAAGAAAATGGAGAAAATGGAAAAATAAAAATGTGAATATTTTGTATAGTTGAAGTCTTGAAGAGTTGTTACTGTAAATGCAAGAGAAAATGGAGAGCGGTAGCGGCTACTACTGATGATGCATAAATAATGGGATGCACCTTTACTTTAATTTGTCTAGTATTTCTTTCAAGTACAAGTACATTAAAGTCAATGGTCAAGTAAAAGAAATAAATTTTAAATGTGTTAGAAATGAATTTTATTTAAATGAAATGAATTTTATTGTGTTAGAAAATATTGAAAATAAATTAAGTGAGTTAGTTGTTTTGAGGGTGGGTGAGGCTCAAATAAATATGTTTGAGTTAGTTGTGATTGAGGTATTTTAAGTGAGTATGTTTGAGTGATGTGGAAGTGATGTGACACATGTAAGGCCCAAATGAAGAGAAGTGGCTTAGCCACGACACTCCATGCTCTAAGTATACTTTGAGCGACTACTGTTATGTCAGGCGACTTTGCACAGGCGACCTTAAATTTGTCATTTAGTAAAAAAAAAATCAAACTTAAAAAATTATTAAAATAATGATAAAGTACAATTGTTCGACCTGTCATTTGAGCGACTTACATTTAATATGTTGTGCGACTTATTGTAGAACATCGTGCTTTTCTAATCGCCTTTCTAAAATACCATGACATCTACCTCAAAATTGTGTATTATTTATTATTTTATTCGCAAATACACAAATACATAATTTTCAAACTAACACAAAATCAAACACATAACACATAACAATACAATTACCGTATCTAACACACCCCTACAATTCAAAATCACTTAGCGTATCTAACACACCACCACAACACTAGATCTAAAAATACACATTAGATCTAACCCAAACAAGATCTAAACACACACAAATGTTATCATCCTCACAACACAGTCCAGATCAATACACCCACACAACACGTTCGATTTTCTTACTCTTGAAACCCCAACCATTAGAAAGACAATAATTGTTCATGTTCTTCGACCTCTAACTCTGACCGATCTATCTTAAAAATGTTTTGTAGGGTATGTTTTTTCGTATTTTATGAAACCATATATCACGTGAATTATTATTATTAAAAAAATTTAAACCTCAATTCTTTTTTAGGTTTTGTTTGTCTTGCTTCTCTTTTAACTGCTTTTGTTATCGTAATTTTATTGTTATGATTGTGTTGTCTATGTTCTTTGTTATCATCTTATTGTGTATCTTTAATTGTGAGTATCATTTGGTAACATCGTAATCTGGACTTAGGGCTCACGCATCATATTTAAAACCTCATTTATGTGTTATTGCAAAATTAAACTTCACACATTTTAACAAAACAATTTTCAAAATTAAATGTCAGAAACCTTTTGTTGTGTCTTTGTGCTCGATCTAAGTATTGAGAACCCGATGGTTAGCGATTATTCTATGGGAATAATTGGGGGATAACGGGTTACTTCAGGCTTAGACACGGCAATTGTAATTTCGTACACCCATGAACCAGAGATGATCTGTTTACTTAACTCGGTAATTGGGTTCAGATGCCGGGCCTCAGATTATTCTTTGCGTATACACGGCGGAATATTTTGTACTCTCGATCAGGTTCAATCTATTAGGGCAAATGGAGTTCACTGTACTGGTGATTGTAACAGCAAAGACGTTTCGGCTTAATTTTACAAATTCTTTTGAAAGTTATGTGAACTTTAATTTTCTACTAACCAAATAAAATAAACATAGTAACTATTTGAAAGTGTTTAATTTTTCCACTAACCAAATACAATAAACATAGCAACTAATTCTACACTCTTTAATTTTATGTATTCATTTGTACAACGATAGCGTTGTACAATTCAAGTGGGAGGAGGTAGCTAGAATTATAATTTTACTTGTCCTATTCTACTTAAACAACTAAAAATGACTAAAATTTTAAAAATTTCACATGTTTTTCATAGATCATTAGTAGCATAACCCGCACGCAATAACCTTTGATACCATTTGTGAGAATTGAAACTTTTCCATTTTCACTATTTTACCCCAAAATTTCACAAAAATATGAGTGTGTCGGTGGATTGATGTAGACTTTAGAACTTGGCTTGGAATATCTATTTAAAACCATAATAATGAGCATTGCATTAAGGAAACTTAGTGTAATCGGCTTTAATCAACGTAAATGGCAATATTATTAGGATTCACCCAAATGGCCCACGTAATTTGTTGGGTTCAGTAAATACCCAAAACCTTTAATCTAGGATTTAAATAGAAAATAGCCCAAGTGTTTAGTCCGTTAAACACTAACAGTCATTGAGTGCATAGTCTCTCGGTGAGTCATCTTCGTGATACTCAAGATGAGGCGAAGAAGAAGTCTCTCCACTCGATGAGGCGGAACTTAAAGGGTGAAGGCGAGTCAAGAAGATGGTAGATTCGGTGAGTAATGACAATAACTTGAATCCCTAAGACTCTCTCCAACTACTTACATCAAGACAACTGAGTAGAAGATCAAGGATATGAAGGCGAAGAATGAGCGGACAGGCGGGATAAGTTTGAATAAGATAAGGCGAAGTCCTTATCAATCAAAGTCAACTTTCACGAATGGCAAAAGATCGGGCTCGATGTCATCATTGACCTTAGGAAAGTAGTCTTGTCTCTTACCTAAAATAGTCTTTAGAATGAGACAAAATACATAAGTATTTTGTCTTGGTGATGATGTCGATTTGTCACTTAGGAAAGAGTTAAAACTCATACATGTATAAATAGCATAAGAGATTGAGTGATAGAAAAAGCTTGAATTGTAAAAACACACACACAAGCCATCTATTCACTCCTCCAAATACAACTTAATCCACGAGATAGCTCGGTGGGTACTTGTAGTTGTGCTCGGACTTAGCTTTGAGCTTGAGATGAGTCACCAAACTTTGTTATTTCAATCCCAATCTTTCCGCAAGTACTTGGGTAACGTATTCTTTTTATTCATTTCTAATCAAGAATATGATGTTGAAAATTACTCGATGTGTTTTACTTATGTTAATTTCGGTCATTGTTCACTATTAATTTGTTTTAAGTACTTATTTGTTTTAAACGATAGTGAATATGGAACAACAAGTGGTATCGAGCAAGGTGATTATAAAACCTTTATAAAAAATTTAAGCCGCTCTAAAGCGTTTTAAATCGAGGATCATTATGGTGAAATTGATGTACCCCAACTAGTCGATAAAAGGGTGGAGCTTATTCGGTTGTTGCCCTAGACTTGAAGTTGGTAAATTTAAGAAATGGAAAAGCGTATGCTTTGATATTTGATTGGGATGGAATCTTATTATATCAAGTATATAAATGAAGGTCCATTCCCAAAGACTGCTGAAGGTTTGCCTAAACCTGAAGCTCAGTGACTCAGGATGAGAGAAGATTGGAGTCAGTTATAAGTTGTAGTACAACTAAACAAACCTGGGATGACTTAGTTCATAGCCATGAAGGCCCATCTATACCAAGGAAAATAGGATAATGGACCTGAAACTTGAATATAACACCTTCAGGGCTAAGGACTCAGAAACTCTGTCTCAAACTTACACCCGGTACAAAACTCTTTTAAATGAACTGTCTAATGATGGTGTTAAGTTGTCCAAACATGAAATCAATGTTGGTTTTGTCAATAGTCTCCCTGAGAAGTGGTTGAATTTCTCTCGGGGACTTAGAAATGCTAACCATATCCAAAATCTTGAACTTTCGAAATTTATGGAAATTTGTCTATGAGGAAAACCTCATTAGCAGACGATACCTTGACTTGAACAAGTCTCGTGAAGTCAAGAATTCACGACCACCAATTCAACACCTATATCAACTACTTTCTTTTCCAACAATGTGGTTCAAAATTTCCAAGAAAACTCGGATGATGAGCCCGATGAGAGATCAAGTGAGGAGTACCTAAATGACACGAACGTTGAATTTCGTGAAATGGCACTCCTTGCTAACTCTCAAGATTTATAGAAATAAACAAAGGTTTTTCAAATGCTAAAGCAAACGAGGACTTTGAATGCTTTAAGTGTCACAAAAGAGGTCATTTTGCAAAAGACATTTTTCAAAAACAATTCCGAACCTCTTATAAACCATCGTGGTCAAATGAGTCCTCAAGTTTTAGCAAATTTCAACCAAAATCTATCGGTCTCATCAAACTTTCAAAACAAATCGATCAAAACAAAAGCTGTTGATTTTGAAGCTAAGTATAGGAAAGTCAAAGCTAAGCTTGCATTGCTTGAGGCAGTCCCTCGAAACAACAAAAGAGTTCAATCATGCGGGGTAAAACAAATGCCTTGTTCTTTGAAACCTTCGATGGGATGAAGAACCAGTGTCATCGAGATGATGAAATGGTGCATGTCGGTGCGATGGCCCTCTCGAAGAGGACAAGCTATCTGTTGGAAAGAATCAAGCCAGAATGGAGAATGGGTCAATATCATAATGAAGAATGTAAATATTTTACTTTCTATGGATGATGAATCGATTGGCGATCTTACTTGAATTATCTTAATGTTGACCTTAAGTTCGTAGAAGAGCAAAGAATAATTTTTTTTAAAATACAACCGACTAAGTTTTGAATTAAACAAGTGTAGGATGAGCCTTCTTTTAAAACAAGCTAAGCTTGAGGTCATCACTTTGCAAATTCAAAACACCGAACTAGTTAAAAGAAATCGGGCTCTTGAGGCGAACTTAAAAGGTTCAAGATATCCTTAATAGTTGAATGCTAAGAATCCCAAGTGTCTTTGATCTTGTGGAGCCCCAGTAGCAAGAAGAGAGTCTTGGGTGAAGATCATCTTCCGACTCTCTCAAAGACCGTGGTCCTAAGCCATTTGTGTCGGTGGCATGATTACCAATATGTTGACTAGTCCCAACCCGGTGATTGGATTGAGCGGGTTAATCATGAGAGTAAGCTTCCAAATTTTGATTCGGAAGAATTCTAGAGCACGAAAGTCAAGCTCTAAAGAGCATGCTTGGACTCTCGATGTGCCCGAGAGTCTTGAACACATCTCCGAGTCTGAAGTGAATTTCAAGCACCACTTCCACCCTGGAACCTCTTGTGGTCTTGCTCCGCCTCGAGCTTACTCTTTACAATACAATCCACACTCACCGAAGAGAGGTGCGGACTTGGTAGAACCATCCCGAAAAGACCATCAAAACCAACTCAAAAGAGTCTACCGCGCTGAAACTTCCACATCCTCTGTCCCCAATCGAAGGCGACCAAATTGAATCGCAGAACTTGTGAGGAAGCTAAGCGACAAGATGGAATCCATCAAAAGTCCTCGAATCAATCAAGGAAACAAAGTCAACTTCCTCTAGTTCCTCAAAGTCAAAAGCCACCACCAAATCCAAAACGAAGTGTGATATGTGCCACTATACCGGTCATACCATCGACAAGCGCTATAGAATCCTTTTTGTATGAATTGCAAAAGGATGATCACAAAACTTCGATCACTTGCAATATGTAAGTTCTCTCGAAGAAGAAAACTATACCAAAGTTGGTCATCGTGATGCTTCAACCTCCAAGTACGCTAAAAATTTAGAGCAAAACCCTTTCCTCCTTGTCCACACTGGGTTTAATGATCATCACCACGATGATTGTCTTATGAACACATCTTTGTGATATTTGCGGAAATCACTCATAAGACATCCCGGCATGACGATGTCATCCATGCAAGGAGAAGTTCCAAGCAACCCAAAATCAACGAGTCATCCTCGGTCTCTAAATGCAAAACTGCGGTAGCACAATGCACTCAACCACCGACCATGAGTCAATTGCCAAATTCAAATAGACCTTGAGACCCAAGCCCACTAGTAAGTGGGTCACTAAGAGAAACTAATCCAGTTTACTACTTGTGCGAGACACGCCAGGATCCTATTTGGCATCTAGGCGGTGGATGCTCAAGAAGCATGGTGGTGTGAAGGAGTATCCGCACAAGTATGTAAAGGAACCAGACCCAAGGTAGTATTTGGTGATAACTCATCATGTCCTCATGAAGGTTATGGTTCGAAGAAACCGCAATGGAATAGTTTTCTCTAGAATAGCTTATGTCAATGGTCTCAAATACATTCTCATCGTTGTCGGTCAACTATGTGATGCTAAGTACATTGTGCAATTCAATGACAAACAAGGTACCATTTTCAATGTCAATAAAGAAGTTGTTTTGATAGCTCCTAGAAGAGATGATGTTTATGTCTTAGACATGTCTACTCTTTCTCAAGATAGAACCTGTCTCTTTGCCAAAGCCACTGAAACTACCAATTGGCTGTGGCACAAGAGACTCTCTCACTTAAAATTCAAAAACATCAACAACCTGGCAAAACAAAACAAGGTCCTTGGCTTACCATCACTGGTTTTTGCAAAAGATAAACCATGCTCAGCCTGTGAGAAAGGAAAACACCAAAGAACATCTTTCAAAACAAAACAAAATTTCTCAATCAAAAGCTGCCTTCACCTCCAACAGTATGGATCTCTTTGGACGATCGGTCCTAGATCAATCCGACATGAGAAGTATACTCTTGTCATTGTTGATGAGTTCTTAGTCAAAGACTTGCCATTCCATGTAACAGAAAACCTTATCCGTTTACCATAAAAGTAACATGTTGAGCCGATTACTTAAAGTCTTCAACTATGGGACCAAAAAGCCGGATTTTAGTATGACTCATATGATCCGCTATTGGATTATGGTGATGTTGAAGAAATATGGCAAGATTAGTTAAGCAAACTAGGGGTGAGCATCGGGCCGAAACTAAACCGTCCCGACCCGATCCGACTCATCACGTTTGTAAGATATAAACTTTTCACATACACATCATAACATTAACACAATGAGCACATAGATGGTTTTAGAGAGAAAGAGTGGGACATTCTAGTGAGAGAAACTTGTGGAATATTAGATTATCCAAAGAACATCCAACCTCTACCTTGCAAGGTAGAGGGTATTTATAGGTTACAAACTAAGCGACCTCTGACGGCTGTGGATCGGGGATACGGTGGGTAAAGACCGACCTTCCTCCACGGTGTTGCACTAAACTATATTACGCTCTTGACTAACTACATAACAACATAAATAAGCAACTAACGATTAGTCTACGAGCTAACTTATGCTAGATAATAGTTGGGGTGACCGACTCTTTCAACACTTGGAATTATCTAATTCCTAACAATCTCCCCAAGGAGGTCACCCCATATTTTACATTTCAAATCCTAGCATTCTAGTCTTGACTTTGTTCTTGAGCTCGTAGATAGAACAACTTCAACATTGCAATCTTTGTGCATAAGTAGTACAACTTCAAAGTGCATGATTTGTACTTTAAGTGGAGGTCATTAATGATCCATGAGAGAGTGATAAGGAGCCATCTTTTGAGATCATCGGTAATCATCAATCTCGAGGTATCCTTTGTGGTGTTGTGACTTTAGGACCGACATGCTCACATTACGGATCATGAATTCTTCTCATCGAGTAGCGGAAGCATTTGTTGAATCATGATATTGGCGGCGTAGCGAAGCATGGAGTGAAAATATCGAGTCATTGATGCACTAATCATGATTTCTTTTGAGATGAATGTGTAGTGTGAGCATGCGGCTATGGATTGACCGCTTCATTACGATCACCGCAAGCGTCGGGTGTACTGCATACAACGATTAGCAATAAATCGCGCGAAAGTGTCTTTGATCACTTCGTTGAATTGAGTACACGGCCCACGGTTCCCGTTGATCGATTACAAATCTTGCTGTGATCGGTATAATTCGAAGAATTTCCTTGACGGGTTTCGCATTTGTTCTATTTGTTCTCAAACCGGAACATCTCAAAGAAGACAACACGGAGTGAGTGAACCGGTAATTTTAAGTCCACCGATTGATGAAAAGAGATTTGAAAAACAATCGTGTATTGCTCAATAGAGATTGTTTTGCAATACAACGAAGGTTTTATTGAAAATCAATTATCAATCATAAAAATACCTTTTGGTTTGAAAAATGAGTACGATCGATGTGCTAAAGAAAAGAGTTTTTAAGCACAAAGACCGGTTTTCAAAGGTATCCGTCAATCCATAACTGAACCGAGATTGATTCAAGAGATTGAATCGCCCCATTGTTTCATTCGGTTGTCACATGGTTGATCTATATAATAGATCTCACATGCCACCTACCGAGAGCTTGTTTGATGTTGGCTCGAAGGCTTTCCATCTTCATTGTGAATATGTAAACACATCACTCGGATGTTACGGCAATACCACAAGGATAATCGTGGGACTCAAGATATAATCTCTCTTTCCACATTGTGTGAAGCAGAGAGTCTTCATTGAAAGTGTCCTAATGAGATTTATTGATGATCTCGTGGCTCTAGACTCAATTTGTGCATATTTGGATCCTATAGCGGAGACTAGGGAGAGGTCTCCTTCTTCAATATCAACCATCTCTAAGAAAGTCGATAGATAATGTCGGTTCCCGTGAGAATGAAACAAGTCCTTTTAAGAGGAACTTGAGTGGTTTGGAAAGTTGAAGTGCGGTCGTCCTTTGGGTCCATGACGTCTTGTCTTCAATACCGATGTTACCATCGGTAGCATATGAAGTGAACCGGTTTACGCCTAAGGTTGAATAAATGGAGGGCTATTTGTTTTCACCCTTTTCTCATTCAATTCTTTTAATTCTTCAACCCCTTGATTGCTTACGAGACTTCATAGCTAGAACCTTGTTGGGTTTATTCGATTACTAGCTCGGTCTTAGTCCGCACTCTTCCCATATCTCATTTTCTCCTTTTATCATCATACCTAAGGACTTCTACACTAACTAGTGGATTGTCCTGGGTAGATCCCTCCGGTTACGGCGGATCATGGGAACCAATACCTAACCTTATCATCCTTATATCACCGTACATAAAGTAAAGTTGGTCGGTCAATTTGGTATTGTTCATACGCCATTGGATCCAATTGAAAACCATTTGAAAATCAATTCGGATACTTGTGATATATTATCAAAGCATTTTGTACTGAATTGTTTTGATATTTTAAACGAGAACTCCCCTCAACATGTGCATCAAATATTTGAAAATGTTTTGCACACGGAGGCAAGAGAAAGAATTAACTTCTTTGATTACCATTTTCTAAAGATATCAACATCACTTCCCACATCAAATCAAGTAGGTATAGCATTTCCGGGAAGGATGAGGTTTCCATAAATTTGCTCCCCTCAATATGTGCCTCGAGGTTTGAAAAGAGTTTTGCACATACTAGAGAACCCTTTATCATCAAAGGATTAGAAGCCATATGATCAAGGTACAATTTTGCAAAGATTTAAGTGTTGGGTACCACGATGACTTGAATTTGCAAAGAGAGTTCTCCCCTTAAAATATGCTTGAGATTCGAAAATTGTTTAGCACATATAAGAGAAGTTTGCACAAAATTGGTCATCTTATCTTTTAACATCTTTCATATTTATATCACATTTTCTCCCGATCAAAATCTTAAATCCTTTGAGATTTTGGATCTCAAGTAATTAAATGTGTATGAGGTAAAATATTTGTAGGAGAAAAATGTGTCCGATTTTATATGATAAAAAATGGACAACAACGATGTTTCCCCTTTTACAAGGGAAACCATAGTACAAATCCTAGCACTATTACATGTATTACAGTTGTTCATATTTATTACACCACATATTACACAAAGTTAACAAAACATAAGCGGTATTAGAAGAATTCTTCATTCGGTTCTACGAAGTAGTTTGTAGTGACCATCACGGAGCCTTCCACCAACAAAGCTTTCAAGGCTGCGGAAGATCCTTCGTGTCTTGAGTCTTCGTCGATTGCGACAATGAAATGTTCACATCTCTTCACGTCATCATCGGTCCGAAAGTAGTTTTAACCCAAGATCTCATATCAAGTTTGGCTTCTTTCACACGGTGTCAAGTTCTTCTTCGACTAATTTGAGCGTACCATCACTAAACTTGTAGAGTTCACATAGGCGCATAAGCATCGCGATCCATATCTGTCGGTGAAGATGGCGGCTCTAGGGGTGTCAAGAACCTTGTATTCTCGATGAAATTCATGCCCGGTGCATTCCATTGAGGACTTGTGAGGTTGACCTGGTTTGGTAGCTTTCAATGCCAAGTGAAAGTCCTCAACTCGTTTCGAATGACTAAGCCCACGATCCAAAGAGTGGCAGTGCGGTGAGGGCCTTTTCTCACGTCTGGGTAAGTGCTCAAGGTGTCCTTGAAGATTTAAGAGATAGAGATCTTGAAATCATTTGGCGAAGATGTTTGAAGTCGTTCTCTTCAATAGTATACACTTTGAAGTCGACTCTTTTAAGGACAATCTTCTTCAAGTACTCATATCCATAGATAGGAAGATCTCTACACTAACAACACTTAAGATTTGCGACTTTGATCGACATCATTGCGTCTTTTATCGACACCATGTCTTTCAATGTAGAACTTCTTCTTTTGAACCACCGGTGGGAAATACCATAAGAAGGCGCAATATCATACTTTTGTTCTTCATTCGCCGAATTGATCGGGAACCATCTGCTCAAGCCCTTGATCGAGTAGGTTGCGACTTTCATTTTGATATCGAAAGAGCGGGTCTTCTTTCGAGAGCGAGCACACAGATAGTCCAAGTCGTGGTTGAAGAAGAATTACGCACGAATGGTCATCGACCGGTTCACCACCAAGAGGAAGAGATTTGTTGACATTGAAGCGGTGATTTGATCAACGACTTGGTCATTTAGCATCTTATGGCATTCTTCCATCTGGTATTGAAGATGATTTGCATCTGAGTGGAAGACTTTGACAATCTCGTAAGCTTGACCTTCAAGATCTCTTGGTGTTATAGATGAGATGCTCTTCCGTTCACAAAACCATCTTATGAAACTTCCCATATCACCAGTGTAGTGTAGAAGAGAGTCTTCAGCTGGACTTTCGTAGTTATTGGTGATAACTGATGCCCAATTGTTGTCGGGAATCATAGAGTCAGACTCTGGGATGGTCCATGTGGGTTCCGGGGAAGGAGGTTTATCTTCCATAATGCAGCTTTGAATAGTGTCTCTTGAAGGTGCAACTCGGATGTGCTAGTGCGATTCCAGCCATGTAAGAGTCAAACCGGTCTTGATGGCTTTGGAATATGCTTTGTCGAAGCATCATCTTCATCAGTTACGAGTCGGCCATGACACGAGATTCTTCGTTAACCATTTGATCATCGGGAATGAAGGTGGGCGTGGATGTGAACCTTGAATCAACCGTCGTCGAGCGTGATTTTTCGATTACTCGCTCTTTTGTTGGATCGATTGTTGGAAGATTTGGCGGTGATGATGGTGGTTGTGATGGAGGTGTGTTGGTTGTTGAAGAAGGATTACGGATCCGAAGTTCCAGCTCCCGTTGGTGGTGGGGAGGAGGTGGATCTTTGCGATCCTTTATCAATGCTTCCATTACACTTGTTCTCCTTTTCTTTTAGCTTCCTTTTCTCCGACTTCAATCTTAAGCTGCTCATAATTGTCGAACTTGATGGATTCTTCAAGTGCCTCATAGAGTTCTTGTGAACCTCATGCTTGTCCTCTTGACCTCATACATCCTTTCACACGAGCTGCTCTCATATCGGAGATGGGAGGTCCTTGAATCGTCGAGAAGTGGAGCCTCCATTGCCCATTCCACGGCATCCTTGACTTCTCCTTCAATAGCATCGATGAATTGCTTCATTGAAGTTGAGGTGCTCAATCGTAGACACGATCCACGGAGAATCAGCAGATTTAGGAAGTTGCCTTTCGGTGCTTCTATCCTTTTAATGGCTTTATCCGATAGTTGATCGAGTGAGAATCGTGGAGGGAAGCTGGTGGAGCCACTTCATCGCAATTGTGAAGACGGGTTCGGAGTTGGTGGTGTTTATGCAGTTGAATGAGAGGGTAAGGGGTGGTGGAAGTGCGGTTGAGAGTGAAGAAGCGGTCATTGGAGGAATTGTAGATGTATCTTGATGAATCTTGACATTATACATGGATTGAGCGAATCTAAGGTTTTGTCATTAATGAATTGATCACCAAAAGAAGTCTTCATCAAGATTCTTAAGTGAAGATAGAGAGTTAGTAGGCGATTTGGTTCATCCATCTTCAAGGTCTCATCGGATCTTGTCTCAAGGTTCTCTGTGAGCCCTTTTGTAACAGTGTCAACATTCAAGGCAGTTGAGTCTCACCAAGTGTAAGAGATTCCTTAAATGTTTGGGCTCCTTGACCACTCCAGTTGTTCTTTTCATGAGATGAATCATTCTTCTCTTTAGCTCATATGGATTTGTGGTGCTTGATGGAGATGATGAGATAGTTAACGACATGTGAGCGACTTGTTCGGTTTCAACACTTGCAACTCCTTTACCCTTGTCAAGTGTAATTGGGGTTGTTTGTCGAGGTGGTTGAGAGGGTTCTCTTAACACAATTCCACCTTACGGAGCTTTCACATTCGACTTTCAAGGCTTTCTTTGAATTCCAAGTTGCGGATCGGCATCATCTTCATCGATTAGCACTGGAAACATTCCTTGGTGTCTCGGTGTTCTCACCAATCTCCTTTTCCACTTTCTTCCTTTTGCTTTACGCTTCTTGGAGGTGGTGTCGATCTCTTGAGAACTTTCACGTCTCTTTTAGGAAGAGGCATAGGATGCTTGTGGTGACTTGGTCACGGGAGCATTTGGTTGTAAAGGAGAGGTGTGACATCGTGAGAGAGTTTGGTTGCACTTTTCATGTATTGCTTGAAGTAGTCCTTCCTTTTGATATCTTCGTGAGAAGACAATCGAGAATTGGCAATCCAAATACTTCTTTATTCGAGCCTCTAGGAACATATTTCGGGTTTCCTAAAACAAATTCATGTTACGCTTTGTGTAAAGTTGATTCGAGACCTAGGGTGAAGTTGTGAATTTGTTGCAAATCTTGGATAACAAGCTTAGAGAATCGATCTTTGGGAATTACAAGCTTGTTACATTTCTTTCGGCCTTGAGCATTGTTCGGAAATAGGTTCTATCGGATATGAATGTGTTCATTGATAACGAGAATTCTTCCCAAATACGATCCGAGACATTCACATCAACCCTATTAATGATTCCCATAGGATTTGCAAGATAGGTATTCTCACTTTATCGAACCACAAGTTTTCCCGAGATAAGCATAAGTTCGAGAATGGTTGTAATAGCTCTCGGGGTTGATACATGTGTCCGGTGGCGATGTCGGATGCTCTTGAAATACTATTACGATAGCCCAACCCAATTAGAAATACAATCGGATCGTCGACACCGGTGGAGATTCGAGCGAGCGTCGGGGTTACATGGTGTGATTCCAAGGGCCTTGCTCGAGTATCGAATCAATTGTGAACTCCCTATTATCCGGTTTGCAAGAGTATTGGTGTGATCTTGTTCCATTGAGCGGTGTTCGAATTGTTGAATGTAAATGGATGGAATTGAGCATTGCTTGGTAATTGCTCAGAAGAAGTTTGTGTTTTGAGGATGTCGATAGAAACTTTGAGTATCGGATTTTGTTGAAGCCTTTGAAGGTCCACATATGATTGCTTTTACCAATAGCGACCCATTGACTTTTGGGAAGGATTTCTTCGTGCGAGAGAACTACGGATGATCCGACGGGTGGCGCTCTTTTACGGGATTGAACTTGCCATTGATGTTACGGTAATCATACAATCAACGATAATGGATGGGAGCAGGTTAGATGATACATAGTAAATGAGACGACATTGAGAGCACCCTTATGACAAGGAAGTAGTAACTTGAAGAAGTTCCCAACACATACGGAGAGCAGATAGAGTGGCAAAGATTGCAACTATATGACACCTTTCAACTATATGATAACATACATAATTAAGATATATCAATGAAGAACATTCATATAGAAAAATGATTACATGACGAGCTTATAAAGGGATTTAAAGGGCAAAGAGTGCATAACAACGTGATCATGACATGAGCCAAGATACACATGTAAAAGTGATATAACACATATGTATGGGGCAAAAGTAACATTTTGGCGGTCGTGAGAGAAGCCAAGTACCTTTTGCCTAAGCAGAGATGTCATAACGGTTTACATAGAGTATGTTGATTCAACAAGTCGAATTTGGGAGATCCTAAGTGTTTGAGAGTGAGATCATCTTTAGCACAACAAACTTTGAACATTTTAATAATCCTTGACCCTAAGACTAATTCACAACATGAAAATGAACACTGTTGCAAACTTGTAAAAACAAGTCGTCATCTCGAGCCACAGACAAGTCGCTAAAGGATTAGCACTCTAAGTCGCTAAGCTAATTCGCTAGCATATAAGGCCAAGTTGCCATGAACAGTAAATGAGCTAAGTCGCTACAAAGCAGTTAACTAAGTCGCTAGGTTATTAATTCGCTAACTTGTAAATACAAGTCGCTAACTACTAACTCGCTAACCAAGTCGCTGTGCTAATTCGCTAGCTAGTAAAGTCAAGTCGCCATGAGCGATAAATGAGCTAAGTCGCTACAAAGCGGTTAACTAAGTCGCTAGGTTATTAATTCGCTAACTTGTAAATACAAGTCGCTAACTACTAACTCGCTAACCAAGTCATTTGGAATTTAGTGAACTTATTAAGCTACGGAGACGTATTCGCTAAGTAGACCACTAACTCGCCATGAAGAACATTCATACTAAGTCGCTACCAAGAACATTTTAACTCGCCATCAAGAACACTTCTAACATCATCCCATCAGTCCAATCCACATAACCATACATCAATGTATTCCAACCAATATGATCCAAACAATATATTCCAAACAATTTAAACTCATTCAATCATTTTATAAGTAACACACACACGATTACATAAAAAAATCCGAACCTAAGCGAGAGAGTCAACTAATCACACCTCACGAGCACGAAAGGATCTGAATATAGAGATAAGTTAGAAACTGGACACTAAAGCATAAGATAGTAACGATAAGAGGAATCGAAGCAAACCTTATGCTAAGTCGCTAGTAAGAATAAAATGACGAAGAAGAAGGAACAAAGGAGCGAGAGAGAAAAAAAAACTTTGGGTAAGCGGTAACTCGCTAATGGGTAACTCGCTAGGGGTATGCAAACTAACTTAGGCAAAATGACACAATTGGTCCTTGTGGTTCTAAAGCGAGGTGAGGTAATTCGCTAATGCAATATAACTTGCACTATATGACAATTTTGGTCCCTATGGTATAAGCGAATGAGTGGTAATAATATGCTAACACGGATAAGACAACATCTCTAGCATTGATTATTACATCGATCATCATGAATCAATTCAACATTTCAACACATGGCGATTACAACGAAGGCACACTGAAAATCTCATGAGCAAGATACAATCACGACCTATATGAGGAGAAACCCATTCCGGATATTTCAAGAGTATAACCGATTAGTCACTGGCGAAACCACCACATCATACAAATAAACAAGCATCATGACCAAAGCCACGAAGCCAATGGTATATAAAACTAATCTCCCCTCAATCAATGTCATCAAAGAACATTGATTGATATTAACTAATCCCATTATATTACCAAGAATATATCTTTTGTTCGAACTTCATCTATGATCCGTGCCATTATTGAATGACATTTCTAGGACCGTAGATGTTATCGATAACAAGGAGTATATTCATTATTAGATTGAGAAAAATGATAAAATTTTGAAAGGAGTATATATATAAATATAAAATTTTGAAAAAAAATTTTTTTTTTTTTTTTTTTTTTTTTTTTTTTTTTAAATAGATAAAATGATTTATACGAAGACATGGAAGGCGAGTCCGATTCAAGATGAATAGGAGTCAAAGTAAAAGTACATCAACTACGGCAAGCTATAGCTCTGAATGAGCTATGTTCATATCGAGAGGGAACCAAGTCATGAAGTTCTGATTGAGTTGAGCATTGTACACGAAAAAGGCGAGAGCACATTGTACTTGAAGCACATGTAGACTTGTACATAGAAGGGTTAGTGACATGTTTAGTCTCACATTTAGATTCAACACAGTATAATCAGACGTATCATTAATGGGGATCCTATTAGGTTCTACAATCTTGAAAAGTTTACTGTGGGAATCCACTTGAGGCATGATTTAGGAATGTAAGTTCGTTTAAGTCTGTATACTTAAATAATGCGCGGTGGGAATCCATTTGAAGCCACGATGAGATGAACTAAATGAGTGCACACCCTTGTTTTGACTATTTGTCTTTTGTGATCGAGAGAATTTCTTGGGGATTGATCGTCGGACTATGTTTTGTATGATACCTAGTTAAGCTTGTAGCATTTCGATTTGTGGGTGATGTTCATTAGTCCTATGCTTGGGATTCATCATATCCGAACTAGGCAATGAAGTGGTGGTTTTGACAAAAGACTTGTTATCAACTTGGGATGTAAGCTTAGATTTCAATGGTTTAGCTCTTTCGGACCTAAAGGCATTAGGTTGTTTAATAAGCTATTCGTTTCAAGTGGTTACGAACCGTTGACTTTCCCAAAGTTGAAGGTTTTGCAAACTTAGTGTTCATCCTATTTCCGACATACTTCACGAGCTCATTTTTAGGGCAACAATATTGAAGCTCTTATCACGAATTTGTGCTTTGAGGTCATCAATATCTTTCATCAAGAGATTAGATTGATTGACTAATTTAGAGTTTGTTTCCTCAAGGTTCTTTCTTAAATGCTCATTTTCTCTTAGAAGGTTGGATACACATAGAGCTAGTTCGAATTCCTAGATTCTAGTGTATCACTCATCTCATGTGATCATAATTGCGGGCTTACGAAAGAAGAGATTTGATTTCTTATGGTGAATCTTTGTCACGAATCGGGATTTTAAGCGATTAATTTCAAAAATTCTCTAAATTCGGAAGTTCAGTTACTACTTTTTTTTTTGCATAAAACATTTCATCCTTATGTTGTATTTCAATTTGCAAAGAGATCGGTGTTTTCAAGAATTGAAAATTTGTTTGAAAGCTCATCATATACCCTTTTTCAATCATGTTACTTGCATTAGATTCGAGACAAAACAAAGATTGATTCCACATTGTTATGTTCGGGGTAAGAGTCATGTACCTTTTGTGAGAATTAGTGTGATCGAGATAAGTGTACCTTGTTGATTGATACCTTTTCGACTCGAGAATTTGAGATCGGTGTTGTTTTCTTCATCCTTTTCCATCACTGGCGAGATTACGCAATCGGTGTCTTCTTTGGTTCAAGCTGGAATGAAGCATGACACGTCATCATTGTTCCATGGACACTCTTTACACTCATTCAATTCCTTGACTTGTTATTCTCTTTTGCGACTTCCTCGATGTATGTTTCCATATTACTCATGAGTTGAATAAATGAGTTTACGAACTCATGAATTTCCATTCCGTGTGCTTCTTGAAAGACATTCCGGTCATGATATTATCAAAATCGAGGAGTATTCTTCCGGGTAAGTGGTGAAATTGGTTGAAGATGGTTTGGAGAGCGACATGAGAATCATCGGTTGAGAGCTTTTCTTTGGTAATTTGAAACCTCGATCGTTCTAAGTTAAGCAAAAGCAGTTCTTGTTAAAGTGGGAAAGTCTGACGAAGGATGGCACAACTTGTTCGATCCATGGTTGTGGATAAGAGTAATTTGAGAAGGTGGTGAGATGTTGAAGCGGCTCACGGTGCATTCCACATTCTTAGTATCATCGAAGATATTAAGAGTGACTTATTTGAGTTGTTACGATTGATTGATCTTGAGTCATTAAGTGTGTGGCCTTGGATAAGCATTCTGTTTCACTATTACGTCTTTGTGTCATAGAGAGCAAGTACTTTGGTGATTAAAGAATCCGTGATGCAGACATTGTGTTATTATGAATTACTCCCCAAGTCTCTAGAGGATTTAGAATCAATTCGCTACCAACTAAACTACACCAAGTCGCCAACACTAATTCGCCACCACGCTAAGTCGCTAGCTTTCCAAGTCGCTAGCCGGATGTAAGTCGCTAAGTGGTAACTCGCTAGCACTCAGTCGCTAGCAAAATTCGTGACAATTAGCTACTCAGTCGCCAGCGATGCAAGTCGCTAAAGAGCAACTCGCTACAGACCAAGTCGCTACTACAAGTCGCTACCCGTAGTGGAGAGTCCACTACTTGTACTTTAACTCGCTAGATCTAACTCGCTAGTTCCAACACTGTAAATCGCTACAAAAATGTGAAGCAAGTCGCTACCAAGAAACTATTCCGTGAGCTAAGTCGCTAGCTTGAAAAACCATATAAACATCACTTTTCAATCCAAAAACAACCCAACCAAGATGATTCAAGCTTACCAAATGAAAACCTAAACACTTTTGATGATTCTAAACATAAAAGTACCAACAAAATTCAAACTTTAACACAAGAAATCAACCAAATGATGCAAAAACCACTAAACTTTTCAAACTCAAAACCACCTAAAACCACTATAAATCCAAAGATGTGCAAGATATGATCTAACCATGGCTCTTGATACCAATTGTAAGATATAAACTTTTCACATACACATCATAACATTAACACAATGAGCACATAGATGGTTTTAGAGAGAAAGAGTGGGACATTCTAGTGAGAGAAACTTGTGGAATATTAGATTATCCAAAGAACATCCAACCCTCTACCTTGCAAGGTAGAGGGTATTTATAGGTTACAAACTAAGCGACCTCTGACGGCTGTGGATCGGGGATACGGTGGGTAAAGACCCGACCTTCCTCCACGGTGTTG
This sequence comes from Chrysanthemum lavandulifolium, assembly GCA_022545495.1. Taxonomy (NCBI): domain Eukaryota; kingdom Viridiplantae; phylum Streptophyta; class Magnoliopsida; order Asterales; family Asteraceae; genus Chrysanthemum; species Chrysanthemum lavandulifolium. Next base: position 307,710,699 of record CM040241.1, on the reverse strand, counting down.
CACTAAACTATATTACGCTCTTGACTAACTACATAACAACATAAATAAGCAACTAACGATTAGTCTACGAGCTAACTTATGCTAGATAATAGTTGGGGTGACCGACTCTTTCAACACTTGGAATTATCTAATTCCTAACAAGTTACATATCAATGGTTGTGAAGACTGTCAAGATTTTGACTAGCTCCAACTCAAATCCTTTGACAGTGACTGTCACAGTATCTTGAAAGTAAACATCACCAAGATCTCTCACCCAATAGCTGAGTTGCTGAGTTCTATTCTCAACAGTCATCATAGTTCCCCATTGACTGAAAAATTCTGGTGGGACCACACCATTAAAGTTATTGTGAGCTATGTCTAAAATACGAAGATTTTACTAGTTGTGATGGCCTTCACCGCAATGAATGGATCCATGGAACCTGTTTGATTAGAGAAAAAGAACATGAAAATTGGTATTGTTGCCCAAAGAACATGGATAAGTGTCATTTATCTTGTTGTTCCCGAGGTTTAACACTTCTAGCATTGTGCAGTTGACAAGGGATTATGGGATCTCCTCAGCCTAAGAATCTCCATGCAGGTCTAAAGTGTTCAATCCGCAGGTGCTTGGTAACGTTCGTCGATTTGACCCGTGAGACGATTGTGCGCCAAATTTAGTACCCGAGACCGCCACCAAATTCTATCAAACACTTGGTATTCTTCCGGTCAAATGATTTTTGATAAATCAAGAACACTTAGGTAGGTAGCATTGCATATGGTGTCGGGATCGTCGATAAGCAAATTGTTAGAAACCGAGAAGAAATAGGCAAAGGTGAGGTATCTACCAATGCTTTCTGAGAGTGACGAGTTGAAAAGATTGTCTGAATAGTCGATGAGGTAAGCGCTTTTTGGTGGTATCGGAATCGCCCCACTAAGATGATTGGAATGCAAGTCGATGACTTCAAGATCATGAAAATGGTAGGGCTCTTGAAGGGAAGTTAAGTTGTTATAAGAAAGGTTCATATACGACAATCTCCCATTCCCAACTTCCCATATCCAATTTGGTATTTCTCCTTGAATTTTGCTGTCTGAAAGATCAAGAGTTATCAAATTTGAGTGGTTTAATTTCGTAGATTAGGGAACTTTGTGGAAAGTGAAGAATCAAACTGGAATTCGTTCTTCAACCGGATCACAATCGTTTGGTGGTTTATTTGACATTGGCTGTAAACCAAAATTGTATCAACCCCAAACAAGATCAGGTAAAAGGGTATCAAGAATATCTGAAAGCAGACTTGGGATTTCATTATGAACTAGGATTTTAGGCACAGATGATGTATATGAACCGTTGAGCCTATGAAATTTGGAACGTTAGCAATTTTTAGTGCAGAAACAGAAACACTTAACTCACTTTCTAGAAATGGCTTTAGTTTGTATTTGCTAAATCTGTTTAATTATGATCACATGATAAGTATTTTATTTATATTTGTTTCATAGAGTAATTCTAAATTTGATTTAACCTTGGACTTGGTCTTTCGAATTTACTAACCAAGTATTCACAATTAGACAAACTATTGACTTTGACATTTACTTTAAATTCTGTTGAAATACTTCCGACTCTGAGAATATTTATTCCGTTCGTTTCATGAAAGTTACAACTTTGTTTTAACATTAACATTGCTTATCATCGTTATAAACGAATTGATTTATTTTACAATGATTTACAGGATTTGTTTTTATTGAACGATATGATGTTTGGTATTCTATATAGCGTTTTAGCATTAGGAGATGAAGTACACTGTGTTGATTGCCTAGCTTCTCATTGATGAGTTCAACGATCAGATAAAAGGGTTCAAGAGGTCACTTATTATAGCGTTTCGACCCATTACCCAACCCCGTCTAACCAGCTGAATATTTCACTTTCAGTACAAAACGGAAGTCACCTGACCATACTCGGGATCTACAGAAAGAACAACATGTGAACCCGATATGGTTTATTAATTAAGAGCTACACAGGTTCATCTTTGCAGTCTTGGGGCAATGAACTTGTTGTTTTATCTACGAAGGGGCTCTGCGGTAAATATAACGCAGTAAAATATGAAAATTTAATTTTCGTGAACTAAATGATTTTTCTCAACATATTTATATCCAAAAGTTTTTTTTTTTTTTTTTTTTTTTAATATTGTCTTATATTAATTATTACTTGTTTCCTAATCATTTACTAACAACAAAAAGGTGAACAGAAAATTGATATAATAAAGTAGAACGATAAATAAGAGGACTTCGCAAACTAGTCAAATAGACAATTACTACCGGTAAAACCCGAGTTCTACCATATTCGGGCTTTCAAAATTCTTTAAACCAAAATGAACTTTGGATTCATCGATTCCACCGATATCATTTTTGCTTAAGTCTAAACCAATGACCGACCCTTGATGCTTCCAAGACACTATAGGAATTCATATTGATTAAACCATCAATACCACAGTACGCTTGACGGATGGATCTATGTTTAATGTTATGAATTAAACACATAATTAAAACACATAAAATACTAACCTCGAATCTATTGAAAATAGATAAACACCGGATCTTGATCTTGAACCACGAAACACCAAATCAACTATAATAAGTTGATCTCTATCAAATGCACACACTACACGTTCAACAAGAACACTAGGTTGCTAGAGCTTAATACACGAACAAACAAAAGCGTGGCGCAGTCTTGGCCTTTTGTTATTTACGCTCTTCGTCCAAGCGAAGAGATGGGATTGGTTGATGTTGCTTTTATAGAGTTAGTGTCGTTTGAATTGATGTTAATATCTCAATTCCTTTGTAATATAAAAGAACCAAAAGTCCCATTATATATATACTAAGATATTGACTTGTTATTCAAGTTGACAATCATCTCCATAATTAGCATGACACAATCATCTTGATAATTAATGTGACATAATCATACACATAATTAATGTGACACAATCATCTCAATATTCAACCATATTCTTTCGTCCAATATTCGACAATTAGAATCATTTCCACATTTAATAATATTCGGATGACCAATTTCAAATGAGTTCATTAGGCTCATGTGGGCTATCATAAATTATTAGTACATTACGAATAATTATTTTAACCAATTAGTTAATATAAGCGTCTAACGATTAACTATCGATCATTAAATAATTTAGGTATTATTATTTAATATAATCAATATATCTAATATATAAATTACATCAAATAAAGTGTTCTCTAAATGTATATGTGTGTGCCACGATAGGCTCACGTAATTTCCGGCGTACAACTATTGATTTGACGTCGATAACCAATGACTCCCACTTGCGATCGTCACAATCAATAATGTATACTAACAATGGTAAGTGTCTAGCAACACCGCATTGCTCCCGAAATACCGAGTGTGGTTTCATAAAACAACTAGGTAAATGGTTTACAATTTTAAACTATCCTTTTGTTTCAGATACTTGTTGAACTATGGATATGGATCAAAGTCATTCCATATTGTTCAATTATTCTATTTCTCGTTTTAGAAATTAATCAAGATTACCAAACGTAAAACAAGTATCATCTTGATTTACACTTTGGGCACTGGCCATGCAAACATCTGATTAATTCAGCGAGGGGCCAGTAGTATCATACTCCAGAAGACAAGTGGAGGAACAAATTCTATTTTGACTACACGTGTCATTCATGCGCTTCAACCAACTTCTGAGAATAGCCTTTATAACCACCTTGTTCAGATAGCGTTTGACTATAGTCAAGAAGAAAGATCCACATGCAAGACCGCTTGCATCTCAATTCGAGGACAAATAAAATAACCATTTGCGAGATATCACTTAATGGCGCCGATCCATAAAGTGATGACTCGTAGGTTTGGGAAATCAATATCCATAGCATGTGGATAACATGTGAGTTTGGCGGACACATCCTTAGTATTCATAGAATATAACCAATCTCTCACATTTGGCTTAATTCAACGATACTCCCATATCATTGATCGACAATGGACAATTTAAAGTAATAAATTACTTAAGGATTAAACATGCAAATATAGGACACAATTAATATATGAATGAATAACTCAAGTACCATGTATATTAATCATCAAAATAATAAATGTTTTACATATCCCATTATCCAAATACTAAAATCAATAGAGATTTACATGAGACTACTAACTGAACAAAGTCCAATACCACTAGCATGCTCAACATGCTTGTTCAAAGGCAACGCCTTAGTAAACGGATCAGCTAAGTTGTCAACTGTGTGAACTTTGTTAAGTACTACTTCATTATCTGCGATAACCTCACGGAGATAGTGAACCTTCCTTTTGTAATGCTTGGCGCCTTTCTGAGCTCCGGGCTCATTGGCAATGGTTAATGCTCTAGTGTTGTCACATAGCATTTCCATAGGTTCTTTATTGGTGGGGACTACTCCAAGCTCATCAATAAACTTCCTTATCCAAATAGCTTCCATTGCGACACGAGTAGCAATGTATTCACCTCTGTAGAAGACATCGCGGTGATGCTTTGCTTGGCACTCTTCCGACTACTGACAACCTCCGTTTAGAGCAAAACGTATCCGGTTTGCGACTTGGTGTCATCCTTGTTGGTCCGCCACCCAAAGATCGATATAACAGTAACTCGAGCTCTGTTTGGGTCTCCACCGTAAACAAGAAACATATCTTTAGTATATCCGAGATACTTGAGATGTTCTTCACAACAGACCAGTGACACTCACCTGGATCTACTTGAAATCGACTTGTTAAGTTCTGAGCAAACTTAACATCAGGTCTAGTGCACCTCACCACATACATGATGGATCCTACAGCCGAGGCATAAGGAATCCTCTTCATGCGTTCCACCTCTACAGGTGTTGAGGGTCCTTGAGATTTTCTCAACTCAAGTTTTACTTTCATTGGGGTAGTTCCACGTTTGGAATTCGCCATATTAAAACTTTTCAATATTTTCTCAATGTATGCACTTTGACAAAGTCCAATCAACCACTTAGATCTATCTCTGTAGATCTTGATTCCTAGAATATATGCGACTTCACCTAAGTCCTTCATAGAAAACAATTTCCAAGATAGGCTTTAATAGCTTGTAACATTGGAATGTTGTTTCCATGATCAATATGTCATCAACATATAAGATTAGGAATGCTACATTACTCCCACTAGCCTTACGATATACACATGGCTCATCAAGGTTTTGAGTGAAACCATACTTCTTGATCTCCTCATCAAACCTTTTATTCCATTGCCTAGATGCTTGCTTTAATCCATAAATGGATCGTTGTACCTTGCATACACGGTTAGGATATCGTGGATTGACAAATCCTTCAGGTTGGTCCATGTAAACCTCTTCGGTTAAGTGACCATTTAAGAAGGCAGTTTTGACATCCATTTGCCAAATCTCATAGTCATAGTACGCTGCTATGGCTAAAAGAATCCTAATAGCTTTTATGTCTGCGACAGGCGAGAAGGTTTCCTCATAATCTACACCGTAGGTTTGAGTATAACCTTTTGCCACAAGACGAGCTTTATAGGTGTGTACCTTTCCATCCATGTCAGTTTTCTTCTTGAAGAGCCACTTGCTACCAACGGTTTTAGCGTTAGGAGGGAGGTCAACTTCAATCCAGACTTCATTGTCTCTCATGGATTTCATTTCCTCGTTCATAGCCTTAAGCCATTTTTCAGATTCACGATCTGCTAATGCGACTTTATAGTTAGCGAGCTCATTAAGATCCCTAACTCATGCTCCTCCAGAATCGACGTATAAACACATTCGATCAGGTGCACGTATTGTCCTTGAGGACCTACGAACAGGAATGACTTCACTTTTTGGTTCAACACTTTCATGTTCAACCATCTCAGGAAGTTGGCTAGTATTTTCAAAAGGGTGAGTATCTTCTTGAATTTCATCAAGTTCTACGATCCTCCCACTTGCCTCTTGTGAGATGAAACGATTCTCAAAAAACTCAGCAAACCTAGCAACAAATACCTTGTGCTCAGGTGGATAGTAGAAGTAGTAACCCATTGTTTCCTTTGGGTATCCTACAAAGACACACTTAATAGATCTTCGTTCTAGTTTGTCAGGCGTGTCACGTTTCACGAATGCCTCACAACCCCAGACCTTTAAGTAAGGCAGTTAGGGACTTTCTTATGCCATAGTTCATATGGTGTCTTTTCAACCTTCTTTGATGGAACCATATTGAGAATGCGTGTAGCGCACTCAAGAGCATAATCCCAAAAGGACATTGGTAGAGTTGTTTGACTCATCATAGATCTTACCATGTCAAGCGTGGTTCGATTCCTTCTCTTAGATACACCATTATGTTGTGGTGTACGTAGAAAGAGTTGTGAGACAATCCCACACTTCTTAAGATGATCAATGAACTCTTGACTCATATATTCGCCTCACGGTCGAACCGTAAAGCCTTTATGGTCTTTCCAAGTTGATTCTCAACTTCACTTTGAAATACTTTGAAAGTTTCAAAACTTCATGTTTATGTTTAAGCGGTAAACATAACCATATCGACTAAATTCGTCGGTGAAAGTTAAGAAATAGCTGTATCCTTGTTTTGACACATTTCTAAATGGGCCACATACATCAGTATGTATGAGTCTAAGCAGATATGTAGCTTTCTCCGTTTTATTCGAAAAAGGCTTTTTCGCCATCTTCCCAGACACACAAGATTCACACATATCAAAAGACTCAAGCTCAGTTGATTTAAGAAGCCCATGGTGTTGTAGCTTCTCAATGCGTTTCCTGTTAATGTGCCCAAGTCGGCAATGCCACAAGAATGTAGAGTCCAAGTTACGCTTGGATCTTTTACTATAAATAGAATACATAGAACAATCATTTGAAACAGAATCATGCATATCAATTTCAAAAATACCATTTCTAGAAACAAAGATTAAAATAAAACAAGTTATTCATTGAAACCGAAATACCAATATCCGTAAAACAATGAGTAAAACCCTTGTCTTTCAAAAGTGAAAGCGAAACAATACCCTAGTAATACTAGGAGCATAATGACAATTGTCTAAACAAATTATTAAACCACTAGAAGTGACAAATCAAAAGTTCCTATAGCTTCAGCGGTTGCACGCTTTCCATTCCCCGTCAGGGCTTAAAGCTCAGGGCTTGATTTCCTACTTCCCACGAGACCCGAGTAGTATTACAGGATGTGAGTACCACAACCAAGGTGTCATATACCCTAGATTTATGAGGAAAATTATAAAGTTCTATGACAAAGATACCGATGTGCTAGCATTGCTACCCACATTGCACTTCTTCGCATCAACTCGGCTAAATAGGTAGGACAATTCCTCCTCCGGTGTCAATCGATGACAATGATGACACTCGGTGTCCTTAGCAGGATGCTCCTTTTTAGGTGGAGGGGAATCTTGGCCTTGGGGGCATAAGCAAGCTTAGCCTTGCCATTGCCACGATTCTTGCCCCGAGCACCATTATACGGACTTCTTGTTTTATTGTTCTTCGGATCCTTCACGCTCTTATAGCAAGTACTGCAGAGCAACATCTCTTTAGGAAGCCCTTGTTCGTGCGACTTAAGCATTGCATGCACTTCATTTCTTATCTTCCCATGCATTGCATATTATAATTACATGCAATCTAGCAAAGTCCTTGTTCGGAGAGGTAGAATCATGCTCACCGCAAGGCTAGATGACATGGGGTGACCAAGGTGTTCGGTCTATCTAGATAGCCCTTCATTTTGAACATAGGTGCTAACATTGACCTTCCTCATGCTTACATGCATGAAAGGCTTACTGCAGTCTCAAAGAGTTCTTTAAGCATGGTCTTCAATTCCTTAAGCATGTTATATGCATCAAAGTGCTCAGATTCTTTTGAAGTTCGAGTCATGCTTATGAGCATAAGATGCCTATGTCCTTGGATGCTTTAACCCATTAGGCGTGGCAGACAAGGACATCGGCGGGAACCTGGCGATCGGGAGTTAGAGGGCAGAGTGGCGGTATGGGATGCTCCATAGGTTAACTTATCCTCATTGTGAGGACGATCCTCAAATTCGATACCAATGAGAAAGTTAGATCGATAAGTTTTTCCTTTTCAAGGAAAGACACGAAGATCGAATTGTTGACGGTTTGATTTCTTGCCATCTACAATAAACAAAGTTCAAAATTTTAGTATCTTGATAATTAATTCTTTACAAATTAACTACCCATGTTTTAATAAATAAAACAATTAATTTACTAAAGACTAAGATCCTCTTGAACTCCCACTCATCACGGTAGTGCTTACTACTCGGTAAGTCTTGTGGGTACAAGAGGTAGGCGGCGTGTGACAATTACATTACAAGTGCAATTTTAGATTTATGAGACTTATTGCACTAGAGTACAAGTCTGCTAGTGTCATGCATGTTTTGTCTCATCCTATGCCTCGGGATCAAGGATCTCACCCGCTTGACTCAATTAAGTCGTCCAATTAGAGAACATGTGTAAATAACTCTAGGTCCCACGCCGGAGAATAAACACCTTGGGTGCAATTCACACGTCCCACGAAAAGCAAAAGGCAAGTGCAAGTGTTCTCAAACTTGGATGGCATAGACTTAAATTTCAAATAGGGTATCACATAATTTTGACAAAAACATGTATCAAAAATTGTGTACAAAAAGCATGCAAACATCTTTGTAACACAAGTTTGCAAAAACAATTTTCAACTTATTTAGGTGTTCTAATATCACGGGCAAAGAATGGTCAAGAACCATATATTGTACTCTACATGAGTCATAAGACCCAAGTTCTTCCAGTAATTCCCACAAATGCCGAAACATGTAGTGGAAGGAAAAGACCATGCTAAAAACCTAGATCTTGGTGTTAACCAAAGATCATTAATAAGAACACAAAACTTTAGGTATCATATAGTTAAAGTTTATTAAATCAAACGATATCCATCATGCTATATCACGGTAGCTTGAGTAATGATCCACACCCTCAATAGCATGATCGAACCAATGATTTAATCAAATCAAATTTCGATAGTTTATAGTCCGTTTAAGTGTAAAAAAACAAGTTTTACATAAAACATAGCGGTCACAAGGAATTAAGTGTGTATTTTAATGAGCGATGAATTAAATCTCACGATATCCAAAGAAGCTATATCACGGTAGCTTCGGTAATAATCCACACCTCAATAGCTTGATGGAACCCACGATTTAATTAAAACAAGTTTCAATATAAGTAATTAGTACATTTTTATTTCCAAAATCAAAAGCATATATGTAAACAAGTCACAAGGAATAAAACATATAAGCAACTAAAACAGACAGAAGAAGGGGTAGAGGTGAAGACAGAATCTAATGGAAAACAGTAACAAGTAATGCTCCAAAACTCAAGAATGAGTCTTCCCCAATTGGAGAATCTAAGGCTCCCACAAGGTTTTCGAGCTAGGTACCAATTGGACCACAGACGTCATAGATCATGACCGTGTAAGCCTTAAGATCAGAAAAAGAAAAAGAAGAATCCATATTACAATATCTTTTAATTTTTCTTAACCTCTTTTATTAACCATTAATATTAAACAAGATCAAGATTTAATTAAATGACAATAATGCATGTTATTGTCATAACAATTAATATATGTGTTTAATTAGCGTAGAGCGACTCTATGTGTAACCCATAACACCAAACGAGATGGCTCGATACCACTTGTAGGAATTCATATTGATTAAACCATCAATACCACGATACTGTGACGGATGGATCTATGTTTAATGTTATGAATTAAAACACATAAAATACTAACCTCGAATCTATTGAAAATAGATAAACAAGAACACTAGGTTGCTAGAGATTAATACACGAACAAACAAAACGTGCGCGTCTTGGCCTTTTGTTATTTTGCTCTTACGTCAAACGAAGAGATGGGATTGGTTGATGTTGCTTTTATAGAGTTAGTGTCGTTTGAATTGATGCTAATATCTCAATTCACTGTAATATAAAAGAACCAAAAGTCCCATATATATATACTAAGATATTGACTTGTTATTCAAGTTGACAATCATCTCCATAATTAGCATGACGCAATCATCTTGATAATTAATGTGACATAATCATACCCATAATTAATGTGACACAATCATCTCAATATTCAACCATATTCTTTCGTCCAATATTCGACAATTAGAATCATTTCCACATTTAATAATATTAGTATGACCAATTTCAAGTGAGTTCATTAGGCTCATGGGCTATCATAAATTATTAGTACATTACGAATAATTATTTTAACCAATTAGTTAATATAAGCGTCTAACGATTAACTATCGATCATTAAATAATTTCGTGTATTATTATTTAATATAATCAATATATCTAATATATTAATTACATCAAATAAAGTGTTCTCTAAATGTATATGTGTGTGCCCCGATAGGCTCACGTAATTTCCGGCCGTACAACTATTGATTTGACGTACGAATAACCAACAGACACTAGCTTTGATAAAAATAAATAATCGACTTGGAGATTGTTTTGAAACTTGAGTTTTTTCTTTAATTGGATCAGAATCGACTGTTGGTCTGTTTGGCATTTCCCCAAAACCAGTATTGTAAATATGCTCTAGTAACAAGTATTTTACTATAACATTTACATTAATTCATATTCAATGTATGTTTATTTTATAATGAAACTTCTTGGTTGATACTTAATAGTTATTAAACTTGGCAGGCTTGGATTACTGGTTGAATGGTTCATCATAATAATACAAAATATTGACTTTGACATTTACTTTCAAGTCTGCTGAAGTGACAATTAGCTTGTGTAAGTTATATATCAGTCAAGCGATATAATCCGTGGGATGGATCATGGATGAAGTAGGATATTTTACTTCTAAATATGATAATAATTAGCGTTTTATATTATGAAAGTTACAACTCTGTTCAAAAATCCAGCTTATTATCATCATAAATATACTGATTGTAATAAGTTTATATTTACAGGATTCGTTTTTAGTGAAAGATGATTGAACATTCAACGTGCATTAGGTGTGATTTCAAGGGTTGGAAATTACAGTTCAAGATGGTTAGGAGCGGCGTGCATTTGATACAACTTACTGGAGTTACTGAAGGCGGTCAACCCAAATTAACATGTATAATACCAAAATTACTTGTTTGACCCGTTACCCAACCCGTCTGGCCAACTGATTTTCTCACTTTTCAAACTATACTCCAACAGAATTTACTTCATCATCGTGCTCAAGATCTACTAAACTAACAGTAAGTAAACACAGAACATTGGTCTATTGATTAAGAGCTAGATCCGAGTTGATCTTTATAGGTGCTCTGGGCAATGAATTGGACTGTTTTAGATACGCCAACAAAGACACGTAAAAATTACTTTCTAGGTGCATGCAGTATGATACTCTTGGATTGCAACAGCGGTTTCATACTTTTCCTTATGTGAGAAAAAAGAGTGGTATTTAGTATTATCATGCATAATTAGTTTTAGTGAACTACATGTAATTTTTCTTTGTAATAAGTTTATTATCAGGAAGCTTTTTGACCAGATCTTGTCATATATAATTGTAACAGTTATGTTTTTTTTACTCTAATCATCATACTAACAACAAAAAGGTGAGCAGAAATTTGATAGGGTGTTTGGCTAAGCTTATATCAAGAGGTTAATAGCTAATTGTATTTAGAAACAAAGCAACATAGCCCATATTGTGCAAGCTTATTTGAAAGGCTTATGAGCTTTGATAGCTAGTTGGGTACACACTTTAGAGTAGATGGTCAAGTCAGTAACTAGCATTATCATGCACATTCAACAAGCATTTAGTTTGCTTCCTTACTTTTCTTTCTTTCCAACGCTCCACAAAATTTTTACTTGGAACATTTCCATAAAAGTCCAACAAATAAGTGAAATCTTTCCAACGGTCCACACAATTAATATCTGATTAAATATAGATGTAATGTCTTTAGCTAGAACAATCGTATGGTTACTTTTATGAGAAATGTTTCAAGTTTGCTAACCCACATGGATCAAAGAACAAATGTACTCCTTACTTATATACTCTCATGTGTATGGATTGTCAAATTAGTACTACTACTGTATTGTTGGGGTATCGACTTCAACATGCCACACTAAAATGTATGCACTTTATATCTCGATATTCGATACATGTCTCTAATTTTTTATCGTCACTTAATTTTTCTCATTTTAAAGGTTTATGAGCATGCATTTAATGAAAGGCTTATGGATAATTATTAATATATGTATGATCGGATTCGAACTCGAGACTTGGGATTGCACATTAAGTATGAGAATTAATGTTTAGAATAATTAATATATAAATGTTATTATTAATTATTTAGTCACGAAATAAACACTTAACGATAGTTAATATTTATGAGTTTTGATTATCGGTCGTTAAATGTCAACGGATATGAAGAAAAGTTACCAAGTCAAGGGAAGGTTTAGGAACCCTCTTTTGGGCTTGTTTTGGCGAAACTATAGAATCCCACATCGGAAACTATAGTAATCTTGACATCTACCATAAGGCTATAAATACATCCCATGTATTCATCCTTTGATACACTAGATTTCAATAGAAGGCCAAACTTCTTCTTTCTTCCCTCTTGTTCTTAGGTCGACGAAGCAAAACCCCATGTAAGGGATTTGCGGTGACCTTGAGCATAACAAAGGTGTTTGGTTAATCTATTGTGATCAAGAACCTAGCTTTTCTCATTGATTCGCTACTAATACGTGTGTACAAGAACGAAGAGCAAACGCACTTGTGTTTGCATATCTTGGTGGGTCGACAAGGGTTTTGGTCGACATTCATAAACCCTAATTTATTAGGGTTTAGGGTTTCTTGGTCGTTGATCTTAATTGGGGTTTTCATAAACCCTAATTGCAATGATTCATAAAAGGTGCGAATATACTTTTAATTCGGTTAATTAATTTACAAGTATTATTCCTATTACTTCATTGCATGCTTTGATGATGTTTACTTGTTTTCTATAATTGTTATGATTAGTAAAACCCAACAATGGCATCACGAGCCGTTAATATGTTGTAATTAATTAAAACACATAAATTGGATCTTTATGATTATTACATGCTTATATTGGAACCCTAATTGTTTATTATAAGGGTCGATTACCCTTCAATTATTTATTTAGTTTTTTTTTTTTTTTTTTTTTTTTTTTTTGTAAAACTTGTAGAAACCCTAGGATTGCATGTATATTTTATGCGGTTATTATGAATAATTGTTATGTGCCATGATAATATGCGTATCTTGGGACTATAATTGTTATGAGGAATCCATGGTGGAGCATGCATGTTTTGCCATGGATTATTGTTTATTATTTGTTTTGATTAATTGTTAAGTAAAATTCACATGTTAATTAGTTTGATAAATATAAAATTGGGAAGACCTCAATTTATCTAATGAATCAATTATGTGCTATGTGGTATGTGTTTTAGCTAAGACTTACGCAATCGATTCATCGGTGTATGTGGCTCGCGTTGTACTTGGTGAAAACGTGGAAGTCTTGGTTAAACATATGCATTATTAACCTAGAATTGATTATCGGGGTTTTATCGAACAAATTATGCATGTGGCTATTTGTTGTTACATGTGTTAATTGTTAATTTATATGTATAATTATTTGAGTTTGTTTTAATTTTTATTAAAGTGCCTTATTGTTTATATTGTATGACACGTTAGTAAGCAAAAGGGTTTTGAGAATAGAAAATGAAATGGACTAAAATAATGGCGAAATTGATATGGTTTTCTAAGTATTAAATCTTGAACTTTTAATCGATTGATGCATTGTACTAAATGGTTAGAACGGCTCACCCAATAGAAAAACTAGAAAGGGGTTTAAAGAAGTGCGACATGATCACTGAAAGGATGTCTAAGGTTATGCTTGCCACTTACGGTCCTCTGCCTCCACAATATGTTCGATTGAGCTACCTAGTATAATTATTCTATGTACGAAGCATCTTAGTGCAAAGTTGTAAGTTTCTCAACGCATCGATTAAAACTTTGTAGAATTTAATCTTAGCAATTTAAAACTATGAGTAAGGTTTTGAAAAATATTATGTTATGAAGATGTATGCATGCTTCTTCATACATAATTTTTGATTACACATCAAAATTGTACCCTTTAAAATTTAAGTTTATGCCATCTAATGATATAAAACACTTGAAGTTGTAATTTAGTTATGTGAGACCTTGAGCTAGATTATGATAACAAGGTGAATCTTTATGTTGTATGAGACCTCAACTTAAATAATTTGCAGTTTCTAAATTAGACTACTTAATTAAGTTAGTTAGTGAGACCTATAACTTAAGGCATAAGATGAGATAAAACATGCTTACGTTTTGCATAAAATTGTTTTGGCAAAATTGTAAATCCCATATTTTCTAGGAATTGAAAACTTGTTTGTCAATTATTGTTCTTCGACAATTACCTATTCTATACTTTCATCACTAGCAGATCAACTGATGTGGTGAAACTATGATAATGCGGGTTCTAGATTCAAGGAAAATTCTATGGTTAATATGAATATTGACCTAAGGGTATTTTATTTTCTTGAAAGATTTAATTATCTAAAATACTAAAAATTGAATTTTGTTAATTCTTTTGATTGTATTAATGCAACATTAAACCGTAAACGTTGTTTGGGCTTTGGTAAATTGATCTAGTTACGTTTTCAAACAAATGTTTGATCAAGAAAATTTACTAAAAACAAACATAGACTCTTTCCATGGAAGAAGAGTGAGACTCAATCCTATTCCTTTTCATGATTGAAAGGTATGTTAGGAACATTAGAATTGTCTAAATTCTAATATAACTCATAACAACTTTAATAGTTAAGAAAATTGCACACCATGTTTTCCTTAAGAGATTTCATTACCCTCTGTTGGTGGTGAATAACATTTTGGTCAACTAGAAAACATGTTTGACATTTTATGAGTTATTAAATTAGAAGCTAGAGTAATTACCGCAAAAATTTGTAAAGACAAACTAGTATATTTTATCTAGTTGTTTTCTTTGACCAATTAAAAGTGCTACACACCATTGTGGGGATAGTAACCTATTATGGAAAAATTGCATGCTCAATTTTTCAAGTTAATAGCTTGATAGATGATCCATCATCTACAAAGTAGAATACACTCTTTTAGTACCTAAGTAATTGTTACGAATTGTCTTAAAAAGGGTAACAACGTAATAGCACGCTATTTTCCTTTGGTTAATGAAACACTTACAATGTTGTCAAATCCGAGTGGGAGTATGGTGTATTCTTGAATAAGACATTATTGTAACGTTGTCTAATTCAGATGGGAGTTACAAGATTTATTATTTTGGTAGTAACTCAGTTATTTCTAGATTTTCTTGAAATAATACATTACGTTCAAAAATGTAGACATTCATATTCTCAAGGATAGTCATGAACGTTTCCTTGATAATTAAGTGCTCCTACATCTACTTGTAATGCTTATATATCTATGACACTATCATATTGCTCACATAAACAAACGAATGTCATCTTCGTTTATCTACTATATGATGTTGTTCTATGCACAAGTGGGAGAAGTATTTATTGTGTGCAAAGGAACAACACATACAAATATGATTAATGGATTCTCTTGATCGTAAGGTAAGAGATTAACGTTCTAATAAGATTGTCTTGCTTAAAGAACATGTGTCAAGATTATAACATAGACTACTTTTATGTCTTATGTCATTCAAATTTTAGAAACACTTGAAGTTACATTTTAGGTTAAGTGAGATCTTGGCTACATTGTAATCTCAAGGTAAATCTCCACTTGTCGTGGGATCGGGCGAGGATGCTTTTGCGTTTCTTAAGTTGGACACTTCATGGATTGACATAAATAAAATAAAGTAATACTATCTTATATATTTATGTATTTTAGAATGACATAAATAGATGGAGTAGTATATTAACTTGAAAATAAATTAATTGAAACCAAGATGTGGTGTTCATAATTACTTTAAATTATAAATGTTTGTGTTTCTTTGTAAAGTCACAAACACGAAGTCTTTTCATTATTACATGACATATAATATAAAGTAATACGTTAACTTATTATGTTTTCTTATTAAGACATAAAGTCATTGGTAAATGATTTATAACGATAATGGGATTATAACCATTTATGTTTTCTTGTTGAGACATGGACATGAAGTGACTTGATCAAAAGTACTTGTGTTATAAAGCATGCAATTGGCTTGGAATTTTATTTACCATTAAGATGATTTAATTGGTAAATAGGTAAGCAAAAGGAATATGTTTATCTTATATATTATTAGATTGTCGTACAATATTAATTCTAATGAAATCGTATGTATATGGAATGTTTAGTTAGAAGAGTCAAACATTTGTTATATTGTTTGATTCAAGATAACTATATCTTCTTTCCTTCCAAAAGTTATCAAGGTTATAAAATTGAGTCTCGATTGGATATACTTAATAAAACTCAAACCTAGAAGATTAATAAGACACCATTTTAGTATGGAATGTGATGAATCACATTGAGTCTTATATTGAAGTTCGATTTGTTAAAACTACTTATGAAGTAGGTTATTAACGAACAAGATTTATAAACCGTCAATGTGTCTGTAATAACCCAAAAGAAAACAATTTGGTGTTGTTCTACTTGCTGAAGTATCTATAGATAGTCTTTAACTTACAAAAGCAAGTGGGAGTTTTGTTTAGATCTTGAAGAGATTAGATTCCAATTACAAAACACATAATCTTCTAAAATACACTAGTAAATATCATGATGAGGTCAAATCGATAGACCATCAAGATGATGGAATTCTCATTCATAGATCCGCAAGGATATCTCGGATATTTGATATGATGAGAAATATGAATTACGGGATCATGGTAAACACATTAATCATAATAATATATTACCTAATATTGAATTGTGGTAAATTATTCATACTATTAATTTTAAGATCTTTGTCCAAAAGGTGATCAACTTTGGAAACTTGGTTTATCTTAATAAAGATGAGTTTCTTCAAAGAAGGAAAACCCTAGTGGTTTAAATTTTTGTGTAGAAATCATATGGACAAAATTGTACATGAGTTTAATGCATGACTTGTGACAAGATTATTAATCACACTTAAGCAATTAAGCGTGATTGAATATTCTTTCCTAGACACATTAAATATATAATGATTATAATTGTCATACTTATTTTCATTATTTTCATTGATATGAAAATGACAATTGAATATCAAAACTTTTACTTGTGTGATTGCTTTTACGAGGGCGATATGTAATACAAATGAGTTTTATGAATTCACATAATCTTTGAAAATGTACAAACTGCAAGAATCCATGAATGGATATATGCATGCTTCTAGGAGATGATTCTTATGTTTAACTATTAAATCCAAATTTTGGTTTAAAATTAAAATAAGATAATTTCTAAGTATTTCTGAAAGCTAGTGGGAGTATTATGTTTATTTTCTTTAAATCTTATATGTTGTGGATAGTAACCTTCCATCTAAGCTAAATGTTAAGCTTTAGTTATGGAATGGAACTTCACTTGAGAGATTTTGAAAATAAGACAAACAACTTTGGAATATATGTTTATTATTAATAAACATGTGTGGTAAATAAATGAGTCTAATAAAACATGATATATCATTTGGAAAATGGATATGTAGAACATGAATGAAATCTCAGTTTGACACAAGGATTTTTTTTTCATGTACATCATATTATTGTTGTATCATGCTTGAATGCAAGATGATTTGACAACATTGATATCTAATGAAGTTATTAGATAACTGGTGTTATGAATATTCTAATAGAATATGTTTGAATCTAGAATTACATTCCTCGACCGGAATTGCTCTCAAAATTCTATGGATGAGCAATACAACAATTGTTGCAAGAATTGTCATAGCCAACAAAATTGAAAGTTTTGAAGGCATCAAACATTACACTATAGATATTGAAGTTTACGGAGATTTTAAAGAGCATATTGTTGTTTTGAATACAATGATGCTGGTATAATTGAGATGACACTCAATACTAGTCATGGGAGGATTTCATCCTTGTAAATGGCCATGTGAACTAGTTGTGCTCAACTAAGAGCATAGTTGCATTATACATTAAAGAATTAGAATACTTTAAACTTTAAAATGTTTAAAAGTTTGATTGTCATAAATTAGTAGTTGAGGATGTCACACACTTTATGAAATATTATGTGGCGATATCAAGATATTTTGAATGCACACATACAAGAACTTCACTAGTTGAATTCTTGAAATAAGTATTCTCAAAATTCCAATAGATCAAAGTTAGTTGAATTATGCCTTGTCAACAAGTATGATTGTCATTACTTGAGACATAATTCATTAACCAGTATTATCATGCATTGATCTATTTAGTATTTGGATAAATGATGTTTTAAACAAATATTATTTAAATGAAATAAAATATTGGTTATATTTATTTTCATTTTCTTAATATTATATCCTATATTTGCATGTTTAATCCGTGAATAACTTATGTTATTCTAAAAGTCCGTTGTCGATCAATGATGTGGGAATGTCATTGAATTAAGACAAATGAGTTTGGTAGAATATACTTAAAGTATATTGATCGTGGGACATGCCAAATTCACATGATATTCAATAAATTGAATATAGGACAGATCCCAACTTAACATGATTGTACTTTATGGATCTTTGTCATTAAGTAAATCATATATTTATCCTCAAACTTGAGATACCAAATAATCATTATGAATGTAGCACACTTGTGTGAAATAGTCTAACGCTATCCATAAAAGGTGGTTATAAGGGCTATTTCGAAGTGTTGCAAAGTTCATGAGTTTTGCTTGTAGTCAAGAGAATTTGCTCTTTTGAATTTCTTTCAAAGCATAATATTGTTTGGTCCCCTCGTAGGATTGGCAAGATGTTTGTAAGGCCTTACCCAAGATCTATCCGGAATACGTTCAGATGATTTGGTAATCTTGTTCAATAAGATATAATGAAAAACAAAATATTAACTTGTGAAATGACTCGATCCATATTCACAGTTAATGAAGTATTAGAAGTAAAAGGATAAGTATTAATGATGAATCATTAAAATGGTTTTCAAGGAAACCACACTCGATTCGATCACGGGGCATTGGCGTGTTAGGCTAGATTAAACCAATGTCATTACTATATTAAGTAATATCAGTGGGAGTGAAAGGTTTATGGATAATTATTAATATATGTATGACCGGATTCGAACTCGAGACTTCGGATACACAAAATATGTATGAGAATTAATGTTTAGAATAATTAATATATAAATGTTATTATTAATTATTTAGTCACGAAATAAACACTTAACGATAGTTAATATTTAACGAGTTTTGATTATCGATCGTTAAATGTCAACGGATATGAAGAAAAGTTAACAAGTCAAGGGAAGGTTTTAGGAACCCTCTTTTGGGCTTGTTTTTGGCGAAACTATAGAATCCCACATCGGAAACTATAGTAATCTTGACATCTACCGTAAGGCTATAAATACATCCCATGTATTCATCCTTTGATACACTAGATTTCAATAGAAGGCCAAACTTCTTCTTTCTTCCTCTTGTTCTTAGGTTGATGAAGCAAAACCCCATGTAAGGGTTTGCGAGTGACCTTGAGCATAACAAAGGTGTTTGGTTAATCTATTGTGATCAAGAACCTAGCTTTTCTCATTGATTCGCTACTAATACGTGTGTGTTAAGAGCGAACGACAAGCGCACTTGTGTTTGCATATCTTGAGTGGGTCGACAAGGGTTTTGGTCGACATTCATAAACCCCAATTTATTAGGGTTTGGGTTTCTTGGTCGTTGATCTTAATTGGGGTTTCATAAACCCTAATTGCATTGATTTGCAAAGGTACGCATATACTTTTAATTCGGTTAATTAATTTACAAGTATTATTCCTATTACTTCACTGCATGCTTTGATGATGTTTACTTGTTTTCTATAATTGTTATGATTAGTAAAACCCAACATTTAAGAGCATAATTTTTCTCAAATTTCGTGGTTTATGAGCATGTACGATAAAGTGTATATCCTTAACGTAATAAGTGTTTTAGTTTTATGTTAGTAACGTGATCAAATTTTCCCATTGCAAGTTTTATGAGAATGGTAATATTAAAATAAAAAAGGCGAATGTTTGTAAGAAACGTAAAAGACACACAAAAAAAAGTAAAATATATCTTAAAAGATTTCTAGATATGTGCCGGTGGATAAAAAAAAGTCATGAATAACATAAAACAAATTGCATTTTTGGTTTTGGTGGTTTGCGGAAATTGTATGTTTAGACCCCTCTTTTCAAAAATGCAACCAATGTCTTTATTTTGAACCTTGGCTTGCATATTCAATCCCTGACCAAAGTTAAGTAACTAAAATATCCTTTATATTCTTCCCTTAAATATTTATATGATTTTTCTTTTAATTGAACCCACATTTAAAAAAAAAAAAAAAAAAAAAAAACATGTTTACTAACCCACGTTTATAAAAAAGAAAATTAACTATTGCATATAATCACAAAGTTATAATCAAATGAGAAGAAAAATTAAAATAAGAATGGTGGTAAGAAACAACAGGTTATACATTTCAGATTTGCCTACAAAAGTAAATGTATGATATGAGTTTAGTTAGAATTATAACATAAGACGAGATATAATAGTCACTAAATTATTTTTATCATGTTAGCTAGACATTACCATTCACATCTTCACCAAATATTTCACCCAAGAATTGTAATGCTCCAAATTCAAGTTTTTATGATTTTTATTACTTAACATATAAATATTTCACAAACGAACCACTAAATTTTTTGCTGACAAACAGGCCCAAGTCTTGACCGGGTCTTGGCTATGCACCAAATATGGGCTCTTGGGCCTGGATGGACTTCTACTTAATCTATACTTTGGGTTTATTATTACTATAGATTTGTCATAATACTAATAAAATAATCCGTTACCATTTATAAAAAGCTTAGTTGGTAGGCGGGGACCGGAGATCCCTAGATCACGGTTCAAATCCGTTTGGTCGGACTTTTTACATTTTCTTTTGTTGAAAGGGTTCTTATGGTATACATCGGTTTGTATGCATACAATGTAGAGTGTAAACATGTATCGAATTTAAGAAACAAAACTCGTTCTCTTATCCATAAAACAAATTGTACTTGTGTATTTTCATACTTTCATGAAGGGTCAATCACGGTCCAAAACCAGTCGAAACAGACCAAGACCGGACGGACTACAAAGCATAGTGTCGGTTTTGCATAAAACTAAAGCGAACCAAAGTCCGAATATGAAGAAAATGGTAGACCGTGAACCGAACCGAAATGTTTTCCATCCGGTTAGGTCTAGTTTCTTGGTCCAGTCCAATTTGCGGTTTATTATGCATAAGAAAAACTAGACTAAAATGATACATAGCGAAATAACTTTTAGAAATTGGTATATTTTGAAACTGTACAAGCTACTATAGACATGATTACTAACAATTTTAATAAGCTTAATAGCTTAATAAAAATATTATACGCTTTAAGCTTCTCCAAAAAGCTTAACAGAACACCCATCTAATAAGTAGCACATTTGTGAAGTCATCTTTCCAACCCTTTAATCCGGTTAAAATCTCTTTGAAACACTCTTTTATCCTTGCTCAACCTTTTTTCGAAAGAAAACCAGTGTCCTTGTTTACTAAGCTTATAAAAATCTCGGAAGAGAGAAGTAGTGGGAATGATATGCAAACTTCGACTATATACCTCAAAAAGGGAAGCTCGGTGTAAACCTAACGGAACTGACTGAGAAATATGTACTTTATAGTATTTAATTAGTACACTTAGGAGGAAAGACGAAAAAGGTACCCCAAGACCCCCTCCATAAAATACTCTAAATATAAACCTATGGCATCGTCCAGAAGTATGTTCATTGTCATGTCTTTCGGTGGAAGTCGCGGATGCAATTCCAACGGAACACCAAACTCTTGAATTGCCCAAGTCAATGTTTTTCCATCCCACTTCGAAGCATAAAAAATTCACATGTGACCAAAAAAGTTTTCAAAAAATTTGGAAAAAAATCACATAGTGAAAAAAATCAAAAAAATGAACGAAAAAATTTTCAATTTTTTTTACTATAAACGGCCGTTAGTGTAAAGGATGGGTGCTGCAACGATCGTTAGCCAAAAGGGCTAACGTGTAACTGCTAACGGGACTCACCTAACGCGGGTTAAAATGGAGGACCAAGAGTGAACGTAATGCTTATCCGTTTCGCCCATTTCTTACGTTATTATTCGTTTTACCACTTTCTCAGTTTTTGTCCATTTTTATCCATTTTTCTTAGGGTTTTATCTGTTTTTCTTACATTTTTCTGTTTTCAAAGTTTTTGTCCGTTTTTATGCTTTTTCACTCGTTTTCTTACGTTTTCGTCTCTTTTCATACGTTTTGTCTTTTTTTTGCGTTTTCGCTCATTTTCTTACGTTTTCGTTCGTTTTCATTCATTTTCGTCTGTTTTCATACGTCTTTGTTTGTTTTTTTTGTTTTTGTACGTATAAAAACATAAGAAAAATGGACGATAACATAAAAAACGGACGAAAACGTATAAAAACGAACGAAAATGTAAGAAAATGGGTGAAAACGTATAAAAACGAATGAAACCGAAATAACGCAAGAAAAGCGGGCAAACGAAGAAAATGGACAAAACATAAAAAAAGAAACATAAAGTGTAAAAATAATAAAAAGCGAACAAAACCTAAGAAAATGGACGTCAAAGTATAAAAACAAATGAAAACAAATAAAAAGGGACAAAAACAGACAAAACATACAAAAATTTATGATAAAGGACGGAAACGTATAAAAACAGATGAAAACGTAAGAAAACGGGTGAAAACGTATGAAAACGAAAAAAAAGTAAGAAAAATGGACGAAAACCTATAAAAATGGATGAAACCGTAAGAAATCGGGTGAAAACGTATAAAACGTATGAAAACGAAAAAGGTAAGAATAACGGACAAAACATAAGAAAAACATACTAAAACGTATGAAAACGAAAAAAACGTAAGCTAAACGGACAAAAAACGTAAGAAAAAAGGACGAAAACGTATAAAAATAATACTAATATTATTGTTAAATAAATAATTAAAAAAAAAACTAGAACTAAGTCTGTAAAACCTAGCGAACACATGGACCATATGTGTAAGAAACTGAAAAGAAATATAGAAAAAGAAGAAGATAAGGGTATTTTAGTCATTTGATGTTGGTAAGGGACGAAATTTGCCTCAAAGGTTTGCCACAGGGACGGTTTTTGCAGTTTTAAAATATCTGGGACGAAACACGCCAATTGGACAAACTTTAGGGATGATTTTTGCAATTTACTCTTTTTATTTTAACTTAAACATACATCACAAAGAACACTTGCAAAGTTCAACTCAAACAAACTAACCCATATAAATCCGGAGGTGATTTGTACACCATTTTTTTTCATCCATCATTAAATCATGCATAGCAGTGTTATACTGTGTGCACCACTTGTGGTAATTTAGTGATGGATGAAAAAAAAAGTTTGTACAAGTCACCACCCAAATCGAAATGAAAACCCCAAAAATCATAACACAAATAAATTAAACTAACAAATCCTAAAATAATTCCCTAATCACAATATATGTCTCAAATTTAAAGAAATTTTGGAGTGAATTACAAAATGTGTTTACTTAGCAGTCCATTTGGCACACATTAAAAAAAGGGTCAATTCAATATTTTCCCAACTTAAACACTATAATATTATATTTACCTAAAATATGCATTAACTACATTGTATATTATACATTCAAAAATTGTATTTTAAGAATATATGGCAATTTTATATTTAGATCAGGTATATACGGAATTATCCCTTAAAAATAAACCTTTAATTAATAATTGTTTAAAAACCTACAGTTTGGTTAGCTAGGAATTAGAAGGTCGGTTTGGTCGGGTTCAAGTCAATTCGAATCAGGTCAAAGGTAAAAATAACATACCTAAACTCCACTCTACTTGACTTCGGGTTAATCCGGCTCAGGTTAATTCAGATCGGGTCCACTGGATTCAGGTCAACCCGATTATAAGTAAAGTGGTCATAAAATTGACTATTTTTTCTACTTTAAATGTAGATAATTTAAAAGATAAAAAAAAAAAAAAAAAAAAAAAAAAAAATCTTTTATTCGGGTCCAAGGTATGTGCGTGAAAATTTATAAGTTTGTTTGTGGGACGTGAAGAAATTAAAATAGCCAAAGTGGGTTTGTGGCCGTTGGATTTGAGGAATGGGAGAGTGACATGTGGAGAGGTGAAGTTAAAAGTGAGTTTTACAACTATTTGTGTTACAGGCTTTTTTAACCCAAAAGGTAATCCAAAACTTCACCAATTTCCCATATGAAAATCTGCATTTGACATAAATGACTGTTCTTAAATTAAATGAAATGCACTTGTGAATAGTAACGATGGAATTATTTTTCGTAGTTCGTATACATTTATGATTTTTAGCTGAAGCATAACAAGAACATGTTAGAACTAATTTACTTAAGCTAGTGGCCTAGTGGTTAGGCATATGAATGTACTAACAAGCAGTCTCACATTCAAACCTCACTAGGTACGCATCTTCGGGTTGCCAAGGAAGGGTTTAAAATGGTTATAAGGCATACTCTAGTTAGGCCGTAAATCTTACTCAAAGACTCGCCTCTTGGTGATTGCCATACAGATAACATGTTGAACTGATTACTTAAAGTCTTAAACTATTGGACTGAGGAACAGAGTTTTAGTATGTCTTATATGATCTCCTATTAGATTATGGTGATGTATAAGAAATATGACAGTATTAGTTTACCTTAAGAGGGTGTTTTTATAGCTTATTTTGTTTTCCTTTATAGAATTTTTTTTCCTTCCTATTTTGCAATTATAAGTCACAATAAGCTCATA
Source organism: Chrysanthemum lavandulifolium (assembly GCA_022545495.1). NCBI lineage: Eukaryota > Viridiplantae > Streptophyta > Magnoliopsida > Asterales > Asteraceae > Chrysanthemum > Chrysanthemum lavandulifolium. The sequence goes on along the minus strand of CM040241.1, from coordinate 307,685,723 downwards.
AGTTGCCAAAAGCTTAAAATGGGCTTAAGAAAATTTAAGCCGCACAAATTAAGCTCTTAAACCAAAAAATAAGCTAAAACAAACACCCGTTAATTTCTATTTATTGCTTCGAGATTACATTATGACTCTAAACAAATTGAAACATACAGGAAATCAACATTGAAAGTAATAGCCCGAGCTAAACAGATCTTGTTTGTCTAGTTGTACTAGAAGTATTAGCCTTGAATAGTGTATACAAGACCGCTGCAGCAGTTAATGATCCCGATCCATTTCGAGCTCCCATTCCTTAGAAAATGTCGCCAATCACTAGATGTATCGAATTTGGCGAAGACAAAGTTGTACAACCAAAAATTTGCTTTAACTATTCATGGTCCCAAATACCGTTAAAACATGTTTTCCGCATTAAGATATCGTAACTAAAAATTATATCAATAAAACAATTACAAAAAAAAAAAAAAAAATAGTAATAATAAATCTTCATACTTCCAAGTGTGTAAATGTTAAAGTGGTCATCCTCTTTCTTGCGTAGCTCGCAGATCGATAAAGAGAATCTCTTTAAAGTCTCATCCTCTTTGCCCGAGCTACTGAGACGGCAAAGAGGATGAACACTAAAGAGATTTTTCGTTTACTAAATTAAAATAGCCAAAGTATGTATGTGAAAATTGATAAGTTTATATAGAGTATCTACATCCACTGAGTCCCAAAAAATCCCACTGGCGTGTCGTGGTGATAGTGTGATAAGCGAGAGAAAGTGTCACCAATCACCCGACATATCAACGAGTGGGGTTTTTTGGAACCTGAGTGGATCTATAAAATTCATATATATATATATATATATATGGTTTTGGGTTGTGCTTTTTGTGTGGGATGAAATGAGAGGGTGGGTTTATGGCCATTGGATTGTAATCCGTGGGAGTTGAGTTTGGCCAATGGGAGACTGACATGTGGAGAGGTGAAGTTAAAAGTTGTTAACCGAATATTATGATATGTCCAAATCATGTGTTGTCGTCCAAATCAATCATATTAAATGTAATGAGCTGTAAAGTCCAAATCAATCATATTCCTCTCAATCAATTGTAATTAGTGTATTACGTGATTTATGGGATTGACCCATAATAGTTTTGTACTCCCTATATATTGTAGTCCCTCATGGGCAATAAGACATCAATCAATAAACATTATCATTCTTACAAAAGTGAGTTTTACACCCATTGTTACATTCAAACATCAAATATTGTATCTTTGACTGTTCCTAAACTAAGTAAAATGCATTTATGTAACAATGTAGTTGTTCTTCATGGTCGTGTACATTTATGATCTAGCTTAAGCATAACAAGTACACTGTATTCAACGCCTAGCTTCAAATTGATGAGTTCAAAGATCGGATAAAATGGTTCAAGAGTAGCTTATCAAGGACGGTCAACCAAACGGACCTGCTTTGAGCAGTACCAGAATTACAGGTTTCGACCCATTACCCAACCCGTCTAACCAACTGAAATTTTCACTTTCAGTACAAAATGGAAGCCACCTGACCATACTCGGGTTCTACAGAAACAACTGCAAGTGAACCCGTTATATTGGTGTATTAATTAAGAGCTACACTCGGGTTGATCTTTGCGGTGCTAGGGCACTGAACTTGACTGTGTGTCATTTCGAAAATGGCAATAGTTTACTAGGGACATGAGGGAAAATGTTGATAATATTTGTATATAATTCGCTAAATTTTGTATAGAAGCTCTAGTAACAAGTATTTTACTATAACATTTACATTAATTCATATTCTATGTATATTTGTTTTATAATGTAAACTTCCTAGTTGATACTTAAAAGTTATTCAACTTTGGAGGCTTGGCTTACTAGCTGAATGGTTTATCACTTCATATTCTATATATGGGTTTATAGACAGATAGGTTACCCAACTTTCCAACTTTATTCGCTTAAGTTACAAAACTTTTTTTTGTGCAAACAAGGTATTGGACTACACGGAGTTGACATTGATTCTTGAATTTGTAAATGAGACATTTAAGTTACTTAACTTACCTAAAAAATGCAATTGGGTTACTTAACTTACCTAAATAAATGCATTTGGGTTACTTTGATTACACTAAAAAATGAAGGTTGAATGCTTAACTAATGTTCAGTAACCTAAGTGAACAAAATGAAAGTTTGGTAAATTAGGCGAACAAAGTGGTAAAGTTGGGTAACCTGTCTGATATAAAACCCTCTATATATTGACTTTGATGTTTACTTTCAAGTCTACTGAAAGTGAAAAACGTTATAATTCGTGGGATGGATGAGCATGTATTTAATAGCATAATCTTTCTCGATTTTTAGGGTTTATGAGTATGTATTGTAAAGTGTATATCCTTAACGTAATAAGTGTTCTAGTTTTATGTTAGTGACATTTTCAAATTTCCTCATTTCAAGTTTTAGAGTAAATTCCAAAAAAACATCCCTGTGGTTTGCCCTGTGGGTCGGTTTTCATCCCTAAACTTTTTTTTGGCACAAAATCATCCCTCCGTTAGTAAAGTTGGCACAAATACATCCCTCCGTTAGCAAATTCAGTTAATAAAGACTAACGGTGCAAAATTTTCTCCGTTATCTGCCACGTGTCATCTGGTCGGATCAATGAACGGGTCGGATTGCCACGTGGACCAATGAGGTGGTGCCACGTGGCATTGGTAAAATATATCACGATTTTGGATCCCCCCTGATTCGAACCCGGGTTGTTTGTGTGGGAAGTGAACCTATGCCCGTTTTGCTAAGCATAGTTTCATTAATAATACTCAAAATCAAATACATAACCCTTCCTTATCATTTGGCCCAATTCAATAATAACAAAAGGTTCAATTTAGGTTTTGGCCTATCAATTTATGAGGTTATATGGACGTAAAAAATAAATAAATACACCATCGGACTCGTTTTTTAGTGCTCTTTTCAATGGTATGCTGGGAATTTTTTGACTTAGTTTGAACCTCGAAAATCGAAAATCGTCGTTTTTCTTTGTTTTGCATTTTCGAGGTCCAAACCAAGTCGAAAAATTCCCCAACTTCCCATATCCAATTTGGTATTTCTCCTTGAATTTTGTTGTCTGAAAGATCAAGCTCTTTTATATCTGAATGGTTTCGTAGATCAGGGAACCTTTCGAGATTGCACGAAGCCAGATACAAAAAGCTTAACTTTGGAAGGTGAGACAAGATAGAGCTGTTGCTGCTTGTTATGATTGAAAACTTGTTATATGAAAGATCAAGGTCTGTTAGGTTGCTGAGACCCTGAAAATCTTTAGTTTCAATTACACCACTCAGGTTGTTTGATGAAAGTGAGAGGTATTCAAGTTGTCCAAGTTCAAAAAATGACCTGGGAATTTCACCTTTCAATTTGTTACGTCTTAAATCAAGCCATTTCAATAATGGTGTGAACGAGTTTGAAAACTGTGGAAGCAGACCATCAAAATTGTTGTTGGAAAGATCTATCCGTTGCACATTTGGCAGAGAGAACAAAGATGAAGGTATGCTTCCATTGAAACTATTGAATCCTAAATCAACCCAAATAAGATTATTAAGATCTTGAAAGTGATCAAAAGGAATCATACCCGATAAACCATTTCTTGAGAGGTCGATGTGAGTTAGATTCTTGCATAGTTTGAATGACGGGATTTCGCCAATAAACTTATTCGACGACAAGTCCACAAAGGAGAGTTGAGTGAGTTTTTTCATGGACTTCGGTATTCCTCCGGAAAAACCATTTCTTGAGAGGTCGATGTGAGTTAGATTCTTGCATAGTTTGAATGACGGGATTTCGCCAATAAACTTGTTTGAAGACAAGTCTAGGTATGACAATTGAGTGAGGTTTTCCACGGATTTCGGTATTCCTCCGCTGAAATTACTCCGTTGCAGCTTAATTCTTGATAAATTCTTTAGATTTCCAATAGATTCTGGTATCCCTCCGGAAAAGTTTGTTCCGCTGATCCTTAATATCTGAAGAGCTCTGTTCACAGGAAACTCGGGTAAAGAGCCATTAAGATTTTTGTTTGCTGATAAATGAAGAATCTGTAAACTTTCCAACTGGATGACCTTTTTGGGAAATGTTCCAGTTAAATTACAAGCAGCAAGATTCAATATTGTCAGATTCTTGAAATTTGCAAAGAAATCCGGAACTGGAGCACTCAGATCGTTCCAAGCCAGACGAATTACCGAAAGTGATTGCAGCTTCTGAAGGGACTCATCTAAAGGGCCTGAAAGTTGACAATCTGACAAGCTTAAAACTTCCAAATTAGGCAAAGATGATGATAAACCCTGGCACCAATCGAGTTTATGTGATGACATGTTCACACGATCCATATAAAGACTCCTTAGCCGTGTGAGGTTGCGAACAAGTGTAGCTAGATTTGGCTGCTCGAGTTTCAGTGAGCGAATTTCGAATTCGTCATTAATGTAAACATATGGGGGGAAAACTGAAGAGAGATCAAGAACTTCCAGCATTGTCAGCTGTGAGAGTTCTCCAGGAATCTGGCCTGAAAACCACGAATTCGACAAGTTTAAATACAACAAACTTGCAAAACTTCCAAATCTTGTAGGAATCTTTTTGAAATTGAAGTTATTTTCAGCAAGATTCAGGCTTTCAAGATTCTTTAGACCAAAAAGAACACTGGAATCATTGATTCCACCTGATATTGTTTCGTTGCTCAAGTCTAGACCAATAACCTGACCATCGATGCTGCATGTAACACCTCCCCTTGAGCAGCAATCTGTGGCATTTGGCTTCCAAGACACTAGCTTTGTTGAACGTGAAGAATTGAACTGCAGTTCTTTCTTCAACTGGATCAAAATCGTTTGGTGGTTTATTTGACATTGGCCTGAAACCAACAACGTATTGATCCCAAACAAGATAAGGTAAAAGGGTAACAAGAATATCCGAAAGCAGATTTGGGTTTTCATTATGAACCAAAATTTTGACACAAAATGATGTTTTTGAACACTCGAGCCAAATCTGCTTAATTATTTAAAAAATTCATTTAGATTATATTTTATTTATATTCGTTTCATAGACTCAACATGGCTTTGGTCTTTCGAATTTACTAGTCAAGTATTCGCAATTAGACAAACTATTGACTTTGACGTTTACATTAAATTTACTAGTCAAGTAGTGAAAAAAAACAGTTAATGACTACTAACTGATTGTACAAAATAATCCTTCAAGCAGAAATTCTTCTGAATCTGAGAATATTTACTCCATTCGTTTCATGAAAGTTACAACTTTGTATTAATATTTGTATTGCTTATTGTGATAGTTATAAATGAATTGATTTACAGGATTTGTTATTATTGAAAATGTTTGATATTCAACATGCGTCGGAGAGAAGTACCCTATTTTGATTGCCTAGCTTCTAACTGATGAGCTCAAAGATCAGATAATGTGGTTCAACAGGTGGCTTATTAAAGGCTGTCAACCCAAAAGGACCTGCTTTAAGCTGTACCAGAATTACGCCGACCCATTACCCATCCCGTCTAACCAACTGGATTTTTCACTTTCAATGCAAAACGGAAGTCACCTGACCATACTCGGTATCTACAGAAACAACTGCAAGTGATCTTTGCAGAGGTAAAATATCTTTTCTAATGTGCATGCACTATCATACTAACAACAAAACAGGTGAACAAAAAATTTATATAATAAAGTAGAATGGTAAATAAGAGGGAGTTTGGCTAGGTTTTTCTGAGGAGGTTAATAGCTTTTCATATTTTGGATAAGCTAATCTGCAAGGCTAAGAACTAGTCAACGCACTTGGGTACCACTTTAAAGTAAATGGTCAAGTCAATAGCTAGCATTATCATGCACATGCAACTAGCATTTTGTTAGCTTCCTTGCAATTTCTTTCTTTGCTATTGTCCACACAATAAAATGTTTCCATCAAATTGATTTGATAGTATTCTAATGTCTCATGAAGATCATAGTCTATTTTCTACGTCAAAATTTATTACATAGCAATTTGCATTATAAATTTGAATAAGGTGTTGTTTTATATGCTTTTAGACTCGTAAATTATAGCATTATCTGTTTGTTAAAAACGTTCCCAATGAGATGCGGCTCTGCTTTCAAGTACTCTGGAAACCCTTTTGCCTGATTTTGTTTGGGGTTAATATGAGGTTGGTTTTGGGTCAATGCCAAATCAAACAGCAGTTGATTTTGATCCAGTTGAAATACAATCTCCGTTTCAGTTCTACACTTTCAACAAAATGGTCTCTTAGAACCCAAATGTCACAAATTGTTGCAATTGGCTAGGTGTCACTTGCAGCACTTTCGATAAAACTTATGCAATTATCAAAAAGGCACACCTGAAGTAGCACACCGAAAGATTGAGGTTTTCTTAGCTAAGCCATATCAAGAATCCTACCCACAGCTTTTGGTTTTTCCAAATCTGTTAGACATACAGATTACCATCATAAAAAGCTCAAGTTGTGTAAAATGTAAAAAACCAGGTGTGTGCTTAAATTAAACCATACACATTACTTAACCCACCCATTTTACTGCAGATTGAATTGTAGAACATACCGGTTGATTTAAAACCTTTTCTAAAACTTGTTGGATAAATATTTGTCATTGTTGAAAGCAAGTATTGCATACTTAAACGCAAAACGGACAAAGGGAAGGAAAGAAAAAAGTCTTTCTCAGGATCAATGCCGTGGATACCAATCAGCACTTCAGCTGGTTTAAGAATTGAACCACCCTAAGATTATTCGTGCATAATAAGGTTTCAGAAGGGACCCATATCAGTAGATGCATATTTAGTTAGGAAAGATGAGCGGATAGGGCCGGTTGGGTGGGCAATAGGTCAAATAGGTTTAGTGTAAACGGGTTTCATCCAAAATGGACTAGTTCAGGACATACCAGACGTATCGCTAGAACTAGAGCTGAGCATGTGTCAAGCTTTTCATGAACAATTCAATCTCAAACTCTATACAAGCCCGGAACATATTGTACCATATCAAACTAAGGTTTATAGAAACACTAGTCAAAGTTTTATTTTAAACCAGCTCCATTTCAAAATTGGTGTCGATGAAAGTGTGCACGCAATTTCGGAAGTGTGTAATAATTACACTATTTACTAGTCAAATGTCATTTACATCCCTACACTTGCAATGGTATAATTGAGTGTCTTTTAAGGCAGATTGGAAGCTTGGTACATAACCATGGATGCGGACATTTAATTTGGGACAATGCAAAATAAAAACGGGACAGAGATGGTCAACTTTGGTGTACAGTTATATTCAAGTTCGAAACCAGCTTGTTTTATCAAAAGTAATTGTAATACATTAATACATTTATCAAACACGCTTCAACAAGACTCGTGTAGCTATCAAACTGAGTTATGTATTAAAGATTTTATCCCTAAGTCATACATTAATACATTTATCTAACATTATTAAAGATTTTACCAATGTTTTCAAATCCGGGTCGACCCGGCCGGTTCAATCGGTCGGATTGGTGCCCGACCACAAAAACGGGTCAAAACCCCAGCCGGGTTAACCGGTTAGACCCGCCGGGTTTGGAGTGACATGGGTCAACCCGGGTCTTGAAACCCGGTCGGGTTAGGTTTTTTTCAATTTTTTTTAAACCCGGCCAGGTTAGGTTTTTTTCATTTTTTTTATAAAAACTAGGTTGACTCGGCGGTCGAACCGGTTGACCTCGTCGGGAAAAAAATAATAATAAATGAAAAACCGGGTTAACATGGCGGTCAAACCGGGTTGACCTGACGGTTGAACCGGTGCCCAGTGACTCGACCGAGTCAATTAAAAACCCGATTTTTAAAAATTGGATTTTACCACTAATGGCCAAGGTGATTGTTTAATGGTCAAAATCCTGTTCATGTTTTGACCTTTAATGTTCAAATCTTCAAAACTATTTAGATGTATAAGGTATGACTTCTTAAATTGAATGTATTGTAATTTTTGTACACAAAAGATATCTTTATGAGTCGGTATACAAAACATTGAAGGGATAGTATATGAGGTCAGGAAACACCTAGACAACCAAATGTACCTCCCAGCCCAAGACACTATACCTTAACTAGCATGTATAATGAATTTGAAATTAAAGTTTCAAATGCAATTTGGGGGAAATTGTTGTTTCAAATTGTTTGTATTTATAGTAGGAAATGATTGGGAATGATCCATGTAGAGGTTTGTGATTGGTGGATTTTGTGTCACACGGATTGTGAGTGAGATGATCTAGACCGTTGGATGGAGTGGCCAGGATTGTGTTTTCTTTGTGAGTTTGTTGACTTGGTTTTGCTAATTTGGTTTTGGTTTTGGTTTTGTTGTTGTGATTTGGGAATGTATTTGATGGTAAATGTTATAGGTTTGTTACGATTACAATGTGATAGTTTTGTAACAATATATAAAAGTGTGTGTATCAAAAATATATATATTTGTTCGCATTGTAAACTTTTATATATCAATACTTACATACTTAATAGCAATTAGCACTTCAACCTTGGAAGCTTGGTACAAAAGATAGACTTTGACATATGCTATTTTACTTCAATGTCCGTTAAAGTGACCATTGGCTTAGCTTTTAAACTTTTAGTGATATGGGTCATAGCTTAGAATTTATTGTGCAACTAGCCTTAAGAGCTTGTTCTTTTTCACGACATTGTAGCAGTTAAAAAAGGAAAGTTATAACAATTATACAAACTTAGTTTATATAAGATTGGCACATCAAAATGTTTCATGAAAATATTATTGTAATATATTTCTAACGGTATAGTTTTATCCAAGTTAAATTAACAAAATTATGCGGAGCCAATTATTTCATAAGAGTTGTGAATCTATAGTGGTAAGAAGCCCAAGTGTAGATTAACTAGAAGCCCAACAGGCCCAATTAGACAGCCATATTAGGCCTATAAATAAGACCGGTCAAAACTTGGGCCCCAGTCAAAACTTGGGCCCGGTTGTCAACAACAAATGTACTGGTTAGTGGTTTGTGTGTGAATTCAGAAAATTGACCAAGTAATAGTATAGTTTATTTTCGAGCTCAACTCAATTGGATCTACTGACCGTATAGTAGCGGGGAGGGGGAGCACACATCAAGGACACCAACATTATCAAAAATCTACATACTTTCCCTGGATAGAACACGTTTCCTTCATTTTCTAAATTATTACTTGTATCAAATGGCCACATTTATTATGGGCCTGATGGACTTCTAATGAATATACTCTTGGGCTAAATTGCAAAAATCGTCCTTGTGATTTGGTCAAATTGCACGTTTCGTCTTTGTGATTCATTAAGTGCAAAAATCGTCCTTATTTTGCACTCTTAGGAATCATTTTGGTCTTTCAGCACTAACTTTTTAGAAACCACACAGATGATTTTTGCACTGCCGAAGGATCAAAATGATTCCAAACAATGTTAAATAAGGACGATTTTTGCACTTAATGAACCACAAGGACAAAATGTGCAATTTAACCAAACCACAAAAATGATTTTTGCAATTTACTCTAAGGTATCGTTTGTTTTTTCCCAATAAGTACTTTTTTTTTCTCTTTTCACTTCTTTTCTCTGCAGAAGGGCAGAGGTTTCTTGTTTGTTTTTTTGCATGACATAAGTGCTTATTTTCACTTCTTTCCTCTTCTAAATTTCAGACATTATCTTTCACTTCTTACCTCTTCTTTCACTCCTTACCTCTTCTTTCACAAACATTACATCTCTTTCTCAATATCTTACATCTCTTTTACAATTTCGGTCTTTTATTTACGTTTTCGTCCACTTTTTTACGTTTACGTTTTCGTGTTTTTTTTTACGTTTTAATCCGTTTTCTTACGTTTTCGTATTTTTTTCGTCCGTTTTTTAATATTTTCGTTCAAATTTTTTACGTTTTTGTCTGTTATTTTACGTTTTCTTACGTTTTTTACGATTTAACTCATTTGAACCATGTTACAAAAGGATTTATAGCGCAAAAAAGAAAAAAAATAGAAAATAAAGGAAGTATTTCAATAGCACAAAAACAAACGGTCTTCATCCATGCAGATGAAGACTTTAGATCTACCTCTTCTTCTGCAGACATGGTTTGCAGACATGGTCTTCTGCAGACATGGTTTCGAAACCCATTCACATTCACATGTAGTTTGGGGGAAATTGTTGTGTGTGAGAATGGGTGTGATTGGTGGAAATGGTGTGGTGCGGATTGCTGACGTGGAATGATTTTGGGCCATTGGATTGTGATATGTGGGAGTTGGGTTTGGCGAATAGGAGAGTGACATGCGAGAGTGTTACAACCATACGTTATAATGGCTTTAACCCAAAAGGTAATCCAAAACTTGACCAATTTCGTATATGATTGCATCCAAAGTGTTTGATGAAATGCCCAAATGAATTTAACAATGTAGTTATTTTTCGTAGTTCATATCGTTTATGATGTAGCTAAAGCATAACAAGAACGTGTTAGAACTAATTAGGTAAACTAGTGGCCTCACCGGTTAGGCATATAATGTACTAACAAGCGGTCTCACGCTTAAACCTCACTAGGTAGTCATCTTCGTTAGGCCACATACATCTTAGTCAAAGACCGACCTTCCCAAGTAACATGTTGAGCCAATGACTTAAAGTCTTAAAACTATGGGACCAAAAGCCGGATTTTTACTATAGCTTATATAACTCGCTATCGGGGTGTCATAAAGCCGACCGAATCCGGATATGGCTATTCGGGTCAGGTCAATCGGGTCAACCCGAATTGACCCGAGTTCTAAACAAGGTCGGGTTCGGGATTAATGTATGTATCTTACTCGGGTTCGGGTCAACCCGAGTGACTTGAGTTCGATTTTTTTTTTATTTCTAATTTTTAAGTAGTTCAAGATTGAACACCAAAATTGTATCATTTTTAAATGGCCTAGACCCGAACCCGGGTTGACCCGACCCGATTTCTAAACAAGGTCGGGTTCGGGTATGTTTTTTTTTCAGCCTTGACCCGACCCAATTGACCCGAACCCGACAGAGTCAACCCGAATAACACCCCTACATGCTATTGGATTATGGTGATGTTTAAGAAATATGGCAGCATTAGATAAGCAAACATATTATAGAAACCTTAGAGGGTGTTTCTTATAGCTTATTTTTGGGCATATGAGCTAAATTTTTTCGGCTCATTTTCAGAGACACGTATTTAGTATTATATGCCGCTTTAGTCTTAATGAGTTCACAAGTGAAAAAGCGTAAAATGACCTTATGGAAAATATGCCAAATGTATTAACCTCATGAGCCCAAAATAAGCTAACACAAACACCCATTAATATTCTTTTGCTATTAATTGCTTCAATACTTTACATTAACTCTATAAACAAACTGAAACATACAGAAATCGACATTGAAATTAATAGCCGAGCTAAACGGATCTCGTTTGTCTAGTTGTACTAGAAGTATTAGCCTTGTATAGAGTATACAAGACCGCTTGATTAATGATCCTGCCCAGCCCCATTCCGTAGAATATGGTGCGCCAATCATTCCCATCACCGATGTATCGAATTTTCCAAGATGGTGGCACTGTACAAATGAACTATTGCAAATAGGATTCACCGGAAAACCGCATAATCTCTTGTTCCTAAATAGGATATCTCCGAAACGCGTCAAAAGCGGGAGCTGTCGAGATTTTTCCTTCCAATTGATTGTATGACAAATTCAAAGAAGATAGGAACGGAAGGCTAGCCAACCTGGATGGGATTTCTCCGGTTATTTTGTTTGACGACATGTCTAATGATTCTAGGTGACGAAATGTCCAATTGATGGTGGGATCTAGCCTGTAAACTCATTATGTGATACATTGACAAGATATGTGGTTTTGAGTTGGCCAATTGTTTCGTATTACACCGAAAATGGTTACTTGATATATCATTGCTTGTGAAGAGTGTCGGATTTTGACTAACTCCAAATCGAATCCTTTGATTGTGATCACAGAATCTTGATATTCACAGTCACTAAGCTGCATCACCATAAAGTCGAGGTGGTTCTTACTTGAGGTATCTCCATTATCATCATCATCATAGCACCCATTGCTCGAAAAAGTCTTGTGGGACAACACCACTAAAGTTATTGTGAGCTATGTCGAGAATCAAGCTTTGAGATGCTATTCATTGGTCTTGATCACAATGAACGGATTCTTGGATCATGTTGATCGCAAAACAAGGACACGCAAGTTAGTATTGCTACCCAAAAACAAGGATAAGTGCTGTTTATCTTGTTGTTACCGAGGTTTAACACTTCTAAAAGTGTGCGTTGACAAGGGTCGGGATCTCCCTACCAAAGAATTTCCATGCAGATCTAGAGTGTTCAAGCGATACCGCTTCAAAATGTTCCTCTATTTGACCACCGAGACGATTGTTTCCCAAATTAAGTACCCCAAGACGCCACGAACCTCAAACAAATCGCTTCCCACTTTCTCCATCCCGAGATCGCCACCAAATTCAATCAAACACCGTGGTATCGTCCATTTAAACGATTGTTTGACAAATCTAGGACCTTAAGAAAGACATCATTGCATATCTTGTCGTGGATCATCCAGTGAGCAAATTGTTAGAAACCGAGAAGAAATAGGCAAAGTGAGGTTCCTCCCTATGTTTTCTCGGGAGTGGCGAGTTGAAACGGTTTTCGAATAGTCAACGAAGGTAGCGCTTTTTCAGATCGAATCGCCTGAAGAAGGCGATTGGATTGCAAGTCGAGTACACTAAAATCGGGAAAATGTAGGGCTCTTCCAAGCCGCTTAACCGGTTACGAGAAAGGTTCATATAGGAAAGACCTCCATAACCAACTTCCCATATCCATTTTGGTATTTCTCCTTCAATTTTGTTGTGTGAAAGATCAAGAGTTATCAATCTTGTTTGGTTTCTTAGGTTCGAAACTTCGTAAGATTGCAAGATGCCGCTTTAATGAAGAGAAATTTGGTAGGCGAGACACAAGAGTAAGGTTATCACTCGTTATAATCCAAAAGTTGTTAAATGAAAGATCAAGAGTCGTTAGGTTGCCTAGACGATCCTGAAACTCTACGGTTCTTAAGATACCACTCAAGTTATTTGATGATAATAACATGATACTAAGCTTTCCAAGTTGAAAAAATGATCTTGGGATTCCACCTTGCAATCTATTACTACTTGTACGAAAGTATAGGCAACCAAGATGAACAATATAATCTTTATTCAGGTCTAAGCTGCAATAGTCAGCTTAGATTAAGTTTACAATAGTATCCAAATGTTACAAGGTTAGATTAATGTCAATGAGACAATAATCATATAGATGTAAAGACAAGACAAGATCGGTGAAATGATCCGAAGAATAGAAGAGAGTGATACAAAAGATCGCACACTCAAGTTTTTGGTAACCCTAGATAAAGGGACTTATTAAATAGGAGATTAAGTTTCACTAAGACCCTCTAACGGCTAGTAGTGACTCATCGTAAACGAAGAAAGGCTTCAGCAGAAATGAGCTTCTTGGAACTTTAAATCTTTTATCCTTTGTCCGAGTTAAACCCACAGTAATTAATCTCGCAATAAGCCACAACTTGAAAGCCATTAGCAATTGATAGAATGATATGTTTGCCAGAGTTACCAACCCAAAATTTAACATTCCCCTTAATTTGATGAGCAAACATATCAAACAATATCAATTTTCACACAAAAATTTATCTTGATGAGCATGGGAGGTTCTTTGTGAGTATGTCTGCGGTTTGGTTTGAAGAGCCAATCTTTTAGCATTTATAACACCTCTAGCAATTTTTCCACGATGAAGTGAACATCAATTTCAAAGTGTTTTGATCTTTCATGGAAAACAGGGTTGACGAGAAGTTGTAAAGCGATTTGTTATCACAAAAAGATCAAGGAAGATTGATATCAACTTTTAGGTCTTTTAGGATTTTTGAATCAAATGATTTCACAGCAGATGAGACATAGATCTATATTCATACGTGGAAGATTTTGAAAGAGTGTTTTGTTTTTACTTTTCCATGAGATTAAACAATTATTAAAGAAAACACAATAACCTCGTGATGATTTTCTAGTTTTCTTGCATTTGGCCCAATCAAAGATCACTATATCCTTCAAGATGATTTTCGAGTTTCAAATTGTACCTTAGACCTTTTCCGGAGCTCCTTTTAGATATCTTAGAACATTGAGGCACATTCCGATGAGACTTTAAAGAGAATGCATATATTGTGCGGACAATGAACCGAGTATGAGATGTCGTCTTGTATGGGTGAGATAGATAAGTTTCCCAAGTAACTTCGATAACCGATGATGTTGACAAGCAAGGGGTCATCGCGGTGGGAATGTATGGAAGGACGAGTTGGGTTCCATAGGAGTGGACACGAGTTTGCACCCAAGAAGACCAAATTCTTTGAGGAGTTCAAGACAATATTTTCTTTGGGAGAGACAAATGTCATTCCAGCTTTTAGAACCTCAATGCCAAGAAAATATTTTAGATTTCCCAAGTCTTTAATATGAAACTTTGTTTTAGGAACTCTTTGAATCGGTTTATCTCATCGGTGCAATTTCCAAGAAGGACAATATCATCCACATAAACAAGCGAGCAATAAACTTGCTATTCTCTGTTTTGGTGAACAAAGAGTGATCATTAATGATTGAACAAAGTTATTTTCTTTTAAAACACCGACAAGTTTTTCATTCCATTTCGGGAGCTTGTTTTAAGCCATATAGGGATTTGACAAGTTTACGACTTTATTCTTATTGTTCTCATTCTGTAACCCCTTGGGATGGTCATATAGATATCCTAATCAAGATCTCCATACAAGAAAGCATTATTAACATCAAGTTGAAAAAGAGGCCATTTGTTTTTACGGCTAATGCAATAAGACATCGACAGAGACATTTTACAACAGAGAAAAGTTTCATCATAGTCTATTCCTTCCTTTGGTTATAGCCTTTAACAACTAGTCTAGCCTTGTATCTATCAACTTCACCATTGGCTTTATATTTGATTTTAAATATCCATTTGTAGCCAATAGGAGTTCTATTAGAGGTAGATCGGTTATATCCCAAGCATGGTTTTCATTTAAGGCCTCAATTTCGAATTCATAGCATCAACCCAATTACTATCATGGATAGCTTCTTCATAATGTAGGTTCAATACTTTTATTAAGACTAGATGCAAAGCAAGAATTATCTTTGTTAAGATTGGAGTAATTAACAACCTTTTCAACACCATATTTGACTTTTCGTTCTATAATAAAGTCATTAAGATTCTTGGGCAACTTGGAAACTCGGTTGACCTTCTAGCGATGAGTGGTGGCAAGCCTCTTTCTTGTTCAACAGAATCGGTGTTGTATCGCAGGATCGAATCGCATCGCCAGGATCGAAACCGCATCGATGGGATGTGAATCATGTGATATGTTGCCCTCGGGTGTGTATTATCATCTATAGATGTTGCAACCGGTTCGTCAATCCTAGTAGGATGACTTACCACCGTGCCATCATCATAGGATGTCACTCTCCTTCATCATTGGGACTTATTTGTGAGTCAAAGAAATTTTGTGATTTAAATCTTTTGGTACAAAGGTTTCAACAAAGGTTTTGACACGAATTTTTCATTTTGAAGGGAAAACAGTTTCATAAAATTTGACATCTCGGGTAAAAGATATTTTTAGTTTCAAGGCTCAAGAGTTTATAGCCTTTCTTCTCATTTGAGTAACCAATAAAGACACTTTTTCGGACCTACTACCAAATTTATCGAGATGTTAAGAATGGTGGCATAGCATAAGCGACCAAAGACTCTAAGGAGAGAGTGAAGGTCATGCCCATACACAAGGAAGAACGGGACTTGCAGACAGGCCCGAAGAGGCAACCTGTTTATGACATAGGCGCAGTTAGAACACATTCGGACCAAAGATTTAGAGGTAATTCCCACAAACATGAGGGATCTAGCTACATTAAGGAGATGCCTATGTTTCCTTTCTCAATACCATTTTGTTGTGGTCTATAGACACAAGAGGTTTGATGTAAAATTCCTTTTCATGGAAAAAATGTTGAAGTTTATTATTGACAAATTCATCCCATTATCACTTCTAAAGATCTTGACATTGTGTTCAAATTGATTTGATAGCATATGAGTAAAATTAACAATGGAAACATAAACATCATCCTTCCCTTAAGCATATAAACCCACACCGCCACGGAATAGTCATCAACAACAGTTAAAAGTATTTGTAACCATCTCGCTAGTGACTTTATATGGTCCCCATACATCAAGATGGACAAGTTGACCAATTTTAGTTGATTTATGTTCACTTAGAGGAATGGTTCCCTGGTTTGTTTAGCTTTATTACAAGTATCACGAGATGATGAGTTTGGATGTACTATCAAATTTAAGAGTGGGTTTAAGTATGTGTAGGACTTGGTCGTAGGATGACCAAGTCTTTGATGCCAAAGATTTTTGAAACATGACAAAGCAAATGCGCTTATTAGAAGTAATCTTACATGTAGAATCAATATCAAACATATATAACCCATTGTGTTGTTTACCAATCCCCACAATCCTTTTTGATGTAAATCTCTGTATATATGTTAGATTCATTAAACCCGACAAACATCTTATTATCTCTAGCAATTTTATGAACAGACAACAAACTAACATTGTACTCAGGAACAACAAGTACATCAAAAAGAGTTAGGTCATTATTGACCTTTAAATCACCAATTTTAGTAATTAAGGCCTGAGTACCGTTGGGATGTCCAACAGTTAGACCAAGATTTGAAATGTTAACAACATTGATTAAGAATTTTTCAGTCACAGTCATGTGCTGATTTGCACCAGAATCAACAATCCAACCAAGACTGATGTTTCCAGTTAAGGTTTTAGTGTTGTTGTTAAAAAACTTGTTGAAGTTTATATTAAACTTGACACTGCCATTAAAGAAGGTTCCTGAGAAATTTTACCTGCCAAGTTGGCATTAGCAGATGACACATTGTTGTCATTGAGAAGACTCATAAGTCTTGAGAGTCGCTCATTAGACAAGGAGACAAGAGAGTTGCTAGCACTATTATCATGACACGATTGGTTTCACAGAAACATTATTCTTCTTGAAAGGTTTACCATTAAAATTCCTTTTGACTTATCCAAAGGATAGCCAACAAGATCATAACATCTATCAATAGTATGATCGGGTTTTTGCAATTTGTGCATTTGAGGTTCATGTTTGGTCCTCTGCTATTAGAGTCATACGATGATAAGGCGAAACTTTGTTGTTAAAACCTCTTTGTTATCAAAAATTTTTCACCATCGAAGTTTTTGCAACAAAAGTCGTAGCATTGGGTTTAGTAGAACTATTCCCGGATGATACATTTCGTGAGACTCTTCTCTAGAGACAACAGAGAAAGCAGCTTTTGACATTAGGTAAAGGATCTCGGTTAAAATATTGCTTCGATAGGAACATAGGAGTCATCAAGACCCATAAGAAATTGCATTAACTTGATTAAGCGATTATGTTTTTCAAAATGTTTTGCGACCTCACAAGTGCAAGGAGGCAAGCTAATCATACAATCAAATTGTTTCCATAAAGAGTTAAGGTTGTTATAGTAATCGACAAGAGAGGACCCACTTTGACTAAGAGAGTTTATATTTTTATGCAGATTAAAAATAATGAACCATCAACCTTATCATAGGTATCTTTAAGATCATTCCACATTTCATAAGCGGTTTAGCATATATAGCACCAAAGAATAGTTCGGTGGAGAGAGTTAAGAATCCAAGTAACCACAACAGAGTTACAAGTATCCCATTGATTAGCAAGATTAGGGTTGAATCATCTCTTATGCAAGTACCATCAATAAACCCTAATTTATTATGGTTCCTTAAGGCAAAAGTCATCGCCATATTCCATATTTTATAATTTTCGGTTCAGTGAGTTTGATAGTAATGATGGAGTCCCATTAGTGTTATTAGGTGTAAGTACAAAGCATCCCCAAAGGATAAGCTTTTCTCGGTGGAACCACCACCACCAACAAAATCACCAAGAACCATAATATAGACAAGAAGAGACAAATAATACGAGACGGAGATA
Source organism: Chrysanthemum lavandulifolium (assembly GCA_022545495.1). Lineage (NCBI taxonomy): Eukaryota > Viridiplantae > Streptophyta > Magnoliopsida > Asterales > Asteraceae > Chrysanthemum > Chrysanthemum lavandulifolium. Next base: position 307,667,669 of record CM040241.1, on the reverse strand, counting down.
ATAATAAGACCAAATAGATAGATAAATAAGACTATGAATTTAAGAAACAACAAGCACCAAGCACTGTGGACTAGGGTAAACCAGAAAGGTATTCGCACCACTCAAAGGTGGCGATCAAGATGTTAGTCTACCCGCTTGCACCCACAAAGACTTAAGTCTTGTATGTTTGAAGAAGAGATAAGACTTAGACTTACTGGAGAGATATGCGTGGAAGAACAAATCACAATTACCTTAGATTCACTTAGTCTAAGGCTAATTGTAAGTAGAAGATAACCGGTGATTACACAAGTAGCAGTAACCCCAAACCACCAATATGTTGCCGAAGAGAATCAATGAGCCTGATGCTCTGATACCATGTACGAAAGTATAGGCAACCAAGATGAACAATATAATCTTTATTCAGATCTAAGCTGCAATAGTCAGCTTAGATTAAGTTTACAATAGTATCCAAATGTTACAAGGTTAGATTAATGTCAATGAGACAATAATCATGTAGATGTAAAGACAAGACAAGATCAGTGAAATGATCAGAAAGAATAGAAGAGAGTGATACAAAAGACTGCACACTCAAGTTTTTTGTAACCCTAGATAAAGGGACTTATTAAATAGGAGATTAAGTTTCACTAAGACCCCTCTAACGGCTAGTAGTGACTCATCAGCAGAAACGAAGAAAGGCTTCAGCAGAAATGAGCTTCTTGGAACTTTAAATCTTTTATACTTTGTCCAGGTTAAACCCCTGTAATTAATCCTGCAATAAGCCACAACTTGAAAGCCATTAGCAATTGATAGAATGATATGTTTGCCACAGATTACCAACCCAAAATTTAACACTACTCAAATCAAGAGTATCTAATGATGATGACAATGGATCAGAAAAGTTAGAAAGAGTACCATCAAAATCATTATTGGAAAGTTGTATTTTTTGGAGTAGTTGCAGAGAAAACAATGATGAAGGTATTCTTCCGTTGAAACGATTGAATCTTAGATCAACCGAAACAAGATTTTGAAGATCGTGAAAGTGAGCGAAGGATCGTGCACTGATAAACCATTTCTTGAGAGGTCTATATAGGTAAGATTCTTTCAAAGCCGAAATGACGGAATTTTCCCGATAAACTTATTCAAGACAAGTCTACATAGGAGAGTTGAGTGAGTCTTTTCATGGATTCTGGTATCCTCCGAAAGTTTGTTCCACTGATCACTAAACTCTGAAGAGCTCATTCACAGGAAACTCGGTAAAGAGCCATTTAGATTTTGTTTACTGATAAATCAAGAGACTGCAACTTTGCAACTGGAGGACATTTTGTGAAATGTTCCAATCAAGTTACAACCAACAAGATTCAATATTGTCGATTCTTGAAATTTGCAAAGAAATCTGGAACTGGAGCATTCAGATCGTTTAAGTTCAGACGTTAGCATCGAAAGTGATTGCGGCTTCTGCAGGACTCATCTAAAGGGCCTAAAGTTGACAATTTGACAAGCTTAAAACTTCCAAATTAGGCAAAGATGATGATAAACCCTGGCACCAATCGAGTTTATTTGATGACATGTTCACATTGTCCATATAAAGACCCTTAGCCGTGTAAGGTTGCGAACAAGTGTGGCTAAACTTGGGTTCTCGAGTTTCAGTGAGCGACTTCCAAAAAGAAAGGCTCGAGAGATCAAGAATCACTAACCTTGTCAGCTGTGACAATTCTTCAGAATCTGACCAGAAAACCCGAATTCGACAAGTTCAAATAAGACAAACTTGCAAGACTCCCAAATCTTGAAAAATTGGTATAAAGCTAAACTTATTTGCAGCAAGATTCAAGCTTTCAAGATTCTTTAAACCAAATAGAGCACTAGAATCATTAATTCCACCTGATATCATTTCGTTGCTTAAGTCTAGACCAATAACCCGACCCTTGATGTTGCAAGTGATCCCTCCCCATGAGCAGCAGTCCGTGGCATTTGGGTTCCATGTCACCAACTTTGTTGAAAGTGACGAATCGAACTGGAGTTCGTTCTTCAACTGGATCAAAATCGTTTGGTGGTTTATTTGACATTGGCCGTAAACCAATATTGTATCAGCCCCAAACAAGATCAGGTAAAAGGGTAACAACTAACAAGAATATTTGAAACCAGCGTTGGGTTTTCATTATGAACCGTCGAGAAATGGCTTTAGTTTATATTTGCTAAATCTGTTTAATTTATGATCTCATGATAAGCATTTTATTTAAAAAATTCTGTTAGATTAATTTTTATTTCTGTTTGTTTCATAAACTAATTCTAAATTTAATTCAACCTTGGACTTGGTCTTTCAAATTTGCTAGTTAAGTATTCACAATTAGACAAACTATTGACTTTGACGTTAACTTTGAATTCTGTTGAAGGGACAATGGTTACCTTAATAGCCTCAAAATTATTCTGCAACTAACTTCTTGCAGTAAAAAAACAGTTGATGACTACTAACTGATACTCGTAATATTTACTCCATTCGTTTCATGAAAGTGACAACTTTTTTTAATAGCCTCAAACTTGATGTGCTACTAACTTCAACTTGATTTACTTCCGACTCTGAGAATATTTACTCCATTCGTTTCATGAAAGTGACAACTTTGTTTTAATATTGACTACTAACATTGTTAGTTTATATCGTTATAAACGAATTGATTTTACTTTATAATGATTTACAGGATTTGTTTTTATTGAAAAGATGTTTGATATTCAACATATGTAGGACAGAAGTACGCTATTTTGATTAGCTTCTAACTGATGAGTTCAACGATCTGATAAAAGGGTTCAAGAGGTAGCTTATTAAAGACAGTCAACCCAAACAGGAGCTGTACCAGAATTGCATGTTTCGACCCATTACCCATCCCGTCTAACCAACTGATTTTTTCACTTTCAGTACAAAACGGAAGTCACCTGACCACACTCGACATCCCTGTCAGAAACTATTGGCTAGTTAGATCCTTCGTTAGCCAAATGTTAGCCATTTTACATCCCTGGTCACTAACTCCGTTAGTTTTCTTCGTTAACTGCTAAGAGGAGGGCTGTTTTGGTCTTTTTACTCATATAAGGGATGTATTTTGCAGTTTACCTTTTTACATATAAGAGGGATGTATTTTGCAATTTACTTTTATACTTTACTTTTTTTAATTATTATTATTATTATTATTATTATTATTATTATTATTATTATTATTATTATTATTATTATTATTATTATTATTATTATTATTATTATTATTATTTTTATTATAAAACATCACTTTCATTTAAACAAAACCAGGTGGATTACAAGAATTAGTGGGAGCCTCGAAACAATCGGGCTCCCACACCTTAAGAATAGCAAAACTAATCCCATCAAGATATGAGCGTACCACGCGCCCAATGTCTTGAGTTATAGAGAACTTCCGGATCCGCTTAAGTAAGGTCACGCGTCACCTCAAGTTCTCTAAGGAGGAAAATGAGAAAGGGTGAACCCATATTATTTTTAATAAACATCACTTCATTAGAAAATCAAATGAAATTACAAGAAATTAGTTGGGAGCCGAGAGACTAACTGGCCCCCACACCTCTAGAATAAGAAAACAAACCCTACTAAAATATAGTTAGCACCACGCCGCCAATATCTTGAGTGACCGAGAACTTTCGATTCGCTTCAAAGAGTTCACCGCCTCCTTCTCGAGTTCACCAACACAAGAGAAAGAAAAGGGATGAACCTATATCCAATATCAGTAGCATTTGGTTTCAGACTTGACACGCGTTCTTGTTGCTCAACTTCAATCACAAGACGCCCGCCACAAAGTCCGTCATACCAGTTTGCGTCAAGGCGATGACCAAAGAAGATCAACACACATCAAGACCTCTCTCCACGGTGAAGTAACAAGTCACCGGGCGTAGGTGTTTGTCCTCTCTCAGAAAGCGGATATCCGTTTCTGCTTTTTTCGTTTCGCTCATTTTTTCCGCTTTAGTCCCATTTTTCCGCTTTGGTCGTTTTGCACGTTTTTACGTTTTATCCGCTTTCACCGCTTTTATATGCTTTCATATGTTTTCTTGTTTTCGCCCGTTTTTTCCCGCTTTCTCGTGTTTTGCACGTTTTTTTTTTTTTTTTTTTTTTTTTCTCGTTTTCTTATGTTTTACACGTTTTGTTTGTTTTGTACTATTTCAACATATTGAAAAAATTCAAAAGAAAATTTTGAAAAAGATTTTCAAAATAAAATTGGAATTTTTCAAATTTGAAAAAAATTTTCCAAAAAATTGGAAAAAAAATTTGAAAAAATTTGAAAAAAATTTAATTTTTTTTCAGAAACTATTTTTTTTGTAAAAAGAATTTCGAAAAAACAATTTAGAAAAAAATTCCAATTTCTTATTATTTATTTTTTTTTTGAAAAAAGTATTTACCAAAAAAATGTATTTTTTTTCAAAATTTTTTCCAAATTTTTTCAAAATTTTTGGAATTTTTTTCAAATTTGTGAAAAAATTCCAATTTTGTTTGAAATCTTTTTTAAATTTTTTCTTTTGAAATTTTTTTCAATATGTTGAAATAGTACAAAACAAACAAAACGATAAAACATAAGAAAACATTAAAACGGAAAAACGATAAAACACAAGAAAACGAAAAAAAAAAAAAAAAAAAGCAAAGTAAAACAAGAAAAACTTATGAAAGCATATAAAAGCGATGAAACGGATAAAACGTAAGAAAACGCATAAAACAACCGAAACAGAAAAATGGGACTAAACGGAAAAAATGAACGAAACGAAAAAAGCAGAAAACGTATAAAAAAGCGGACGAAAACGAATGAAAATAAAATATGGTGAATAATAATAATAATAATAATAATAATAATTAAAAAGTAAAGTATAAAAGTAAATTGCAAAATACATCCTCTTATATGTAAAAGGGTAACGCAAAATACATCCCTTATATGAGTAAAAGACCAAAACAGCCCCCTCTTAGCGTTAATCCAAGAAAACTAACGGAGTTAGTGGCCGAGGATGTAGAATGGCTAACGTTTTAACGAAGGATGTAGCTAGCCAATAGTTTCTGACAGGGATGTAAGGTCTCAGAAACTGTAAACCATAGGGATGTATTTTGCAGTTTACTCTATTTTTAATGAAATAGCTTGTGCAAGTTATATATCACTATCAGTCAAACGTTATAATTCGTGGGATGGATGAAGTAGGATATTTTACCTCTGAATATGAGAATAATTAGTTCATATTATGAGAATAATTAGTCAGTTCATATTATGAAAGTTACGACTTGGCTTAAAACTAAAATACTTATCATCATCATAAATACACTGATTGTAATAAGTTTTTATTTCTGAGTTTTAGTGAAAGACGCGCATTCGAGGATGGAAATTACAGTTCAAGATGGTTAGAGCAACGTGCATTTGATACTACTTATCGAGTTATCAAGACGGGTCAACCCAAACCGACATGTATCAAGCTGTACCAAAATTACATTTCGACCGCTACCCAAACCCGTCTCGCCAACTGGTTTTTCACTTTCCAAATTATACTCCAACAAGTCGCTTAACATACGTTCTCATATTGGTCTATTGATTAAGAGCTAGATCCGGGTTGATCTTTCACAGTGCTAAGGGCAATGAATTGGACAAACACAGTAAAATTACTTTCTAGGTGCATGCGTGATGATACTCTTGGATTGCAGCAATGGTTTCATACTCTTCCTTATGTGATAAAAAGTGCGGTATTTAGTATAATCATGCATTTTAGTTTTAGTGAACTAAATGTAATATTTTTTGTAAATAAATTTATTATCGATAAGCTTTTTGATGATCTTGTCATATATAATTATAATGCTTTTTTTTTTTTTTTTTTTTTTTTTTTTTTTTACTCTAATCATCATACTAGCAGGTGTTTGGCTAATAATATTGAGGTAAATAGCAGGGTGTTGGCTAAGCTTATATCAAGAGGTTAATAGCTAATTGTATTTTGAGAAAAAAGCAACATAGCCCATATTGGGCAAGCTTATTTGAAAGGCTTTAAGCTTTGATAGCTAGTTGGGTACTCACTTTAAAGTAGATGATCAAGTCAATAACTAGCATTTAGTTTGCTTCCTTACATTTCTTTCTTTCCAACGGTCCACACATTTTTTACTTGGAACAAATATGTGAAATTTTAACACGTGTTAGGAGATAATTAATATTTGATTACCGGAAATATCGATTTAATGTCTTTAGCTAGAACAATCGTGTGGTTACTTTTATGAGCAATGTTTCAAGTTTGCTATCCCACGTGGATCAAAGAACACATATACTCCTTACTTATATACTTTCCTGTGTATGGATTGTCAAATTAGTACTACTACTGTATTGTTGGAGTATCAACTTTCACATGCCACACTAACATGTATGAACTTTATACCTCGATAATCGGTACATGTCTCTAATTTTTTACTACCTCCGTCCCAAAATATAAGTCCACTTTTGAAAAGTCAAAGTCTTTCTCTTTCAAATTTGACCATAATAAATTTTTTTGGTGTTATATAATAATTAATGCAAAATATATAAACGGATTCGTTTTTCAAATGTATTTTCATTTATATACTTTTCATCAAGTATCATATAGCACGAAAAAACATAATTACAGTCAAAGTCATAAAACAAAGACTTTGAAAAGTCAATTATGGACTTATATTTTGGGACGGAGGGAGTATATATCACTTAATTTTTCTCATTTTAAAGGTTTATGAGCATGCATTTAAGAGCATATTTTTTCTCAATTTTCAGGGTTTATGAGCGTGTACAGTAAAGTGTATATCCTTAACGTAATAAGTGTTTTAGTTTTATGTTAGTAACGTGATCAAATTTTCCCATTTCAAGTTTTATGAGAATGATAGAGTTAAAATAGAAAAGACAAATGTTTGTAAGAAACGTAAAAAAACACACAAAAAAAAGAAAAAGAAAAATGCATCTTAAAAGATTTCTAGATATGTGTCGGTGGATAAAAAAAATCATGAATAACATAAAACAAATTGCATTTTTGGTTTTTGTGGTTTGGCCAAATTGTATGTTTGGACCCCATCCTTTCAAAAATGCAACTAATGTTTTTATTTTGGACTTTGGCTTGCATATTCAGTTCTTGACAAATGTTAAATAACTAAAATATCTTTTATATTCTTCCCCTTAAATATTTATATGATTTTGTTTTCTTTTAATTAAACCCACATTTATGAAAACAACATAAACATATTTACTAACCCACATTTAAAAAAAAAAAAAAAACTATTGCATATAATCACAAAGTTATAATCAAATGAGAAAAAAAATTAAAATGTGAATGATAACAAGAAGCCACAATCACACATTTAAGCTTCATCTACAAAAGTAAATGTATGATATGAGTTTAGTTAGAATTATAACATAAGACTAAAATAGTCACTAAATTATTTTTAGACTAAAATACACCGTTGGTCCCTATAGTTGGCACGACGCATCGCGATGGGACAAAACTCGCCCTTTTCATCGTCGGGGGTCCCTATTTCAAGGTTTTCATTCGCTACAAGTCCTTTGACCATTTTGCCGTTAGTCAAGGACATCTCATGGCGTTAGATTTGTCTTTAGTCTAAGGGCACTTTTGTCATTTTACCACCGTCCATTAATTACCGTACCACCACTTGTTTAACCAATACGCTTCTGAAGAAACTCGTCTAATAAAAGGAACATTTTATCACCACTCATCCTTTATCTTTCTTAACAACTAAATTCCTATCTTCTTCACCGACAGTAAAATCGAAAAATAATGGTGTGTTCATGCAATGGAAGGGCCGTGATTAGAACATGCCGGAACACCACTAACCCTAAGCAGAGGTTCTATGCCTGTCCAAGACAGGTTGGGACACTTAATTTTATTTCATACTGTATTAAAGTTTGCATGTAGTGGTTTACCTTAAAATGGTTTATTATAATTGTGATTTTATACAAGTGGGTTTAGTTTGTGTTTATGAGGCAAGCAGATGCTAACATATTGATTATCAATTATAGGCTACAACATGTCCATTCATAAGGTGGTACGATCCACCCATCCAAAGGAGAGCAAGAGATGTGATCATCTACTTGCAGAGAACAATCTACAGGAATGAGGCGGCATTACAAGAATACGAAGCCGCCCTCGTTTCTGAGACTATGGAGGCGGTCAACGCTGGTGACCGGGCAAACGAGCTAGAGGCTGCTCACCAAGCAACCTTGGCCGATCTCCTTGTTGAGAAGGAGAAATTTTGTCGTCTCAGGAACTTTTGTGTGTTGTCTTGGATGGTCATCTTCTTGTTTTTTCTATGGTTCTTCTATAGGGTTTAGATAGGTACTGGTTTTAGTGTTTTGAATCGGTGGTAGATGGTCTAGTTGTGTTTAAGAAGTTTTAGTGTAGGTTGACTAAGAATATTCTTTTGGTGTATAATGTTTGGTCCTTGTACAATGTTAATATATTTCTTTTATGCTTTGGTCCTTATACTGTGCTGCCATTACTAGAAGGTCCTTTGCCCCAAGAATTTATATATGACTTGCCACACAAATGGTGAAACTCATAAAAGAGATACGAGTTTCAAAGATGGATGAATGATGAGGGATGGATGAACAGACACCAATTTCGAGTATCAACATAAACGTGATGTATGGTGTTGTTCATCCATCTTTCATCCTTCATTCCTGTTTGTGATGATAGAATAACCGTATCAAACTGAAAACCCAGATCCAAGTATCAAAGATGGATGAATGATCTGAGATGGATGAACAGACACCATTTATGAGTATCAACATAAACTTGATATGGTGTTGTTCATCCATCTTTGATCCTTCATTCCTGTTTGTGATGATAGAATAACCGTAACCAAACTCAAAACACAAATCCAAGTTCCACATATCCAAGATTCATAGACGTATGAAGTCTCAAGGATGGGTGAACCGACACCATTTCTGAGTATCAACATAAACTTGATATGGTGTTGTTCATCTATCTTTGATCCTTCATTAGTGTTTGTGATAATAGAATAACAGTAACCAAACTCAAAACACAGATGTATGAAGACTCTATAAAAACAATACAATAAAAACACAATTAAACCCATACACTAAAATGACATGATTTCATACATAACGCAAATGGATACATTTCCAAATGCATAAAATTTTGGAGTCTACAAAGTTCAGAAACATACATTGTTTAAACACAGCAAATATTGTTTAGGGGAATACATATTCGATGGATAACATTGGCTTTCATATGCTTAAACAGTATTTATTTGTGGTGAAGAAAGCTTTGCTGCTATAATCTTGGTCTTAGTCCAAAAATGTTTTGGAGACCCAACAAGCAAAGAAGAACTTGACTTCCAGATTGAGACCGACCACACTTGGTTGATCATTACCTTCATAGTTGTCACCTTTAACCTTTGCCTTCTTCTTTGTCAGTAACTTTTGGTGGGATGAACCTGTTTTTGAGATGTTGTGTAGTGCCTTGACTTCTGTTACACCTCCTTGCCCAAGACATGTTTTCTTGTTGTGTCCAAGATTGCCACAAATACCACAAACCACACTCTTACTAGACCGTGACAAGTTCTTGGTTTTGTCACTATTATCATTTCAGTAAAAGCCCGGTTCTTTTCTTTCGTGGCCTACCTAATGGTTTATGATGTTTAGGTGGAAGAATGGTTGTAGGCACCTGTGACTTATACCAATGCTCATAACCATTTATTGGCTGAATGTGGTGTTTGTAAGTTTCTTCCCAAGTCTTAAGCAAGTAACATGGATGCACCCATGATTCAACAGATCCTATTTGCATTCCATTCAACCTCATACACATGTGGGTAGCAACAACATGTTTACATGGCATACCTGTAAGCTCCCATATTCTACATGTACAAGCCCTAGCTTCAACATTGACAGTACACTTGTCTCCCCATCCATTGACCTCATACTTTTCTCCTTCAACCCGTAAAGCAATGTACTTATAAGCCTCTTTCTTGATTGCATCTAACATCAGTGTTGCCTTTGGTGTTAATGGTCTGACACACTTTTGAATCACAATCACAACGTTCACTATTCTTTTCATACAGTACTCTCTAATGTATTCCAAAGTAGTAATGATGGATTGGTGCCTACCTCCCACTAGTTTCCCATTGAACACCTCACACATGTTATTAAGTAGCACATCAGAATGAGCGCTCCCTACAACATGTTTGGTCGCACCGAAAATGTCGTAAAACAAAAGATGTACAAGTAGACATAGATTTGGTTAGGTACACGAAAATGCGCCCTTGACCAATGGGTTGGTGGTATCTTACTTAACCAAGCATGGGCAGGTTCGCTAAAACTCTTGAATGCCAGCATGGCTGCCTCAAATTGTTGGACGGTTGTTGTTGCTGCACATCTCCACAAATGTTCCTTGTATGCTTTAGCATTCTATTGCAATTTCATATTATCATGGATGTGCTTCAAACAATATATGTGTTTAGCACTAGGGAATACTTCTGCTAACGCTGGAATGATACCTTGCACAAATAAACATCAATTCCTTACTAATAAAACTTGCATTTAACGAAAATACAAGTGAATCTAATCAACTAAATGGTAAAATCACCTTTTGCCTGTCGCTGATAAAAGTGTAGTTTGAGTTTGGTTGCAAGTCAAGATCATCTCTTAGACATTCAAGAAACCAAATCCATGAGTCTTTGCTTTCGACACGCAACCGTGATAGGCTACTGTGGTATATTCCATTGTTCTTTGTCTATACCGATCGATGTAAGAAGGCGCCAGAAAAGGACCCATCATAAAAGCACCATCTAACCCCAACAACTCTCTTTGACAAGCTTTGTATCCTTCCTTCAAAGCACCTAAGCATACATACATTCTCTTGAAAACTATGGTTGGACTTGTTGCATCATTGCGGTTTGTACACTTATCCTAACTGTTGTATCCGGGTTAGTTTTCGCAACTCTTCAACATAGTCTCTTAAAGGGTGTATTCTGTTTATGATCACCCATAATCTCATTTTCGCCTTGTTTTTTTGCCCTTAATGCTTTTGCATAGACACCGAACTTCAAACTGCTTATCGAAATGATCTTGAATAGCCCGATTGGAATATCCGGATTGACTTGAACTTGGTCAACTATTTGCTTGAAAGAAACTTGTAGTCACAAGCTTTAATGTCTCTTGATTGCAAACATTTGTGTTCATCCCTGAAAGTTCGAACAATCCATACATCTTTATCTGTATTTTTGGCTACATACAACAACCATGGACACTCTGTTTCTTGCTCCTTGCGCTTTCGCAAATATACATCCCTACCAAGGCCTCTAGTTATCGGACCATTTTTCCTCTTTGGGGCTTTTCCCAGCCCTGAACCTTCGGTTATTCCATAAACAGGTATTTTTCCAAGACACCTAACCCTAATTCTCTATTTGTCATTCTTAATTAGTTGCAATTTCCTCTTAGTCTTTATTGAAAGCAGGTAGATCCTATCTTTTACTTCTTTTGCAGTTACAAAAGTTTGACCACAGAAAAAAAAAGATTTCGTCCTTTGTTTGTGCTGCCTCACTTAACTTTTGTTTCTTGTATGCCCTCAATTTGTTCCTCCTAATAACATAGTCATCCTCATTCTCAGAACCACTTGCAAAATCATTATCATCTAATGATCCAACTCATTTTTCTTAAAAAATCATGTGGTAGTCGGTCGGTGGTACCTATAGATGGTAAATCTGTAGTCTCGGTCACTTTGAACAGATTAACATCAAAATCGGGCTCCTCAAAAGTATTAGCCTCATCGACAACCGTGTTTCCATCACCATTGTTCTCAATATCATCATCGCCACTCATATAAGTGTATGTCTCACTCACATTGTCATCACTTACGACTTCATCGATTTCACTAACCTCACAGATTTACCTTTTGGATATGATCCACGGATTACATGTTTCCTCCTCATGATGACCTAACTCTTGATCATTTTGAGATACCTCTTCAGGACTATCTATTTGGATATGCTCAACATGTTTATCTATATGTTGGTTGACATCACCTACAACATCTTCAAGATGATGACCTCTACAAATTGGAAACAAGGGTTGTGTTTCGGCATCCGACTAGATTGTACCAAAGTATTGACTTCCAAAGGTTGATCCGTAACCTCACATATATCCTCTACCACGACTTATTAACAATGTTTTCTAAGAACAATTTCTTTGAGCAATATGGAACAATAGCAAGAGTCGCCTTTTTCTTTGTTGCATCCACATCGGCAATAATCGTCCTAATTGACTTTGGTGACATTTGATCAACGTACAATGTTGTCTTACCATTTTCAACATAAACCTCTATCATCTTATGGTCATCAACAAGATCTTTCAATATTTCTAAATTAGCACTCTCACTTAAGCTATACAAACCATCATCTAAATTACTACCCGGCTTAACAAAGTAATAGTAATTTTTTGAACCACTATCAACATCAACCAAATCAACTAAACTTTCCATACCTCCAACGTATATTCTACCAGGCCAGTATTTAAAGACACCATTGTGATGAACCCTCATACTAAACATATTAGATCTACCACCTGAAAACATGTCAATATATGTTTAAAGCATTCTAAAAATTAATTGGGAAACAATAAATACCACAATTACAAATTCCAAAGACGTAATAAAAAAAAAAAAAAAAAAAAAAAAAAAAAAAAAGATCGTATTTCTTCTTAGTAGTCGATAGACGGTATCATCAACCTGGATAACTTTTGTCTTCTTACTTTCCATAGGGTAAAGTCCATGTTTCGGTTTTATGATTGATAAACAGGGGTTTTGTGACATGCAATTAGGGTTTGTGAATTCTGATAATTCTTGTAACGAAAGTTCTGGGACGAATGATAATACAGACTATGTGTTTATTGGGGCGGGAAGAGGGTTACATTACATGTGGCAATAATTAAGAAATTTTTAATTGAAATATGGAAATGACAAAAGTGCCCTTGGACTAAAGACAAATCTAACGCCATGAGATGTCCTTGACTAACGGCAAAATGGTCAAAGGACTTGTAGCGAGTGAAAACCTTGAAATAGGGACCCCCGACGATGAAAATGGCGAGTTTTGTCCCATCGCGATGCGTCGTGCCAACTATAGGGACCAACGGTGTATTTTAGTCTTATTTTTATTACGTTAGCTTGACATTACCATTCACATCTTCACGAAATATTTCACCCAGCAATTATAATGCCCCAAATTCAAGTTTTTATGATTTTATTACTTATAACATATAAATATTTCACAAACGAACCACCAAGAATTTGTTCTTTGTCAAACAGGCCCAAGTCTTGACCGGGTCTTGACTATGCACCAAATATGGGCTCTTGGGCCTGGATGGACTTCTACTTAACCTATACTTTGAGCTTGTTATCACTAGAGATTTGTCATAATACTAATAAAATAATACGTTACCATTTATAAAAAACTGACCATAGCTCAGTTGGTAGAGCGGGGGAATGTAGATCCCTAGCTCACTGGTTCGAATCCGTTTGGTCGGACTTTTTACATTTTTTTTAGTGAAAGTGTTCTTATGGTATACATCAGTTTGTATGCATACATTGTAGAGTGTAAACATGTATCAAAATTTAAGAAACAAAACTCGTTCTCTTATCCGTAAAACAAATTGTACTTGTGTATTTCATACAGTTTTTAGTGTGGCTTATTAGCCTACTATTGGATTATGGTGATGTTTAAAAAATATGGCAGCATTAGTTCAACATAACTTAAAAGAATAGACAAGAGGCAAAGCATTAATGTGAAGCTTATTAAGCTAACATATTATAGAAACCTTAGAGGGTGTTTTTTATAGCTTATTTTCGGGCTTATTTTTCATAGATTTTTTTTCCCTTTTTTGCAATTATAAGTCACAATAGGGTCATAAGTTGCCAAAAAAGCTTGAAAATGGGCTTATGAAAAGTTAAGCAGTACAAATTAAGCTCTCAAACCAAAAATAAGTTAAAACAAACACCCCGTTAATATTCTTTTGCTATTTATTGCTTCAAGACTTTACATTATAACTCTAAACAAACTGAAACATACAGGAAACGAACAATGAAAGTATTAGCCTGAGCTTAAACAGATCTCGTTTGTCTAGTTGTACTAGAAGTACTAGCCTTGTATAGAGCATACAAAACCGCTACAACAATTAATGACCCTGCTCCAGCTCCCATTCCATAGAATATGGTCAGCCAATCATTCCCATCACTAGATGTATCAGAATTTGGCGAAGATGATGGCACGGGTACAGCTGAACTACCGCAGGTTCTGCTCAATGGAGGTCCACACAAATCCTTGTTTCCTATATACGAATACTTCTCGAAGCTCTGAAGTTGGGTGCTGACTGGGATTCTGCCTTCCAATTGATTGTATGACAAATTCAAAGTAGAAAGGAAATTAAGGCTCGTGAATGAAGATGGGATGTTTCCAGTTAATTTGTTCCGTGACATATCTAATGATTCCAGCTGACTCAAATTACCCATAGATTGGGGGATCGAGCCTGTGAACTCATTATGTGATACGTTGAGAAGATGCAGCGCTTTGAGTTGGCCAATTGTTTCTGGTATCACCCCTGAAAAACGGTTACTTGATATATCAATGGTTGTGAAGACTGTCAAGATTTTGACTAGCTCCAACTCAAATCCTTTGACAGTGACTGTCACAGTATCTTGAAAGTAAACATAACCAAGCAATCTCACCCAATAGCTGGGTTGCTCCGTACTAGTTCTATTCTCAACAATCATCATAGCTCTCCATTGACTAAAAAATTCTGGTAGGACCACACCATTAAAGTTATTGTGAGCTATGTCTAAAATACGAAGATTTAACCAGTTGTGCCGGCTTTCACCGCAATGAACGGATCCATGGAACCTGTTTGATCTGAGAACAAGAACATGCAAGTTGGTATTGCTGCCCAAAGAACATGGATAAGTGTCATTTATCTTGTTGTTCCCGAGGTTTAACACTTCTAGCATTGTGCAGTTGACAAGGGATTGTGGGATCTCCCCAGCCAAAGAATTTCCATGCAGGTCTAAAGTGTTCAATTCGCAGGTGCTTGGAAACGTTCCCTCGATTTGACCCGTGAGACGGTTGTTTGCCAAATTTAGTACCCCGAGATGGCCACCAAATTCTATCAAACACTTCGGTATTCTTCCAGTCAAATGATTTTTTGATAAATCAAGAACACTTACGTAGGTAGCATTACATATGGTATCAGGGATCGTCCCAGTAAGCAAATTGTTAGAAACCGAGAAGAAATAAGCGCTTTGTGGTGGTATCGGAATCGCCCCACTAAGACGATTGGAATGCAAGTCGATGACATTAAGATCATGAAAATTGTAGGGCTCTTGAAGGGAAGTTAGGTTGTTATGAGAAAGGTTCACATACGACAGTCCTTTATTGAAATTTGGTATCTCTCCTTGAAATTTGTTGTCCGAAAGATCAAGAGTCGTTAGGCTGCTGAGGCCTTGAAAATTGTAGGGCTCTTGAAGGGAAGTTAGGTTGTTTGATGAAAGTAAGAGGATACGAAGTTGTCCAAGTTCAAAAAATGAACTGGGAATTTCACCTTTCAATTTGTTACTGCTTAAATCAAGCCATTTCAATAATGGTATGAACGAGTTTGAAAACTGTGGAAGCAGACCACCAAAATTGTTGTTGGAAAGATCTATCCGTTGCAAATTTGGCAGAGAGAACAAAGATGAAGGTATGCTTCCATTGAAACTATTGAATTCTAAATCAACCCAAATAAGATTATTGAGATCTTGAAAGTGATCAAAAGAAATCATACCCGATAAACCATTACTTGAGAGGTCAATGTTAGTTAGATTCTTGCATAGTTTGAATGACGGGATTTCGCCAATAAACTTGTTTGAAGACAAGTCTAGGTATGACAATTGAGTGAGATTTTCCATGGATTTTGGTATTCCTCCGCTGAAATTACTCCATTGCAGATTAATTCTTGATAAATTCCTTAGACCTCCAATAGATTCTGGTATCTCACCAAAAAAGTTTGTTTCGCTGATCACTAAACTCTTAAGAGCTCTGTTCACAGGAAACTCGGGTAAAGAGCCGTTAAGATTTGTGTTTATTGATAAATCAAGACTCTGCAACTTTTGCAACTGGAGGACATTTTTGGGAAATGTTCCAATCAAGTTGCAACCAGCAAGATTCAATATTGTCAGATTCTTGAAATTTGCAAAGAAATCCGGAACTGGAGCACTCAGATCGTTCCAAGCCAGATGAATTACCGAAAGTGATTGCAGCTTCTGAAGGGACTCATCTAAAGGGCCTAAAAGTTGACAATTTGACAAGCTTAAAACTTCCAAATTAGGCAAAGATGATAAACCCTGGCACCAATCGAGTTTATGTGATGTCATGTTCACACTATCCATATAAAGACCCCTTAGCCGTGTAAGGTTGCGAACAAGTGTGGCTAAACTTGGGTTCTCGAGTTTCAGTGAGCGACTTCCAAAAACGAAAGGCTCAGAGAGATCAAGAATCTCTAACCTTGTCAGCTGTGACAATTCTTCAGGAATCTGACCAGAAAACCCCGAATTCGACAAGTTCAAATAAGACAAACTTGCAAGACTCCCAAATCTTGAAGAAATTGGTATAAAGCTAAACTTATTTGCAGCAAGATTCAAGCTTTCAAGATTCTTTAAACCAAATAGAGCACTGGAATCATTGATTCCACCTGATATCATTTCGTTGCTTAAGTCTAGACCAATAACCCGACCCTTGATGCTGCATGTAACACCTCCCCATGAACAGCAATCTGTGGCATTTGGCTTCCAAGACACTAGCTTTGTTGAAAAAAAAGAATAGAACTGCAGTTCGTTTTTCAACTGGATCAAAATCGTTTGGTGGTTTATTTGACATTGGCCGTAAACCAAAATTGTATCAACCCCAAACAAGATCAGGTAAAAGGGTAACAAGAATATCTGAAAGCAGAGTTGGGTTCTCATTATGGACCAAACACTTTAGTCCCTTTCTAGAAATGGCTTTACACTACAACAAAACCGGGCTATTGGGACCTTTCCATGAGACCCTTTTTACTTGAGGGTCCTAATAACTAATTTATTAGGACGCGCTAGTTTTTTGGTCCTTTTACAATCAAATTAATAATACACTTAATAAATTGGTTCTATTAGAGAACACTTTTAGGACCCTTGTTCGCTAAGGTCTTATATAATAGATCTTAATAGGACACTTCACTTGTATGTCCTATTACATCCAGTATTATAGGACGTTTGTTCGTTGGGGTCCTTTTAGAATAAAACCTAATAGGACACTCGATATGTTG
Organism: Chrysanthemum lavandulifolium; assembly: GCA_022545495.1. Lineage (NCBI taxonomy): Eukaryota > Viridiplantae > Streptophyta > Magnoliopsida > Asterales > Asteraceae > Chrysanthemum > Chrysanthemum lavandulifolium. The sequence goes on along the minus strand of CM040241.1, from coordinate 307,650,351 downwards.
GTCTTATTGCATTTTATTTTATAGGACTTTTATCTATAAAGGTCCTATTTTGAGAGAAACTAATAAGTCACCTCATACACATGTCCTATCAAATTACGTTTTATAGGACACTTGGTACACATGTGGTCCTATTACCCGTTACATTGTCACGCTTTCAAATGTTACACTAAACAAAGACCGATAATCAAATACTCGGTGTAATGTGTGCAAGACATTCCCACGTGTTATTTTTGGATACGGAAATACATCTCGCTCTCTTGTTACAAAAAAAGTTTAATTTAAAAGACTTTAATACACTTTAACCAAAATGTTGACAACATAGCAAATTTTGACCTATCAACATGTAAGGGTGTCAAAACATATTATTTTCTTCATACTTTGCCCTAGTTTTGTATAAAAATTTACCAACTTTGTTCAATGATATAATAAGGCTTATTGGGTTAACCAAAGCCCGATTAATCCACTCCTAAATAGCTTGAACCCTTATTAGGGTCGTGTACGGGTAATAGTTTTCAAATCACACTTACACCACCTACTATCTCACATTATTATTGTAAAATTTTTAAAGAGACTTGAAATTACAACCTCTTTATATCTTTTAGGTATGTAAAGTGGTTAAAGATAACAGATATGTCTTTTTGTAGGTTCTTTAAGAATTTTTCGTTCTTACACGTAATATTGAGTAGTGATTAAACTGTTCAATAAGGCTTACCCTGTTCGTAACAGTTATGCATAAACATGCACACATAGTGATCATAAATATATTCCAAATACATACAACATCCTCATACAGACACACATATGGGTGGATGGAGAGAGATCATTGTTCAGGATACTTAAGAAATGTCGAGTTTTTTATTTTAGTTTTGATGTACGTGACCTAACCGCTATTTCAACAACCGTTTTTGGGTTTTTTTATGACTATCCTAAATGTTAACCCAATGGGATTCAAACTAAAATTATTGTGAGCAATCATGGCGGTGTTATTATTAGGCCTTTTGGAAGATAAATTAAAAACAAATATTGTTTACAAAAATAAACCTCTTTAATCGATTGATACTGGTAGATATCATGAGCAGTGTTCTGAAAAACCGGACAATACCGGTTCGACTGGTTGAATCAAACACTGTTGGTCGGAATTGGTCGATTAAACTAGGAAAAAACCAACAACCGTTTGAAAAACCAAGTTTGATTTCCGGTTTGTTTTTAAAACCATAATCAAGAACGATGTATTAGACAATGTTGATTATAATATCGCCAAATTTTATGACAAAAACTTCTACACATATACACCTATTTAATTTTTTTTCTACATATATTATATATAAAGCATGCATAATTTTTCTTAAAACTTAAAGCTTAAAAGTGAGTATTATACCTAATATACTCTCGATTAAAAATGGTAACAACATCTATCACTAAATCAATTGTATTAATATTGTTTAATCCTCAAACTTTTATAATTTTCATTTCTAGCACACAGACTCTTTCTTCTCTCGCAATAACTATAAATTGAACCCGTAAGTGTTGCATCTAGCGTCACACCAGAACCACAAGTTCACAAGTATAATTATTTGCCGCTATATACCGTCACTTTATACGGCTACACGTCTAGTATATTTTAATATTTTTAAGACTAAAATGTTTATACTTTCTAGATTGTATACTCGCTTTTATTTCTCTACTATTTAAAATACCAAATTATCCTTTGTGATTGTTTTAAATTTTTTAGTCTCTCCCTCCTGCCTAAAGTTTTTGTTTCCGCTAGTTCCCTCTCAATATTTTGGGTCCATCCAAAAATGAGATCCACAAATCTTTTAATGTCATTATCTTTCTCCGAAACCGTCCATCACGTCTCCTTTTCTCACATATCCATCTGTCACACACACTTAATTGTTCCTCACTCTCACGCAACCGTTGATACAGGCTACCTTTTTATGATCCGTAAGTATCTAACTGTACATAAATCCAGATCGGAGAAAGGGGTAATATTAACCTATATAACAAAGTTAATGAATTTTCGTATAATTACGTATTAGGTGCGATTATGTGGGTTGTTAATACAAAAACAAAAGAGCCCTTCTGAATGAAAATATTGATCACTCACTTCTGATGTTGATATCATGTTAATGCCTTAACCTCGTGATCTTTAAGTTACTAGTTTAATTCATTCTTTTTCGGTATTAACGCTTTTGTGCGCCTTACCATTATATGCTTTTATTTGTAGCCTTTGGTGGAAGATGGTGGAAATGGATCAGCGGGTCAACGTTTATTCCTAGTATTTTGGTACAAAAGTATGGGACTGTATTACATGTTTTTTTTAGTGAGCATGGTCACCCTACTTACAGAAAAACTAGTGAATTTAGTCATTCGTGGATCCCTTTGCAAAAAAATGGCATAATTTTGACATGGTATTCAAAATAAAAATGTTGAATCGTGTAAAGGTATTCTTAAAGTACGATGTATATGTGTAAGTATTTGTTTTTCTTCTTGTTTAGGTGACATTTGTATCTTCGGTGAGATGTATCTATGTGGATTCACATCTTTAGATGAGACAATACAACTTGTCGGATATTATTGACGCACCTACAGGAGTAATCTATGGTAATGTCCTATCTTTGGTAATGTAATTATTTTTCTAAACATGATATTGCCTATGAAATCATCATTTTACTAACACTCTGTACTTATATATTAGTATATGTATATGTATTGTTTTCCATAGGTGGATTCAGATCATACCGCAAAGATATCTTCAAAGACGTCCACTTGGCAAACAATAATAATCTTGTTATTTCATAAGAATTTTTGTACAATGACTTAGCTTATTATTATTTCTCGATTTATGTACAATTGCTAGATCAGTTCTTCCCACTGATAATATGTGTTGTATAGATATATTGCAACTTTTGTATAGTAAGCGACCACTTTGAATGATAATGATTTCTTTGTTTATTTATAGTATTATAGCTTATTATTTGTGAACAAAATGATATTGATGAATAATACATTAGGTACTTGAATTAACAAAAAAGGGACAAACCGTCTTTTAGAACACTAAATTTGGTTCTAATAAAGCACCTATGTATTAGGACCCTTTTCTTGGTACTAAATAAGACTTTATTCATTATATTTCCGTCCTATAAAAATGTGTGTTAGGACCCCGTGAAAGTGTCCCATAACAAAACAAACGGGTAAGCATATATTAGAACACCGGATAGCATCCTATAATGTGGTCTATTAGGACGCTATTTTGGTCGCATAAACATTTTTATGAGACCCAAAAATTAGTTTTAAAATGTTCAAGTTTATTAAGACGCCAATAAGTGTCCTAAATATCTATTACAACCCCTTCCTACGGGACACTTTTATTTTGGTCCTATTAGATCAAAGGTCCTATAAACTATTTTTATAGGACTCTAACAGGTGTCCTATAAGCCCCTTTTTCTTGTAGTGTTAGTTTAATTATGATCTTATGACAAGTATTTTTTTTAAACAATTCTGTTAGATTATATTTAGTCCCTTTCTAGAAATGGCTTTAGTTGGTCTTTCGAATTTACTAGTCAAGTATTCACAATTAGACAAACTATTGACTTTGACGTTTACTTTAAATTTACTTTGAAATACTTCTGACTCGGAGAATATTTACTCCGTTCATTTCGTGAAATTTACAACTTTGAATTAATATTAGTTTTGCTTATTGTGATCGTTATAAATGAATTGATTTTACTTTATAATGATTTACAGGATTTGTTTTTATTGAAAGATGTTTAATATGCAACATACATCGGAGATGAGGTACACTGTATTGATCACCTAGCTTCTAACTGATGAGTTCAAAGATCGGATAAAATGGTTCAAGAGGTAGCTTATGAAAGACGGTCAACCCAAACAGACCTGCTTTGAGCTGTACCAGAATTACGCATTTCGACCAATTACCCAACCCTTTTAACCAACTAAACTTTTCACTTTAAGTACAAAAAATAAGTCACTTGACCATACTATGGATCTACAGAATTACTGCAAGTGAACCCATAATATTGGTGTATTAATTAAAAGCTACACCCGTGTTGACTGTTTTAGCTACCAAAACAAACACAGGTAAATTGATATAACACAGGTTAAATATCTTTTCTATGTGCATGCATTATCATACTATTGGATTGCAAAAGCAGTTTCATGCATTATCTTTTCTATGTTGTCAGAACGTTTTTTTCCACAAATATTGTCTTGTACAATTATTACTTGTTTCCTAATCATTTACTAACAACACAAAAGCTGAATAGAAAAATTGATAAAATAAAGTAGACCGGTAAATAAGAGGGAGTTTGGCTAATTTTTTCCAAAGAGGTTAATAGCTTTTCATATTTTGGATAGCAGTTTAAAGTAAATGGTCAAGTCAATAGCTAGCTCATGCACATTCAACCTGCATTTAGTTAGCTTCCTTGCAATTTCTTTCTTTGCTATTGTCCAAACAATAACATGTTCATGTGAAACACTTCCGTCAAATTGATTGATAGTACTTGAATGAAGCCAAATCAAGACCCACTGATTTAGATGTTGTCGCTTAGCGAGCCAATGAAACTACTTCTTATTAGATATAAATCATACAGCCACCTGGCATTGCCGTTGCCGGCGGTGTGACGTGGCGGTGGCGGTGTCGGTGACGGTGGTTAATTTCTGGCGACAATTGTGCTTGTGGAGGAGGTAAACGCTTAATTTTTACCTAATTTTGTGGGAATCACTTTTTTAAGAGTGAATTACATAAAAGTCCTTGCGGTTTGTCGGGTTTTGCGGATATTGTCTATGTTATTTTTTTCGGCGGGTCATATCCTTATGTTTTTAGTATGTTACGGGTCATGTCCCTCTTTTCTAACTCTGTTAGTTTTTTCCGTTAAATGTATATTTTAACAAGTATTGTCAAAAATGACCCCACCTTATTATTATAAGAACCAGTAAACCAGTTAAGAACCAGCTATTTTGGCCAAAAACCAATTAGATCCAAATAGGAACTAGTTATTCCGGCCTAGAACCAGTTAGATCCATGTAGGATCAGTCCTAGACAGATATTTCGAGCCTTTTGAAATGGATATAATACTTATGTAATCACAAGTAAACTATAGGATAATCTCTAATAAACTTATGCTTATGCGGAAAATAAACACAAGAGTTAAAGAAGATGAATTACTACTAAACACTTTGATCTTTTATGGATCTATATTAATCACTTAGAAATTGTTTCTAAGAGCGTACAATGTTCATGGCCGTCTGTTTCTTTTATACTACAAGAAACTCAAATACACCCCATTACAAAACGTGTGAAGAAGATATACATTATCTCTTCCTAATATAACTCATGCATATCTATTCATCTTACAAACTAATACTAATAATACAGATTTATACTATCCGTAGAAACTATACTATCAGCAGAAGTTTGACTAGTTGGATACCCGCGCACAACGGCGGCGATAAATATAGTTATATAATAAATATAGTTATATAATAAATATAGTAAATGAATTGCTAACCCAACTCTCTTCGCAATTCCCTACCTGCATAGTGAAGTCATTTCACAACACTCCAAATGTATATGTGTTAGTTGTGTGTTTGTTTGGGTTTTTCGTATCTTTCCCGTGACATCATTATTACCGCATATAAAAAGACCTTCACAATCTCTTTCCCCGTCAAACACTTTCCCAAAAGTAAATGATTTTGATAAATAAAGTTTGTATTGATTGAAATAAAGGTTAAAGTTATAAAATTTGAATCAAAATAAAATAAACCTACTAAAATGTAAAACTAAAACTCATAAAAATATATCAAAATGGATGTTGAATTAAAGAGCACAAAATTTTAAAAAATATGGTGAAATTAGATCATAAAAAAATTAAACGAATTAAAAGGTATTTAAATTTTAAAATAAAGGTGATTAATTAGTTAAGAAGTGACATGTGTCACTCAATGATCGGAGCTCATTATCTTAATTTTTTGTGGAGCCCACAACTTAAATGATTTATATAGTAGTATAGATTTGCTAAATCTGTTTAATTATGATCTCATGATAAGCATTTTATTTAAACAATTCTGTTAGATTATTTTTTATTTCTGTTTGTTTCATAAAGTAATTTTAAATTTAATTCAACCTTGGACTTGGTCTTTCAAATTTCCTAGTTAAGTATTCACAATTAGACAAACTATCGACTTTGACGTTTACTTTGAATTCTGTTGAAGGGACGATGGTTATCTTAATAGCCTCAAAATTATTGTGCAACTAACTTCTTGCAGTAAAAAAACAGTTGATGACTACTAGCTGATTGTACAAAATAATCCTTCAAGTTGAAATAATTCCGACTTTGAGAATATTTACTCCATTCGTTTCATGAAAGTTACAGCTTTGTTTTAATATTAATGACTACTAACATTGTTAGTTTATATCGTTATAAACGAATTGATTTTACTTTATAATGATTTACAGGATTTGTTTTTATTGAAAAGATGTTTGATATTCAACATACGATCGACAGAAGTACACTATTTTGATTGCCTAGCTTCTAACTGATGAGTTCAACAATCGGATAAATGGGTTCAAGAGGTAGCTTATTAGAGACAGTCAACCCAAACAGAACTGCTTTGAGCTGTACCAGAATTACATGTTTCGACCCATTACCCAACCCGTCTAACCAACTGAATTTATCACTTTCAGTACAAAGCGGAAGTCACCTGACCATACTCGGGATCTGCAGAAACAACTGCAAGTGAACCCATTATACTGGTGCATTATTTAAGAGCTACGCCCGGGTTGTTCTTTGCAGGTGCCAGGGGCAATGAACTTGACTGTTTTATCTACGGAAACAAACACAGGGAAAAATTCTATGTATATTTGTTTTATAATGTAAACTTCCTAGTTGATACTTAATAGTTATTCAACTTTGGAGGCTTGGCTTACTAGCTGAATGGTTCATCACTTCATCATAATAATACAAAATATTGACGTTGACGTTGACTTTCAAGTCTGCTGAAGTGACAATTAGCCTATAATTTAATGATAATTTGTAGACTTTGATGTCACATCAAAGAGTTTTAAAAATTTTTAGACACAAATGATGCTTATGAACCATCGAGCCTATGAAATTCGAAACCTTAGCAACTCTAGTTTATATTTGCTAAATCTATTTAATTATGATCTCATGATAACCATTTTATTTAAACAATTATGGTTTTATTTACACGAATAGGTTTTAGTGAAAGATGATTGAACATTCAACGTGCATTAGGTGTGATTTGATGGGTTGGAAATTAGAGTTCAAGATGGTTAGGAGCGACGTGCATTTGATACTACTTACTGGAGTTACTGAAGACGGGGTCAACCCAAATTGGTGTATAATACCAAAATTACTTGTTTCGACCCATTACCCAACCCGTCTGGCCAACTGATTTTTTCACTTCCCAAATTATACTCCAACAGAAGTCGCTTCATCATACGTGCTCAGGATCTACTAAACTAACAGCAAGTAAACACAGAACATTGGTCTATTGATTAAGAGCTTGATCCGGGTTGATATTTACAGGTGCTAAGGGCAATGAATTGGACTGTTTTAGATACGCCAACAAACACAGGTAAAAATTACTTCCTAGGTGCATGCAGTATGACACTCTTGGATTGCAACAGCGGTTTCATACTTTTCCTTATGTGATAACAAAGAGGGTATTTAGTATTATCATGCACATTTCATTTTAATGAACTAAATGTAAGAAAGAAATTTGTAATATATAATTGCAAATGTTTTTTACTCTAATCATCATACTAACAACAAAAAGGTGAAGAAATTTGATGAAATAATATTGAGGTAAATAATGGCTGCTTATATCAAGAGGTTAATAGCTAATTGTATTTTGAAAAAAAGCAACATAGCCCATATTGGGCAAGCTCCGCCTCGCACTAATTGAGAATTGCCGCTGAGACCCGCGCACTAAGAGACAAAAGACACCGTTAGGCTTACCGTGGGATTGTCTCCCACGATTATCCTCCCGTGAGAGTAAGTAATCGGTTTAGGGTTTAAGGAGAATTAGGGTTTGAGATCGCACTTAAACGAGGGATATGATTCCTTTATATACGCACGGAATCCTTGTTGGTTCCGTGTTCCTCAACCTTCGCGATCCCGCCTAAGTCGGTTGGGAATGATAATCCTCTTATTTAGAAGATATCGGATATCTATTCCGTGAATAGCTTTGGGCTTGGGCCTTCGTGAGCCCAAACCTCTAATCGGTGTAGCCCGACTCGTGACCCGGATGTAGACTATACGTCATCATGTCCCCCCAGTCTAGTATGCGCAGTGCGTAACTGCGGATGCTAGACTAATAACCATAGTCAATGAAAAATATACCAAACGTAACAAAGAAGCCAAAGAAATATGCGCTTGATACATTGTATCCGCCGTAATATTAAAAATGGGCGCCTCAGAATCGGGGAAAGTTATCGCACCGTGTCCCATCAAGCAATCTCAACCACACGCTAGGGTTAGTGGAGTCCACGTGTCGCTTATCGTGTGGATGAGAAAACTATATAACTTATCGTTTCATTTTCACCGGTTTCTCACAAGAAACTCCATCCACCATTGTTAAAGCATTCTTGTAGTTGCAATCCGTAAATTAGCCAACCACAAAGGTAACCGCGCGCTTTATCAAAAATAATAACACTATGGTTAAACAGCTTGTCCGACTTCACCTCCGACCTCACCGTGAGCGATCCGATGGAATTCACCCGAGTACTTTATACCGGATGTGCATCCGTTGTTCCGTGCGCGAGCCACGATGCGGATTTCCGGCGGAAAGTGGGTGTATATACACGATTATTCGATTCGCGAATCAACGTGTGCCCTCCACGCTTTCGTGCGACGTGTTAAACTATTATAATCTACACATATCGCAGCTTGTAATCAGACATGCGCCAAAATTACCAATTTTGAGGTAAATTGCCGCTTGTTGGCGATTAACCCCACCATCCACCTATTCCGCGCTTTTATCACACTACGCGGGCACATGGGTGGGTGTCCTTCATAAGCGCTACCGGTAGACCGCAGTGTTACACGGATAAATTAGATTCACTTAGGAACCGGAGGAGTATTTCTTCCGGGTAGATGATACATGCTTTCCCCGAATTATGATTTTATACCCGGTACATTAGAGAGGATGAGTGCCCGCTGTTCGGGTCTTATGTCGCCGAGGATGCGGAATCGATAAATGCTAACCGCATCCCCATTAGTGCCTATCCCGAGGGATTTTGGTACACATGGAATCACCAGTAATTATTTTGGTCCCAAGATGAGATCCCTATCTTCTTAGACGCCAATGGCCGTGGTGGGTACTTATTCCTCCGCACTCTCTGTGTAAATAATGTAAGAGCATTCTTCCTTATATTTCGCGCATTATATAACCCGTGTGTATATGTTGTCTTGTTTTTGCAGAGATGGATCTATTTACCGTAGTACATGCCTAGCAAAGCCCGTAGGGGTAAAGACAGAGTACGCCCTTGAAGGATGATGAGGAGCCGATTCTAGCTGCTACCGCAGGCGCACTCATGGAGCCGAATGTGGGGAAACAGAACTAGCTCCTCACCGCAGGGAGGCGACACCACCGCAAAGCCTTCCTAATCCCGTAGTACCTTCCTCAGGCGCAGCCCACCGCCCGTAGCCGTGCCTCACCCTATGGAGGAAGAAGAACAAGAACTGGGCTCAATCGCAAAAGGACACGAGGAGATGATGGTGCGTGCACTTCAAGGAAAAACGCCCGTGATCCATATCGTGGAATTATCATCCATCGATGAAGCGCCTTCGCACCCTCGCTAATATCTCGGACCGCAGTAGTAATGCCCGATATGTATTGTTGTTTTGTTGGTTGATGTGCCGTTGTGAATCTAACATTTCTCCGTGAACGACGCAGGTGGAGCAGTTATGAGTCACCCCAAGGCTAGTCCCGCACGCTCGCCGCATTCTCGAGCCACATAGTCGAACAATGAAGACCGTCGATGTAGATGCACCCATGGAGCAATTGGTCAAGAATTGGTGCAGTCTCGCACATCAGCTTCGCTAATCGTGAAGCCGAAAGACCGAAGTTTCGTGGGGAGAATCAAGATTCACAAAGGACCAAACAATAGCGTTGCCGAGGCGCAATCGGCAAACACCCGGCGCAATGGATAGCGCCAAGCCGAGGCAAAGGATCCGAGCGCAGACGCCGTAAGCAAGTCAAGAAAAATGGCGCGATGTGCCAAATAAATCAAGAGCGCGGATGTTGCCGGTACAAGTCTGCGCGCCACCGGGTACTTAAATACCTTGAGAAGGGCAAAGATGCGATGACATCCCAACTTGAAGGATTTTGTGCCATCGTGAAAGAAGCACCGAGGTGCAAGAGCAAAACCGCGCAAACTTAGCATTGAGTACGACGAGGAGTTGTATCCTCAGCTGATGTCAACTATAGCTGAGCGCAGGTGGCTCGTAGGTCATGGTCTTCGTCTTGCCGCACTTAATACCCTGGAGTCACCAGAGGTGCGTAATGCCTTCGGGGAAGTAGTTCAGGCGCCTGAGCAAGCGCGTGTCGTAGAGGCTCGCATGAATCGAATCGCTAAAGGTACCCGTTAATGAGGTACCAAATTATGATGCTAAAGCGTATGAGCACCTGGTTGCTGCAATGAAAAGGATGAAAGAGTTAGAAATCCCCATGATTGCCGATCTTGAGCGTGATCAGGATTATCCTATAGACGCCATCATGGCGGTGGTTGACTCTGCGCGCCATCGCGTCAAGGTGCGAAGCCCACCGGATTACATCTTGAAACCCCATGACTCACAGCCTGTGTACTGCTTTCATGCGTCCAAAGGATATTTTGAACCGCTTGCTTTAGAGAAAGAAGTGCCTTTGAAGGAGGTACTAGAAGCGCATGCGACCGCACTTGCCCAAAAGAAAGGTATCAAGGGGAAGGCAATCTTGTGCGGGGTTGGTGCAGCGCACCAGCCAAGATCTGATGGGGTGCCGGTAAGTGTTGCCACTGTGTCTCAGCAGGATTCAGATCTGTTGAAGAGGCTTGACGAGGCCAAAGATACCTCGAACCGCGTGGGTGGCTCATCTATTGAGCGTTGTAATAGTTGGTAGGTTTATGTGTTGCAAAATAACAATCTTTTTGTAATAACTCGTGGTTATTTAATAAAATCATCTCTTGGTGAGTTCACGTGGATATTGTTACAATTTGTGATGCGGTATTTGTCTGTTTGTCTTTACGTAAAAGACGTATTCATTGTTACATGTATATGCACGTGTGAATAATGCAGGAAAGCCATAATCATGTATGAAGATCCCAAAAATTTCAAGTATTATCATAGTCGTATGCTAATAATATTCAACAGATCAGAATATAAAATTAAGGAAGCAAGTATCTTGGTTCCAAAGTTGTTAAACGCACATGTGCAATGTTGCGCACCCGTCGTGGGATGCGCATGTAACTTATTCCAACGCCTCGAGAACAAGGTGTTTAACAAGGATGCGTGATCCGTGTTGATGGGTTTGCAACCTCTTACTCAACAAGTTGTTTAGTAGGTTAACTTATCCTTTTACCATCGTGGGTTTATTATGGTGCATGCACGCCATCGTGGGCAAGAAATAAAAATTGTTAAGACATACAAGATATGGAAATAACAAATTAAAATATGTCGGAGTTAGCTAGAAACCGCGCGCTTTATTGATACTTGCAAGTTTTGATGATAAGTAAATAAGACAATTATACTAAGTAAAAGAAAGAGTGACTACATAGATGTTTATTGGGCACCGAAAGTGCGAGAGCTGTCTGTACCGGGTCGTAGCCCTTCCTATAGGTAGCACCTCTCGAGGTTGCAGATGTTCCATGCGTGGCGCTCACGACCATCCAAGCCTCGTACTTGTACGAGCCTGCACTCGATGCTTCAAGAACCTCGTAGGTCCTTCCCATTTTGGTCCGAGCTTGCCCATGTCTTCGCGTGGCTCGCATCATTAGCGCGGTAGACGAAATCACCGGTCTCAAGGAGACACCGCAGACTTTGGCGTCATAGTATCCTTTCATTCTTGACTTTGATTTTTCCTCCCTTATAGATGCGCGTTCGCGCCTTTCTTCCAGCAGGTCCAAATCAAGACGGCGTTCATCGTCATTAGTTGCCATGTTAACCTCAGCGGTGCGAATGGTTGGCATTCCAATTTCGGCCGGTATGACGGCTTCTGTCCCATAGACTAGTGAAAAGGGGGTGTCTCCCGTGCTAGTTTTTATTGAGGTGCGGTGCGCCCACAAAACATGCGAGAGCTCTTCCACCCATCTTCCTTTGTGTCTGTCCAGGCGCGCTTTAATTCCTTCGCCCAGGCTGCGATTTGCGCGCTCTACTAAGCCATTGGTTTGTGGGTGTTTAACTGATGCGAAGTGCTGTGTGATGTTCAACTTCTCGCACCAATCTTTGAAAGGATTTTCGCAGAATTGTTTCCCGTTATCCGAGATGATTTCGCCAGTAAACCGGGCGACATACAATGTTTTCCCGCACGAAGCGCTTTTACCGGTTGCCGTGATTGTTACCACCGCTTTTGCTTCGATCCACTTAGTGAAATAGTCTATGGCGACTATGAGGAATTTTAATCCTCCCGCAATGATCGGAAAAGGTCCCGCAATGTCAATACCCCACTTATAGAATGGCCATGGGGATGTGATTGGTGTTAGCTCTCGGCCGTGGTTTGCGCGGACGGGTCGATGTACTTGGCGTCGTTGCACTTCCTTATTAAGTCCCGCGATCGCGGTGCATGGTTGGCCAAGAGTACCGATCGCATGGCGCGCTACAACGGACCGTGGTCCCGAGTGCATGCCGCATGAACCTTCATGGATTTTCGCAAAGACGTAATTTGCTTGTAGTGGGCCTACACAATGAGCCATGGTTGAAGGAAAGAGCGCCAGACAAGATGTTGTCTCAAGTTCGAATCTTTGCGCTGCGGCGCCGTATCCTGCGAGCTTCCTTCTGCTCTTGGGGTAACATTCCTTTGTTTAGGAAGTCCGTAATCGGTGTCATCCATGTAGGACCTTCCTCCTCTATGACTGTGGAAACTTCCATCTCCGATATGGATTTGCTTTTCAGTGTTTCCACCAGCACTTGCTTTGACAGATGTGCGAAGCTTGTCGAGGCGATCTTGCTTAGTGCGTCTGCCTTGCGGTTTTCTCCTCTAGGAACTTGCTTGATAGTGAATCTATCAAAGCCTTTAATCAATGTCTTGGTCTTGTCGAGATACTGAATCATATTTTCCTCTTTAGCCACGTATTCGCCCAACACGTGGTTGGCCACTAGCCGGGAATCCACATTTGCTTCCAGGTTACGTACACCCATTCGAGCTGCAATGCGTAGTCCGCGATTAGAGCTTCATATTCGCCTCATTATTTGTTGTCAGAATTCAAAACGCAGCGATGCGTAAGTGAATTCCATTCCTTCCGGATTTGTGAGAATGAGGCCGCCCCGACCCGCCCACGCACGAGGATCCATCTCGTAAACAAGATCCATGGATCTAGTAGTACCTTCTTACTTGGTGCGGGACCTCGCCGGTATCCGCTTCTCGATGATGAAGTCCGCCGAATTTGTCCTTTGATTGCGGTACGCGGTCCGTAAGAGATGTTGTGTTCACCTAGCAATACACTCCACTTTTGGAGTCGGCCCGATGCATCGTTTGGAGATGATCCGCTTGATCGGTTGGTCCGTGATTATCGCTATCGGCGCGCTGAAGTACCGCAATGCTTGGCAAGAAACACCAATGCTAGAACTAACTTTTCCATTGCACTATAATTCATCTCCGCTTCTTGAGCGCTTTGCTTACAAAGTAGATGGGGTTTGTATCAATCCCTATCTCGTTAGTAGCATCGCACCGACCGCCCATCGCTGCGCATAAGTACATGATCGCTCTTCCCCGGTCGGGTGCAACAAGTGTTGGGAGCGTTGCGATGTCGTTTGAGCCGAGTGAAGGCTATCGCCTCCGTAGTCCACCGAAGTCACCCTTCTTTATGCACTTCGAGTGTCTTGAAAAGGGTAGCGATTTTTCACGACTTGATAGGAACTCGCTTAGGCCGCCAACTTTCCATTGAGAGATTGGACCTCCTTCAACGTGCGTGGTGAGGGAAGATCGATGACCGCCTTTTGTTTTTTCTCGGGCATGGTTTTATACCGTCAGTTCGATAAGGTATCCAAGAAACATGCCTTCAAGAGTCTCAAGGTACACTTTTTCGGATTCACTTCATGTTGATCTCGTAGAGTTTTGAACGTTTCCTCAATGTCGCGCACTAACTCGCCTTCAAGATGGCTCTTTATGACTAGGTCATCAACATAGACCTCTAGATTGCGCCCACCGCCGAAAGCATTATCTACTAACCGGTAGGTGGCGCCGCGTTCTTCAAGCCAAAGGGCATTTTGTGTAACAATAAACGCCTTGGCTTGTGTGGAAGGTCGTTTTTCCTCATCCTCTTTAGCCATCTCAGATTTGATGATATCCTTTGTATGCATCGAGGAAACACTTTAATGGGTATCCGCACAAAGACTCTACTTTCCGCCTATCTCGGTAATGGATAGCGCCTTGTGGACATGCTTTGTTAAGGTCCGTAGTCTACACACATACGCCACCGCCGTCGTCTTCTTTACCATGACCGGATTGGAAAGCCACCATGGTAATAGACTTCCGCATGATTCCCGTGATCCACAAGTTTGTGTACTCCGCCAGATTGCTTGCGCTGAGCCTGAGCCCGCCCGCTTCTTCCGGCGCGACAGTGAGTACCCTTGTCGGATTCTCGCCTATGCTCGTTATGGAACGTGGTACTCCGGTCATGTGTTTTGGTTCCCATGCGAAAATGTCCAAGTTCTTTTGTAAGAGCGCGCACACGTACCGCTTTGCCGTTGTCCGACAATGACCCTCCGATGGATATTTCCGTCCGGGTATTCGTGGTGAATTGCAACCTTCGATTTGGAATTCGTTGCACGTTGTTCGGGATCCGTGCCGCTTCGCATGTAATCGTGTTACATTCTCTATGTGGGATAGTGGCACCGTAGAGAGTAACAATGCCTCCTTCCACCGGGAATTTAAGCATCCCATGCGCCGTTGATGGCATCGCGCGCATAGTCGATATCCTGTGTCTCCGATAATGCCATTATATGGCGATGGAGATTTGATCACCATGAATTCCATCCAGCCGTCATGAATGTTGTTCGCTTCCGATGTCGACTAGTAGTCTTATTTGCCCCATCGGCCATATTTTTTCACCAGAAACCACCAACGCCGCCGGCCGGGCTTAACCGATCACAGATTTCGTGGCGCACCGCTGAAGCAATGCTCATACATGATGTTTGCAGAGGCTCCACCGTCGACATACATGCGTGGATGTCGCGACCCCGCTTATCTCTATAGTGAGTGGTTCCACCTCGCGTTGTCCGCAGCTAAGGTGGGAAAGAGATTTTTCCACGTGAAAATTCTTGGCCGACCTTCCGCCTAGTGATTCGCCGCCATGATTGTATCATGTAGATTGTGTCACCTTGTCTTTGGGTGTTTCCTTCTTGTTTCCACTTTTTGTCTATCCTTTCCTCTTTAATGTTTTTGACCAAGTGGTCCAATCTACCTTCTTTAACCATCTTGTCGATGAGTGGCGAGTTGGACGATTCGCTGGTGGTATGGCCCTTCCGTGCATGGTAATCACAAGATCCATTCCCAGGCGCCGATCCTCCGAGCGCGATTCGCCGGTCTTGGAAAATTCGCACCTTCGCTGTAGTATTTCCTTCGGGTCTTTGTTAGCGGGTGTATCTCATCATTATCCCTCCCGCCCCCTCGGTTGCGATAGCTCCTATTACGGTTACTACCCGGTCATTGGATTGTCTCCTGTGTTGTTCCCGTGACCGTAGTTCGAGTAGTTCCTTTTGCTATCCGCCGCAGCGGCTTCTCCTCGGACGAAGGACCGAGAGCGTTTCATGAGTTCATCAAAGGTTTCGTGAATCTTGTCGCTCAACCTCTTGATGAGTTCTCGATTGTTAATCCCGCTCATGAAACCGTAGATCTTCAATACTCGGGCATGCTTTAACTTGCATGCATTCGCCTTTGAAGCGCTCCATGAATACGCTTGTAGACTCTCCTTGGCGCCGCTTACCCTCGGCGAGTTCGACAGATTTTTAGCGCACTTCTTCCTTTGAGTAAAGTTTAGCGAAACGCCTTTCTCAATTCCTCAAACCGCTGATGCTTCGCGCGGAAGCTTGTCGAACCGCCCGCCGCTTCCCACTAGTGTGGAGTTGAACATGTGGCACACACGTGTCGCGCCAATTTTCAATTGTCGCACCGACTCAAAAATTTTGAGGTGATCATCGTGGTCACCTGCTCCATCATAGGTCTTTACGCTGGCGGGCATGCGCCTTCTTTGCTTTCTCGAGAAGTCACCGATGCGCCGAGTGAACGATCCACCTTTGGCGGCGCCAAGGAGGATATATCTTCATCCTCCCGGTCATCATATCTATTTTCGACTTCCAGTGTCCGGCCACTATCCTCGTTGTCCGAGGAATTTTCGAGGATGAATTTTTCCTCTTTCGCGCCATACCGACCGTCCTCCGAGTTTGTACTCGGAGGGCTTTCACTGGGGAATAGTGTCGTCCCAACTGCCTTGGATTCGCGGCTACCAAGTCTAGTGTGGACATTGGTACGCTTTTCATCTTCATCATTCTCACTCGATGATGCGAGTGAGATGTCTCATCCTCCTCGATTCTTCTCCCGATTCGGTTGAATACCGGGGTCGGCGGTCGCTCTCCCGCGCTTCTTTCTCGATGCAGCATGGGAAGTTTCGATTCAGAATCGAAATTGAGTCGGGCTTTCAAGTTCCGACCGATCTCTTCTTCTTCCTCTTGCATGAGGGCGTTAATGTTTCGTAGTTCGGGATACGAAAACTTCGGTGCTAGCTCGTGCGACCCCTCAAGAGCAAGTGTGTTTGTTTCTATCACTACACCCTTATTTCGTCAAAAGGCCCGGTGCCTTTGTCGGCCGGGCTTAGCACCGATTGGAAGGGAGTAGTAAAGACGTGCGCAGTGGGTCTACTCCACTCGTGGTGGTTGTAGTGGCTTGGGTTGTTCCCGAGCGGTTCCACCGTAGGAAGATCAAGTCTTGGCTCGATCCCTTATTTTTAGCAATACTGGTTGTCCCAGGTCCGCTAGGAGTTAGTCCGCTTTGCGACTTCTTTCCCATAAGGTCCGATCGCGATCGCCGATTTCCATGCTTTGTCATTCTAGTGTTGGTTCTTAGTGTAGGGTCCCACGGATGGCGCCACTTGTTGATACAAAAGTTGGGCGTTCTGGTTTGGAGCTCCCGCCTCGCACCAATTGAGAATTGCCGCCGAGACCGCGCACTAAGAGACAAAAGACACCGTTAGGCTTATCGTGGGATTGTCTCCCACGATTATCCTCCCGTGAGAGTAAGTAATCGGTTTAGGGTTTAAGGAGAATTAGGTTTGAGATCGCACTTAAACGAGGGATATGATTCCTTTATATACGCACGGAATCCTTGTTGGTTCCGTGTTCCTCAACCTTCGCGATCCCGCCTAAGTCGGTTGGGAATGATAATCCTCTTATTTAGAAGATATCGGATATCTATTCCGTGAATAGCTTTGGGCTTGGGCCTTCGTGAGCCCAAACCTCTAATCGGTGTAGCCCGACTGCACGGGCTAAGTTAGTGTTGACTTTAGCCGGTTCGTGACCCGGATGTAGACTATACGTCATCAAATTTTTTTACACTGTCACTTAATTTCTCATTTTAAAGGTTTATGAGCATGCATTTAAGAGCATAATTTTTCTCAATTTTCAGGGTTTATGAGTATGTATATTGTAATGTGTATATCCTTAATGTAATAAGTGTTTTAGTTTTATGTTAGTAACATGATCAAATTTTCCCATTTCAGGTTTTATGAGAATAGTAGCATTAAAATATAAATGACAAATGTTTAAAAAAAAAAAAAAAAAAAAAAAAAAAAAAAACCTGAAAGATTTCTAGATATGTGCCGGTGGATAAGAAAAGTCATGAATAACATAAAACAAATTGCATTTTTGGTTTTTGTGGTTTGGTCAAATTGTATGTTTGGACCTCATCCTTTCAAAAATGCAACCAATGTCCTTATTTTGAACTTTGGCTTGCATATTGAGTTCCTGACCAAAGTTAAATAATTAAAATGTCCTTTATATTCTTCCCTTTAAATATTTATATGATTTTTCTTTTTCTTTTAATTGAAGTATTGATTATTGAACCCACGTTTATAAAAACAACACAAATTATATATACTAACCCACATTTATAAAAAAGAAAATTAACTATTGCATATAATCACAAAGTTATAATCAAATGAGGAAAAAATAATAATAAGAATGGTGACAAGAAACCACAGCCACACATTTGAGATTCACCTACAAAAGTAAATGTAAATGTATGATATGAGTTTAGTTATAATTATAACACAAGACCACATGTAATAGTCACTATATTATTTTTGTCATGTTAGCTTGACAATACCATTCACATCTTCACCAAATATTTCACCCAACAATTGTAATGCCCCAAATTCAAGTTTTTATGATTTTTATTACTTGACTGGGTCTTGGCTATGCACCAAATATGGGATCTTGGGCCTGGATGGACTTCTACTTAACCTATACTTTGGGCTTGTTATCACTAGAGATTTGTCATAATACTACTAAAATAATACGTTACTGTTTATAAAAAACTGACCATAGCTCAGTTGGTAGAGTGGGGGAATGTAGATCCCTAGCTCACTGGTTCGAATCCGTTTGGTCGGACTTTTTACATTTTTTTTACTGAAAGTGTTCTTATGGTATACATCAGTTTGTATGCATACATTGTAGAGTGTAAACATGTATCAGAATTTAAGAAACAAAACTTGTTCTCTTATCCGTAAAACAAATTGTACTTGTGTATTTTCATACTTTCATGAAGGGTCAACCACAGTCCAAAAACCAAGTCGAACAGACCAAGAATGGACCGGATTACAAAGCATAGTGTCCGGTTTTGCATAGAACTAAACTGAACCAAAGACTGATATGAAGAAAAGGGAGGACCGTGAACTGAATTGAAATATTTTCCTTCTGGTTAGGTCCAGTTTCTTGGTCCGGTCTAATTTGCGGTCTATTATGCATAAGAAAAAGTAGACTAAAATAATACATAGCGAAACAACTTTTAGAAATTGATATTTTGAAACTGTACACGCTCCTAAAGACATGATTACTAACAATTTTAATAAGCTTAATAGCTTAATCAAAACATTATATGTTTTAAGCTTCTCAAAAAAGCTTAACAGAACACCCATCTAATAAGTAACACATTTGTGAAGTCATCTTTCCAACCCTTTAATCCGGTTAAAATCTCTTTGAAACAGACTCTTTAATCCTTGCTCACCCTTTTTTTCAAAAGAAAACCAGTATCCTTGTTTACTAAGCTT
Organism: Chrysanthemum lavandulifolium; assembly: GCA_022545495.1. Taxonomy (NCBI): domain Eukaryota; kingdom Viridiplantae; phylum Streptophyta; class Magnoliopsida; order Asterales; family Asteraceae; genus Chrysanthemum; species Chrysanthemum lavandulifolium. The sequence continues at coordinate 307,630,850 of CM040241.1, read as the reverse complement.
ATAAAAATCTCGGAAGAGAGAAGTAGTGGGAACGATATGCAAACTTTGACTATATACCTCAAAAAGGGAGGCTCGGTTTAAACCTAACGAAACTAACTGAGAAATATGTACTTTATAGTATTTAATTACTCAACAAATAAATATAAAGACTCGTTAAGTACTTAATAAATACAGAAATTAAACTACTGACCAAATTAACTAAACATCAAATAAAACAAATAAACATAAAATAGCATAAAATGAAAAATAAGTAAACTATCACTAACCATGACTTTTAATAAGCAAATAAGCAATATTAGCAATTAATAAACATAAACTAAACATCAAATACTAAAGAAAACGAAAAATACAAAAACAAAAAATATTTACCGAGATATTCAGTCGATTGGTTGGATATTGTAAAAAAAAAAATCCCTCTTTTTTATAAAACACATTTTCTAAATAAAACACTAATCAAATTCCCGGCAGCAACGCCAAAAACTTGATGTGCTACACCGTAGGCGAGTTTTAAAATTTATAAAACACAATTTTACCGATTATCTATTTAACACATACGAGCAAGTATACTTGTCCGTAATAATAAAGGTGGGTAAGTCGAGATCGTCCAAAGGGATTTGTGATGAATGTGATTTAATATAACAAACATTTGTAAAAAAGGTTGTCAATCCAATTTAGCAAAAATTCAATAGTAACAAAAATTCAATCAATTAAAACATATACTTGTGTAGAATCCATAACCATATGTATAGAGTTTTCATATAAGTTTGGTGTAAACTTGTAATGATGTGCAAATCTTGAGTAAATTATTTTACAATCAATGGTTTATATCATGGAAAATCATTGTTAGGAATTTGACCAATTAGTTAACCCTTTCGGCTTATTTAACCAATTTGATAATTCTTTTGAAAGTCCATTTGTTTGAAAACGTTTCTTATCTAATTTGTTCTTACTAGTCCTTTCAGCCAAAATTTGTGATGAAATCGTTTCAAGTCTATTTCAATGAGTAAACATGATGGTTGTCACTCATCATGCTCCATACTAATTCGTGCACTAATATTTTGGAATAAAAACATAAAACAAAATCCTTTCGGCCTTTTTATCCTTTAAATGTAATTACCAACAAATTAAGCAAGACTAGATGTTATTTCAACAAACTCGTAAAACAAGAAAGATTCTCATGCATCATTTAGATAAAAACACTCATACAATAGTTACATCATATACAAAAGTATAACCAAAAATTACTCCATAATACCAATCATAACGAAACACAAGTAACAAATATAACTTTCATTAAACTTATAAAAACAGTAGTTCATTGTAAAAGAAACAAGATATACCTATCTTAGAGTACAAGAACTAGATTCGTGGAACTATAGCAACCATGCTCCTCCAATTGAGTAATGCAACCCGAAAATAGCTCCAAACTAGGACAAAGATTGAGATTCGACTCAACAATTTTCTGGACTTCTTCACAGTATTTCTTAGTCTTTTGGGCAAGTAAATTGATAAAGTAATAGCCTTGGTGTAAAGCTTATTACCAAATTATGGTTGTCACACTTAGTAAACTAGCCTAGGATCCAATATATAGTAAATGGAACACTTGCTTTCCAAGAAAAACGACCTAGGACAGCTATTGGACAAGAAATGATCGGACTCTATGATTATGGGACTTAATTCCACCATTAAATGAGACTTTGTAATTGTCACATGAGTCAAAAGCCGATCGGTTCCTTGATTCCATCTAGCTCCACCAAATCGGTTATGAGCTCCAACCGATCGGCGGAGGCCTCTGTAGACACATCTTGCCTTTTTCTCGTTTTGGTTCGTTGCATGCTTTTTCCTTGATTGTGACACTGATTTCTTCCATAGAACTTGATATTTTCTTGATATATGGAATCCTGAAAATCTTGGTGCTTCCAAATCACTGAGTCATTGCGTAGTTTCTAACTTTGCTTTAACCTCGGGAATCTCCAAATGTGCATAATTACTCAAATTCTTTCACTTTTCTACATCTTTCTTCATGTACTTGGCTATATTTACTTGCATAAACACTTTTTCACAATTAAGCAACAAAAATTATAAATATAACCAAATATGATGCAAAAAACTAACAATAACACAACTAAAAACATGCTCATTCTGAGCGCTATCAATCCCCACCAGCCATCTTCCTCTTTGTCATTCTATAATCCATAATATTTACTTACTGCAATTAAGTTTTGCCTATGCAGCAATTGCGTGGCCTTTGAAATCAATCCCTCTTTTATTTTCTTTTTTTTAATTACCAAATATATTTTTTTTAGAAAGGCAACAATATATTAGAACCCACAAAAACCAAATTACAAAGAAACCACCACAATTAATCAAGCAAATTAAAAGACGGAGGGACCCAAAAGTTCAAAATACATAAAACAAAGGACCAAAAGAGCCCAAAAGAAAACTATATCTCACTCTAAAATTTCTATAGAGGAACTCACTCTAAATTGTCACATGATACATTTACCAAATATACTATTCATTCTGTTTCAAAGTTATTGTTCACAAACAAAAAACACAAAGTTTATGAAAAATGGAACCACTACACTTTTCAAACAATCAAATATCATCCTTACCCATTAAACTCTTTTTTGATTGTTTGACACAAGAAAAAAACTATTATTTTGTGACATCCTAAATTAAAAATGAGGGCTACAATTTTAGAACGGTTCACTTATTGCATTTAACTTTTATTTGAGTTGGGGGCTCTTTCTTTGTCAAGTATATTATGGGGTCTACATAACGTGAATAAAATAATTAGCAGCGGTTACTTATTTAGGATTTTTTTTCCCTTTTATTTTTATTTTTATTTTTTGCAAATAACACAATAATAAGGCATGAATCCAATCCTACAATATACTTGTAGATAGTGTAAAGACGAAAGGGTCAAATAAGAAATGTATGATGTCGAACTAAAAGATTTCATTGCAAATAACACAAAATATTATTGTCACTAGACATGCATTAAATATGTGTACAATATTGTCCATATGATTTCTACACAAAGATTTAAACCACTAGGGTTTCCATCCTTTGAAGAAACTCATATTCATTATTAAGATAAAACAAGTATCTAAAGTTGATTATCTTTATGGACAACATCTCAACATTCATAGTATGATTGATTTACCACAATTCAACATTTGGTTAATTTATCATTATGATTAGCAGGCTTACCATGATCCTGTAACTCATATTCCTCAACATATTAAATATCTGAGATATCCTTACGGATCTATGAATGACAATTCCATCATATTGAGGTCTATCATTTACATGTTTAGCCTCATCATGATATTTGCTAGTGCATTTTAGAAGATTATGTATTTTGTAATTTAATCTTTCAAGATCTAAACAAAACTCCCACTTGCCTTTAACAATTTAAAGATTACCTTTAAATAGCTTTAGCAAGTAGAGCAACAATACATTGTTCTCTTTTGGGATATTACAAAACCTTGACAGTTCTTGACTTTAGTTTGTTACAACTCACTTTACAAGTAGTTTAACAAATTGAACTTCATTATAAGACTTAATGTGATTCATCACATTCCATAAACAAATGGTGTCTTATCAATCTTCTAGGTTGGAGTCTTATTGAGTATATTCAATCTATACTCAATCTACTAACCTTGATAACATTTTGGAAGAAACTATAGTTATCTTGAATCAAACAATGCCAATAGATTTTGATTCTTCTAACTGAACATACCATAAAACTATGGTATTTCCTTAGAATTAATATTGTAAGATTAATCTAACAATATTTAAGATAACCATCTACTCTTTGGTTTATCATATTTACCAACAAAGTAAAACTTAATGGTACAATAGAATTACCAAGTCAATTGCATGTACTATAACATAAGTATTCTTGACCAAGTCAAAAGACATATAGATTATAATCCCACTATCGTTATAAGTCATTGATCAACTCATTGACTTCATGCATATGTCTTAAAACATAGCAAGTTAACGTCTTACTTTATATTATAAGTCTTGTATTAAAAGACTTCATGTTTGTGACTTTACAAAATCATAAACATTTATAATTAAAGTAATTATGAACACCACCTCAGGTTTCAATTAATATTTCAAGTTAATATTTACTACATTTATTTAAGTCATTCAACGAATACTTACATTCAAAGTAGTATTAGATTACTTTATTTAATTATGTCTTTCCATGAAATGTTCCATGTAAGAAACTGCAGAATCATCCATGCTCGTTTTCACGACACGTGGGTATTTTACCTTGGGCTACAATCTAGTTCACGTTCTCACGTAACATAAATTGTAACTACAAGTGTTTCTAAAATATTAAATGACATAAATATTTAAAGTAGTCTTTGTTATCATCTTGACACATGTTCTTAATGGGGCAATCATACACATTTAAATGTATACTTCCTATTAGAACGTTATTCTCTTACTTTTCAATCAAGAGAATTCATTTAAATCATATTAATATGTGTTGTACCTTGCACACAATAAAGATTTCTCCCACTTGTGCATGGAACAACATCATGTAGCATATAAACAACACGATACACGTTCGTTTATTTGATTAATATGATTTGTGTCATAGATATAACTAGTAAATATAGGACTATATTGATTTGTAAGGAAATGCACATGACAATCCTTAAAAAAAAACATAAGTGCCAACAGTTGGAAAGTAATTATCTACATGATATTCAAGAGATAATTTGGATTACTACGCAGCAAATAAGGCTTGTAGCTCCCACTGAATTAGAAATCATTTCAACAACTTCTTATTCAATAATGCAACACAAATGCTCCCACTGAATTTGACAACATTATAAGTGTTTTATAACCAGTGAAAACAACTTGCTTGCTTTTTACTTTCCTACACCTTTGAAGAACCATACGTAATCATTACTAAGGTATTAAAAGGTGTATTCTACTATGAATGATGGGTTATCCATCAATGTTATTAACTCGAAAAATTGGGTATGCAATTTCTTCCTTAACAGGCCTACCATGCCCATAATGGTATGTAGCACCTTTAAAGGTTAAAGCAAAACAACTAGATAAATAATGCTAGTTTGCCTTTTACCAATTTTCGCGGTAAATAGTCTAACTTCTAATTTTAGTAACTCATATATATGTTTTCCAGTTAACCAACATTCATGTTTGTTACAAAAGGATTCATTCACCAAATGAGGGTAATGAAATCTTTATGGAAAATAAGATGTGCAATTCATTGCTATGAGTTACATTAGAATTTAGACAATTCAAACGTTCCTATTATACCTTTCTCATTCATGAAAAGGAATAGGATTGAGTCTCATGCTTCTCCCATGGAAAAGAGACTTCTTTTGTCTTTTCGGTAAATTATTCTCGATCAAACATTTGTTTGAAAGCATAATTGATCAATTTACTGATCAAAGACTAAACCTCGTTTACGGTTAAATGTTGCATTTATACATTCAAAAGAATTACAAAATTCAATTTTAGTATTTTCGATAACTTTCCTTTTCAATAAACAATTAAATACCCAAGGTTCATATTCATATAACCAATTAATTATTATTGAAAGCTAGGATCCAAATTGTCATAATTTCATCACGTCAGTTGATCTGCTAGTAATGAACCTTATACAAAATGGTAGAGCTTTTGCTCAATTGCCAATATCAATTGCAATTCCTAGATTTATGGGATTTACATATAGCCAATTTCAATCGCCATGTAAACATGTTTTATCCCATCTTATGCCTTGAATGCCAGTTCTCACCGCCTAACTCAATTAAGTTGTCCAACTTAAGCGCAAAATCATCCATGCCTGTTCTCACGTCACATGGATATTTTACCCTTTGATTACGATCTAAGTCACGATCTCACGCAAATAAAAAATAATCTTAGGTGTTTCCGTTTCGTTGGATGGCATATAACTTAAATTAAAGGGTAATAATTTTGATGTCAATCAAATATGTACAAAGATGTCATGCATTCATCTTCGTAACATAGGTTTTATTAAAACATTTATATCTTGTTTTAATGTTTAAGTTTTCATCATCAAACTTTAATTGAGGTATTGGTTTCACCAATCAAGGAATTTAGTGTTAATTATCATCCATTATACCGTACTTTTGCATAAGTGTAAACACTTAGTGTTTCGGATAATTACCACCAAGTGGCGCATGGAATTAACACTAATTCGCCCTTAAGATGAGCTTGCACATTTAATGGCTTACTAAGTAGCTCCATTCAAACTTACAGAGGGCGAGAGGACTGTGCACGCGCTAAAGCACAACCTTAGACATCCTTTCGGTGTGTTGAGTTTATGATATATAAAATACAATAAAACATAAAGACATCAAGAGTACACAATGGAAGACTTAAAGATCATAACAAATAAATTAATTAAGCGAAAGTATGCGTAACGTACCTCTTGCGAATGTCGATCTCTAGAGCAAACCAAAGAAGTGGTTTCGAGAGTTGTCCTCACCGTTCTACAACTCAAACCAAATGGTGTAAGAATAATGTCTTACAACCACGTTCTTGTACACACGAATTAACCAACGAATCAAGCGATTGCTAGATCTAACACAAGTCCTCGTTTATGAAAACGAAACCAAACTCCCTTACAATGGGGTGTTCGGCCGAATATGGGACAAGAGAGAGAGAGAGAGATCTAGGGTTAATTCAATGCACAAGTGTATGAAACCCTAGAACCTAACCCTCTTTATATACTAGTAGGAAACTTTGGGAACAAGTTATGAATTAGGGCTTGGAAAGCCCCTATGGCCGCCATGATGCAAAGCCCAAAGGAAAACCCATAACTTTTCCAAGTTTTCCATTTCTAGTCCTTCTCTTTTCATTTAACGGTCGTTAGTCATTTTTCCGTTAAATACTTAACGATCGTTAACCGGACTTAATGTGCAATAATTAATCGTAAACATAAACATTAATTATTAACTTTAATTCTCATTCGCTAATGTGTGCAATCCGTGGTCACGAGTTCGAATCCGGACATTCACATGTTTGTAAATATATACATTTCCAACAGCTCCCACTGGATATGTTTACAAAACGTGAAATGACATTGGTTAGCGTCTAGCAACACGCCAATGCCCCGGTACAACTCGTGTATGGTTTTCGGAGAAAACCAAGTTTGATGATTCATCATCATATTCATCCTTTGTTTCTAATACCATGTTAATAAGAATATGGATCTCACTCATTTCTTAATTAACTATTCATTTCTCGCTTTATGTGATTGATTAAGATTACCAATTCTTCCGAACATATTCCGAAGACCTTGGGCATGGCCATGCAAACATCTTAACAACCCTACGAGGGCCCAAGAGTATTATACTTCAAAATAAATTTGAAGGAAACAAATCCCATTTTGACTACAAGCAGGATTCATAAATTTCGCAACACTTCGAAAACAACCCTTATAACTACCGCCACGTATAGCGTTAGATTGCTTCACAAAATGCACTACATCCATGACATATCTCTTGTATCTCAAGTCGAGGATAAATATCCATGATATACTTAATGACAAAGATCCATAAAGTATCATCATGTGGGTGGGATAAGTCCTATACTCAATTCATTGAATATCATCGAAATTAGTCATGCTACGCATCAATATACTTTCAAGTATATTCTAACTAATACTCGATTTGTCTTAATTCAATATCATTCCCATGTTATTGATTGACAACGGACTATTTAGAATAACTTAAGTTATTCAAGGATTTAAACATGCAAATATAGGACACAATATTATAAATGAAATTAAACGATACCGTACTTTAATTCATTATAAATAATAATTGTTTAACATCCTTTATCCAAATACTAAATAGATCAATGCATGATAATACTAGTTAATGAATTTTGCCACAAGTCATGAAAATCATACTTGTTGACAAGGCATAATTTCAATTAACTTTGATCTATAGGAATTTTGAGAATACTTATTTCAAGAATTCAATAAGTGAATTTCTTGTATATGTTTACACATATCTTGATATTGTCATATCATTCCATAAGGTGCGTGATAACCGAACCACCCTTTTATGACAATCATCTTTCAAAACTTTAAAGTTTTAAAGTATTCTTTATTCTTTAATGTATAATGCAACTATGCTCTTAGTTGAGCATAACTAGTCAACATGGTCATCATCAAGGATACCATGACTAGAATTGAGTGTCATCTCAATTATACCAAGCATCATTGTGTACAACAATATGCTCTTTAAACATCCGTAAACTTTGAATATTTATTTGTTTGGTGTCATCCAAACCTCAAGTTTGTTGACTATGACAATTACACAACAATTGTCGTATAGAATCTAGGAGCAACTCCGGTGAGGAATGCAATTCTAAATCCAAACATAAATATTACAATGTTGTTAAATCATCTTGTAATCAAGCATGATACAACAACCTTATACACAACATGATGTTCATGATGAATCTTCAAGTTAGACTTTAAGATCTCATTCATATACTATCTTGTCAAAGATATGTACTCATCATGTTCTATTAGACTCATTTATTTACCGCATATGTTTATAATAATAAACATATATTCCAAGGTTGTATATATTATTTCCAAATCTTACAAACGAAGTTTCATTCCCAACTAAAACTTAATTTAAGTGGAATGTAGTTGCCCATACAACATATAAGATTTAAGAAAATAATACTCCCACTAGCTTTTAGGAATACTTATGAGCTATCTTATTTTAATTATTAAATCAAAGATGGATTTAATATTAAACATAAGAATCATCTCCTAGATGCATGCATATATCCATTCATGGATTCTTGCAGTTTGTACATATTCAAAGATTATTTGAATTCATAAAACTACTTTGTATTACTTATCGTCCTCGCAAAAGTAATTCCACAACAAAGAGTTTTGATTTTCATTGTCAAAATTTCATATCAATGAAACTAAGTATGACAATTATAATCTTTATACTTCTATTTAATGTATCTAGAAAAGAATATTCAATCATAGTTAATTGCTTAAATATGATTAATATTATTATCACTAGACATGCATTAAATATGTGTACAATATTGTCCATATGATTTCTACACAAAGATTTAAACCACTAGGGTTTCCATCCTTTGAAGAAACTCATATTCATTATTAAGATAAACCAAGTATCTAAAGTTGATTATCTTTATGGACAGCATCTCAACATTCATAGTATGATTGATTTACCACAATTCAACATTTGGTAAATTCATCATTATGATTAACGAGCTTACCATGATCCCAGTAACTCATATTCCTCAACATATTAAATATCCGAGATATCCTTACGGATCTATGAATGACAATTCCATCATATTGAGGTCTATCATTTACATGTTTAGCCTCATCATGATATTTGCTAGTGCATTTTAGAAGATTATGTATTTTGTAATTCAATCTTTCAAGATCTAAACAAAACTCCCACTTGCCTTTAACAATTTAAAGATTACCTTTAAATAGTTTAGCAAGTAGAGCAACAATACATTGTTCTCTTTTGGGATATTACAAAAACATTGACAGTTTCGACATTAGTTTGTTACAACTCACTCTATAAGTAGTTTAACAAATTCGAACTTCATTTATAAGACTTAATGTGATTCATCACATTCCATAAACAAATGGTGTCTTATCAATCTTCTAGGTTGGAGTCTTATTGAGTATATTCAATCTATACTCAATCTACTAACCTTGATAACTTTTGGAAGAAACTATAGTTATCTTGAATCAAACATGCCAATAGATTTTGATTCTTCTAATCGAACATACCATAAAACTATGGTATTTCATTAGAATTAATATTGTAAGATTAATCTAACAATATTTAAGATAACCATCTACTCTTTGGTTTATCCTATTTACCAACAAAGTAAAACTTAATGGTACAATAGAATTACCAAGTCAATTGCATGCATTATAACACAAGTATTTTGACCAAGTCAAAAGACATATCGATTATAATCCCACTATACGTTATAAGTCATTGATCAACTCATTGACTTCATGCATATGTCTTAAAACATAGCAAGTTAACGTCTTACTTTATATTGTAAGTCTTGTATTAAAAGACTTCATGTTTGTGACTTTACAAAATCATAAACATTTATAATTAAAGTAATTATGAACACCACCTCGTGTTTCAATTAATATTTCAAGTTAATATTTACTACATATATTTAAGTCATTCAACGAATACTTAAATTCAAAGTAGTATTAGATTACTTCATTTAATTATGTCATTCCATGAAATGTTCAACGTAAGAAACTGCAAAATCATCCATGCTCGTTCTCACGACACGTGGATATTTTACCTTGGGCTACAATCTAGTTCACGTTCTCACGTAACATAAATTGTAACTACAAGTGTTTCTTAAATATTGAATGACATAAATATTTAAAATAAAGTAGTCTTTGTTATCATCTTGACACATGTTCTTAATAGCGCAATCATATATATTTAAATGTATAATTCCTATTAGAACGTTACTCTCTTACCTTGCGGTCAAGAGAATCCATTTAAATCATATTTATATGTGTTGTACCTTGCACACAATAAAGATTTCTCCCACTTGTGCATGGAACAACATCATGTAGCACATAAACAACACGATACACGTTCGTTTATTTGATTAATATGATTTGTGTCATAGATATAACAAGTAGATGTAGGACTATATTGATTAGTAAGGAAACGCACATGACAATCCTTAAAAACATAAGTGCCTACAATTGGAAAGTAATTATCTTTGAAGATAATTTGGATTACTACACAGAAATAAGGCTTGTAGCTCCCATTGAATTAGAAATCATTAAAACAACTTCTTATTCAAGAATGCAACACAAATGCTCCCACCGAATCGACAACATTGTAAGTGTTGCATAACCGGTGAAAACAACTTGCTTGCTTTTTACTTTCCTACACCTTTGAAGAACCATACGTAATCATTACTAAGGTACTAAAAGGTGTATTCTACTCTGTGAATGATGGGTTATCCATCAATGTTATTAACTCGAAAAATTGGGTATGCAATTTCTTCCTTAACAGGTCTACCATCCCCATACTGGTAGTTAAAGCAAAACAACTAGATAAATCAAGCTAGTTTGCCTTTTACCAATTTTCGCGGTAATTAGTCTATCTTCTAATTTAGTAACTCATATATATGTTTTCCAGTTAACCAAATCTCATATTTGTTATAAAAGGATTCATTCACCAAATGAGGGTAATGAAATCTTTATGGAAAATAAGATGTGCAATTCATTGCTATGAGTTACATTAGAATTTAGACAATTCAAACGTTCCTATTATACCTTTCTCATTCATGAAAAGGAATAGGATTGAGTCTCATGCTTCTCCCATGGAAAAGAGACTTCGTTTGTCTTTTCGGTAAATTATTCTCGATCAAACATTTGTTTGAAAGCGAAATGGATCAATTTATCGATCAAAGACTAAACCTCGTTTACGGTTAAATGTTGCATTTATACATTCAAAAGAATTACAAAATTCAATTTTAGTATTTTCGATAATTAACCTTTTCAAGAAAATTAAATACCCATGGTTCATATTCATATAACCATTTAATTTTCATTGAAAACTAGGATCCAAATTGTCATAATTTCATCACATCGGTTGATCCGCTAGTAATGAACCTTATACAAAATGGTAGAGCTTTTGCTCAATTGCCAATTTCAATTGCAATTCCTAGATTTATGGGATTTACATATAGCCAATTTCAATTGCCATGTAAACATGTTTTATCCCATCTTATGCCTTGAGTTGCCGCTCACTACAAAACTCAATTAAGTTGTCCAACTTAAGAAACCGCAAAATCATCCATGCCCGTCTCACGACACACTGGACATTTTACCCTTTGATTACGATCTAAGTCACGATCTCACGCAAATAAAAGGTAATCTTAGGTGTTTCCGTTTCGTTGGATGGCATATAACTTAAATTAAAGGGTAATAATTTTGATGTTAAATCAAATATGTACAAAGATGTCATGCATTCATCTTCGTAACATAGGTTTTATTAAAACATTTATATCTTGTTTTAATGTTTAAGTTTTCATCATCAAACTTTAATTGAGGTATTGGTTTCACCAATCAAGGAATTTAGTGTTAATTATCATCCATTATACCGTACTTTTGCATAAGTGTAAACACTTAGTGTTTCGGATAATTACCACCAAGTGGCGCATGGAATTAACACTAATTCGCCTTAAGATGAGCTTGCACATTTAATGGCTTACTAAGTAGCTCCATTCGAACTTACAGAGGGCGAGAGGACTGTGCACGCTAAAGCACAACCTTAGACATCCTTTCGGTGTGATTATGCGCACTTCTTTAAAACCCCTTTATTAGTTCATTCTCATGGGTGAGCCGTTCGGTCATTTGTACCAAAGTCATCAATCAATTAAACGATTATGATTACTATTCTTAAAAATACATGTTTCACCATTGTTTAGGTCGGTTTATTTTTCTTGTAAAATACCCTTGTTACACATAACAAACAAGCAAGTATTTGTAAAAAATAAACAAATAAACAATGAATGCATAACAAATAAAAGTCATGCATATCAAATAGCCACATGCAAACGTTTTTGATAAATCCTATTAATAACCAATTCTAGATCTGTCAATATGCATATATTTAATTAAGACTTTCACCCGTTTTCACCTATGTACAAGGTGAGCCACATGCATCGATTCATCGATTGCGTAAGTCAAAATTAAATATATACCACATAGCACATAATTGATTAAATTAATAATGATTGAGGTCTTCCCCAATTTTAGATCTATCATAAATTAGTGTATATCACTTAAACAAGAAAGACATACAATAAAAGCAGATCCATGATAAAAACATGCAGATAATTATCATGGACATAAAATTACACTTAACAATTAATGCAATTAAATCAGAGTTACGCATATACACATAAAGTTGCATGCATCTTAGTGTTTCTAATCCAATTAAAACAATAGTTTACAAAACCCTAATTAGGGCACCAAAAAACGCCCCCCTCAAAATTAGGGTTTAGGTTTTGCAAACCCTAGATCTAAGCATACAAATAATAACACATTCATGTTTATTTTAATTATGTGTTTCAGTAATTAATTACTTGTTATACAAGGCTCGTGATGCCACTGTTGAGTTTATGATATATAAAATATAATAAAACATAAAGACATCAAGAGTACACAGCGGAAGACTTAAAGATCATAACAAATAAATTAATTAACTGAAAGTATGCGTAACGTACCTCTTGCGAATGTCGATCTCTTGAGCAAACCAAAGAAGTGGTTTAGAGAGTTGTCCTCACCGTTCTACAACTCAAACCAAATGGTGTAAGAATAATGTCTTACAACCACGTTCTTGTACACACGAATTAACCAACGAATCAAGCGATTGCTAGATCTAACACAAGTCCTCGTTTATGAAAAACGAAACCAAACTCCCTTACAATGGGGTGTTCGGCCGATATGGGACAAGAGAGAGAGAGAGAGATCTAGGGTTAATTCAATGCACAAGTGTATGAAACCCTAGAACCTAACCTCTTTATATACTAGTAGGAAAACTTTGGGAACAAGTTATGGATTAGGGCTTGGGAAAGCCCCTATGGCCGCCACTATAGAAAGCCCAAAGAAACCCATAACTTTTCCAAGTTTTCCATTTCTAGTCCTTCTCTTTTCATTTAACGGTCGTTAGTCATTTTTCCGTTAAATACTTAACGATCGTTAACCGGACTTAATGTGCAATAATTAATCGTAAACATAAACATTAATTATTAACTTTAATTCTCATTCGCTAATGTGTGCAATCCGTGGTCACGAGTTCGAATCCGGACATTCACATGTTTGTAAATATATACATTTCCAACAGCTCCCACTGGATATGTTTACAAAACGTGAAATGACATTGGTTAGCGTCTAGCAACACGCCAATGCCCCGGTACAACTCGTGTATGGTTTTCGGAGAAAACCAAGTTTGATGATTCATCATCATATTCATCCTTTGTTTCTAATACCATGTTAATAAGAATATGGATCTCACTCATTTCTTAATTAACTATTCATTTCTCGCTTTATGTGATTGATTAAGATTACCAATTCTTCCGAACATATTCCGAAGACCTTGGGCATGGCCATGCAAACATCTTAACAACCCTACGAGGGGCCAAGAGTATTATACTTCAAAATAAATTTGAAGGAAACAAATCCCATTTTGACTACAAGCGAGGATTCATAAATTTCGCAACACTTCGAAAACAACCCTTATAACTACCGCCACGTATAGCGTTAGATTGCTTCACAAAATGCACTACATCCATGACATATCTCTTGTATCTCAAGTCGAGGATAAATATCCATGATATACTTAATGACAAAGATCCATAAAGTATCATCATGTGGGTGGGATAAGTCCTATACTCAATTCATTGAATATCATCGAAATTAGTCATGCTACGCATCAATATACTTTCAAGTATATTCTAACTAATACTCGATTTGTCTTAATTCAATATCATTCCCATGTTATTGATTGACAACGGACTATTTAGAATAACTTAAGTTATTCAAGGATTTAAACATGCAAATACAGGACACAATATTATAAATGAAATTAAACGATACCGTACTTTAATTCATTATAAATAATAATTGTTTAACATCCTTTATCCAAATACTAAATAGATCAATGCATGATAATACTAGTTAATGAATTTTGCCACAAGTCATGAAAATCATACTTGTTGACAAGGCATAATTTCAATTAACTTTGATCTATAGGAATTTTGAGAATACTTATTTCAAGAATTCAATAAGTGAATTTCTTGTATATGTTTACACATATCTTGATATTGTCATATCATTCCATAAGGTGCGTGATAACCTGAACCACCCTTTTATGACAATCATCTTTCAAAACTTTAAAGTTTTAAAGTATTCTTTATTCTTTAATGTATAATGCAACTATGCTCTTAGTTGAGCATAACTAGTCAACATGGTCATCATCAAGGATACCATGACTAGAATTGAGTGTCATCTCAATTATACTAGCATCATTGTGTACAACAATATGCTCTTTAAACATCCGTAAACTTTGAACAGTTATAGTGTAATGTTGGTGCCTACCAAAACTCAAGTTTGTTGGCAATGACAATTATGAAACAATTGCCATATTTTCATCCATAGAATCTAGGAGCATCTCCGCATGTGGAATGTGATTCTAAATCCAAACATATTCCTTTTAAAATATTTATTACACTAACAACTTTCAATGTTGTCAAATCATCTTGTAATCAAGCATGACACAACAATCTTATACACAACATGATGTACATGATGAATCTTCAAGTTAGACTTTAAGATCATATCTATCTTGTCAAAGATATGTATTCATCATGTTCTATTAGACTCATTTATTTACCGCATATGTTTATAATAATAAACATATATTCCAAGGTTGTATATCTTATTTCCAAATCTTACAAACGAAGTTTCATTCCCAACTAAAACTTAATTTAGGTGGAATGTAGTTGCCCATACAACATATAAGATTTAAAAATAATACTCCCACTAGCTTTTAGGAATACTTATGAGCTATCTTATTTTAATTATTAAATCAAACATGGATTTAATATTAAACATAAGAATCATCTCCTAGATGCATGCATATATCCATTCATGGATTCTTGCAGTCTGTACATATTCAAAGATTATTTGAATTTATAAAACTACTTTGTATTACTTATCGTCCTCGCAAAAGTAATTCCACAATAAAGAGTTTTGATATTTATTGTCAAAGTTTCATATCAATGAAACTAAGTATGAAAATTATAATCTTTATACTTATATTTAATGTATCTAGTAAAGAATATTCAATCATAGTTAATTGCTTAAATATGATTAATATTATTATCACTAGACATGCATTAAATATGTGTACAATATTGTCCATATGATTTCTACACAAAGATTTAAACCACTAGGGTTTCCATCCTTTGAAGAAACTCATATTCATTATTAAGATTAACCAAGTATCTAAAGTTGATTATCTTTATGGACAGCATCTCAACATTCATAGTATGATTGATTTACCACAATTCAACATTTGGTAAATTCATCATTATGATTAATGAGCTTACCATGATCCCAGAACTCATATTCCTCAAGATATTAAATATCCGAGATATCCTTACGGATCTATGAATGACAATTCCATCATATTGAGGTCTATCATTTACATGTTTAGCCTCATCATGATATTTGCTAGTGCATTTTAGAAGATTATGTATTTTGTAATTCAATCTTTCAAGATCTAAACAAAACTCCCACTTGCCTTTAACAATTTAAAGATTACCTTTAAATAGTTTAGCAAGTAGAGCAACAATACATTGTTCTCTTTTGGGATATTACAAAAACATTGACAGTTCTCGACATTAGTTTGTTACAACTCACTCTACAAGTAGTTTAACAAATTGAACTTCATTTATAAGACTTAATGTGATTCATCACATTCCATAAACAAATGGTGTCTTATCAATCTTCTAGGTTGGAGTCTTATTGAGTATATTCAATCTATACTCAATCTACTAACCTTGATAACTTTTGGAAGAAACTATAGTTATCTTGAATCAAACAATGCCAATAGATTTTGATTCTTCTAATCGAACATACCATAAAACTATGGTATTTCATTAGAATTAATATTGTAAGATTAATCTAACAATATTTAAGATAACCATCTACTCTTTGGTTTATCCTATTTACCAACAAAGTAAAACTTAATGGTACAATAGAATTACCAAGTCAATTGCATGCATTATAACACAAGTATTTTGACCAAGTCAAAAGACATATCGCTTATAATCCCACTATACGTTATAAGTCATTGATCAACTCATTGACTTCATGCATATGTCTTAAAACATAGCAAGTTAACGTCTTACTTTATATTGTAAGTCTTGTATTAAAAGACTTCATGTTTGTGACTTTACAAAATCATAAACATTTATAATTAAAGTAATTATGAACACCACCTCGTGTTTCAATTAATATTTCAAGTTAATATTTACTACATATATTTAAGTCATTCAACGAATACTTAAATTCAAAGTAGTATTAGATTACTTCATTTAATTATGTCATTCCATGAAATGTTCAACGAAGAAACCGCAAAATCATCCATGCTCGTTCTCACGACACGTGGATATTTTACCTTGGGCTACAATCTAGTTCACGTTCTCACGTAACATAAATTGTAACTACAAGTGTTTCTTAAATATTGAATGACATAAATATTTAAAATAAAGTAGTCTTTGTTATCATCTTGACACATGTTCTTAATAGGGCAATCATACATATTTAAATGTATAATTCCTATTAGAACGTTATTCTCTTACTTACGGTCAAGAGAATCCATTTAAATCATATTTATATGTGTTGTACCTTGCACACAATAAAGATTTCTCCCACTTGTGCATGGAACAACATCATGTAGCATATAAACAACACGATACACGCTCGCTTATTTGATTAATATGATTTGTGTCATAGATATAACAAGTAGATGTAGGACTATATTGATTAGTAAGGAAACGCACATGACAATCCTTAAAAACATAAGTGCCTACAATTGGAAAGTAATTATCTTTGAAGATAACTGGGTTACTACACAGAAATAAGGCTTGTAGCTCCCATCGAATTAGAAATCAATTAAAACAACTTCTTATTCAGTAATGCAACACAAATGCTCCCACTGAATCTGACAACATTGTAAGTGTTGCATAACCAGTGAAAACAACTTGCTTGCGTTTTACTTTCCTACACCTTTGAAGAACCATACGTAATCATTACTAAGGTACTAAAAGGTGTATTCTACTCTATGAATGATGGGTTATCCATCAATGTTATTAACTTGAAAAATTGGGTATGCAATTTCTTCCTTAACAGGCCTACCATCCCCATACTGGTATGTAGTACCTTTAAAGGCTAAAGCAAAACAACTAGATAAATTAAGCTAGTTTGCCTTTTACCAATTTTCGCGGTAATTAGTCTAGCTTCTAATTTAGTAACTCATATACATGTTTTCCAGTTAACCAACATTCATGTTTGTTACAAAAGGATTCATTCACCAAATGAGGGTAATGAAATCTTTATGGAAAATAAGATGTGCAATTCATTGCTATGAGTTACATTAGAATTTAGACAATTCAAACGTTCCTATTATACCTTTCTCATTCATGAAAAGGAATAGGATTGAGTCTCATGCTTCTCCCATGGAAAAGAGACTTCGTTTGTCTTTTCGGTAAATTATTCTCGATCAAACATTTGTTTGAAAGCGAAATGGATCAATTTATCGATCAAAGACTAAACCTCGTTTACGGTTAAATGTTGCATTTATACATTCAAAAGAATTACAAAATTCAATTTTAGTATTTTCGATAATTAACCTTTTCAAGAAAATTAATTACCCATGGTTCATAAGCATATAACCATTTAATTTTCATTGAAAACTAGGATCCAAATTGTCATAATTTCATCACATCGGTTGATCCGCTAGTAATGAACCTTATACAAAATGGTAGAGCTTTTGCTCAATTGCCAATTTCAATTGCAATTCCTAGATTTATGGGATTTACATATAGCCAATTTCAATTGCCATGTAAACATGTTTTATCCCATCTTATGCCTTGAGTTGCCGCTCACTACAAAACTCAATTAAGTTGTCCAACTTAAGAAACTGCAAAATCGTCCATGCCCGTTCTCACGACACGTGGACATTTTACCCTTTGATTACGATCTAAGTCACGATCTCACGCAAATAAAAGGTAATCTTAGGTGTTTCCGTTTCGTTGGATGGCATATAACTTAAATTAAAGGGTAATAATTTTGATGTTAAATCAAATATGTACAAAGATGTCATGCATTCATCTTCGTAACATAGGTTTTATTAAAACATTTATATCTTGTTTTAATGTTTAAGCTTTTCATCATCAAACTTTAATTGAGGTATTGGATTCACCAATCAAGGAATTTAGTGTTAATTATCATCCATTATACCGTACTTTTGCATAAGTGTAAACACTTAGTGTTTCGGATAATTACCACCAAGTGGCGCATGGAATTAAAACTAATTCGCCTTAAGATGAGCTTGCACATTTAATGGCTTACTAAGTAGCTCCATTCGAACTTACAGAGGGAGAGGACTGTGCACGCGCTAAAGCACAACCTTAGACATCCTTTCATGTGATCGTATGCACTTCTTTAATAACCCCTTTATAGTTCATTCTCATGGGTGAGCCGTTCGCACCATTTGTACCAAAGTCATCAATCAATTAAACGATTATGATTACTATTCTTAAAATACATGTTTCACCATTGTTTAGGTCGGTTTATTTTTCTTGTAAAATACCCTTGTTACACATAACAAACAAGCAAGTATTTGTAAAATAAACAAATAAACAATGAATGCATAACAAAAAAAAGTCATGCATATCAAATAGCCACATGCAAACGGTTTTGATAAATCCTATTAATAACCAATTCTAGATCTGTCAATATGCATATATTTAATTAAGACTTTCACCCGTTTTCATCTATGTACAAGGTGAGCCACATGCATCGATTCATCGATTCGTAAGTCAAAATTAAATATATACCACATAGCACATAATTGATTAAATTAATAATGATTGAGGTCTTCCCAATTTTAGATCTATCATAAATTAGTGTATATCACTTAAACAAGTAGAACATACAATAAAAGCAGATCCATGATAAAACATGCAGATAATTATCATGGACATAAAATTACACTTAACAATTAATGCAATTAAACAGAGTTACGCATATACACATAAAGTTGCATGCATCTTAGGGTTTCTAATCCAATTAAAACTTTAGTTTACAAAACCCTAATTAGGGCACCAAAAAAACGCCCCCCCTAAAAATTAGGGTTTAGGTTTTGCAAACCCTAGATCTACGCATACAAATAATAACACATTCATGTTTATTTTAATTATGTGTTTCAGTAATTAATTACTTGTTATACAAGGCTCGTGATGCCACTGTTGAGTTTATGATATATAAAATACAATAAAACATAAAGACATCAAGAGTACACATGGAAGACTTAAAGATCATAACAAATAAATAATTAAGCGAAAGTATGCGTAACGTACCTCTTGCGAATGTCGATCTCTTGAGCAAACCAAAGAAGTGGTTTAGAGAGTTGTCCTCACCGTTCTACAACTCAAACCAAATGGTGTAAGAATAATGTCTTACAACCACGTTCTTGTACACACGAATTAACCAACGAATCAAGCGATTGCTAGATCTAACACAAGTCCTCGTTTATGAAAAACGAAACCAAACTCCCTTACAATGGGGTGTTCGGCCGAATATGGGACAAGAGAGAGAGAGAGAGATCTAGGGTTAATTCAATGCACAAGTGTATGAAACCCTAGAACCTAACCCTCTTTATATACTAGATGGGAAACTTTGGGAACAAGTTATGGATTAGGGCTTGGGAAAGCCCCTATGGCCGGCCATATAGAAAGCCCAAAGAAAACCCATAACTTTTCCAAGTTTTCCATTTCTAGTCCTTCTCTTTTCATTTAACGGTCGTTAGTCATTTTTCCGTTAAATACTTAACGATCGTTAACCGGACTTAATGTGCAATAATTAATCGTAAACATAAACATTAATTATTAACTTTAATTCTCATTCGCTAATGTGTGCAATCCCGTGGTCACGAGTTCGAATCCGGACATTCACATGTTTGTAAATATATACATTTCCAACAACCTCCTGTGGTGTCACAGGCTCATCATCACGTACAATTAAATGATCTTCCATCTACAAAAATAACACGCATTACCCATCAACAAACTATACAGAACCATAAACTTCAACCACATTGCACCGCAAAAACTGATCATCACTCACTCCCAAAAGAAGAAGTAGTTTACGGCATCATTTCTTAAAATCACTCACTCCCAAAAGCACACAATCTTTTTATATAAGGGAAAATCGCACCAAAAGGTACTAACCTTTAGGTCAATTTGAATTGAAGGTATTTAACTTCTTTATTTTCTGAAAAAATTGTGACCGGTAACCTTCGAAAGGTAAAAAAACTATACAATTCACAAAAATGATCGCAACACAAAACAAAAGCGTATAGCGAAAACCCCACCCCACCCCAAAATTTGACACCCTAAGCGGATATAAATTGAAGAAAGATGAACCTTGAAATCCTTGTAGGGCATAGGCAAATCACCGAGTCGATTATAGTGTGACCATGGTATGAATGACGCGACCATAATTTCAACCACATGGCCTCGATATCTTAAGCAGAATCTTTGTTGAAATCGATTATATGGTAATGGTAAGCGGTATAACAATTAAACAAACAAAATGAGTCTAATTGTAATAATTTAAATAACTCCTAAGAACATGAAGATAACCCCGACGGTATAAAAAATAAACAAACAAAATGAGTCTAATTGTAATAATTTAAATTTTATGCATCCATCGGATATATAATTAGCAATCAAAAAAAATAATAAAGTAATATACAAACTATTGCAGAAGAAGTAGTTTGGTTACCTTGATAGAGGGCTTCTAGAGTCGAGCAAACATGGCTGCAAAACCGAGTGTGGAGTTACAACTTTGGTGATGAAATTGAGGTGTGACAGAGTGGCTAGAAATTTACGAAGGAGCGAGAGACTGGAGAAAGGAGAGAGGATCGAAGGATAATTGTAGGAGCGACTGGAATTTTCAATTTTGAGTGAGAAAGGGGGGAAACTCATTTGGGGGAAAATAATTTTGGGAGGGGCGGGAGAAGTTGAATCTAATTTCATTTTGGTGGGTTCGTTCAAATTTTTATTCAAAAATAATTCTCTATACAAGAATTGCAACACTTCTGATAAAAATGTTGCATTACATATACAAATGCAACACTTATTTTGAAAATATTGCTTAAAGTTTAATCTTTAATGTCCTCTAAAATGCAACAATTTTAAAAAGGTGTTGCTTATAAGTGTTGCATTAGCCGCATTTTGTTGTGGTGGTTTTAGATTTTATTCAAGTAAACAACTATTTTTCCGAAATAATTATTTGCACATTATTTTCGGAATTTAGGTGTACAAGGGGGTGAAGAGTCATTAAGGGATGGAAGATCAAAATAGAGAATACTCACACCGGTTGTTTCTTCAAAAATGGTGCATATAATATAAATACATAGAGACATGTTGTTACCTACACACCAGTGTCGTTGATTGTGTAAAAAGACCGGTTTTTACCCGCAAACCCAGTTTGTATGCGTTTTCTATTATTAAAACGGTTTTTTCAAGAATACCAATCTTAGTTCTTTTCATTACCGCTAGTTTTTTATCATAAGAATAGGGTTTTATATAACCAGTCTCTATTTGGGGGTCTTTATAGCCGTTTGTGTAGTAGTGTTGAGATATCAATAGATGTGAAGATTGTCAATACTTTGATTAGCTCCAAGTCAAATCCTTGATCGTGATCAGTATCTTGTATCTTGATAGTAGAAATCTCACGACCGCTCAAACACCTTAAAGCTGAGTTGCTTCGTACTAGTTCTATTCTCAACAGTCATCATAGCTCCCCATTGACTGAAAAATTCTGGTGGGACCACTGTTGGTTTTATGGACAATAAATTAATAGACGTGTGTTAGGATCGAACTCGAGACAATGGGATTGCACACTTTACGTATGAGAATTTAAAGTTAATAATTAAATATAAATGTTATATTTATTTATTTATTAAACGAAATAACTAACGGACGTTAAGTAATTAATGTAATGGATTAACGGTCGTTAAATGTTTATGGAAAAGGACTAAATTGCAAAAGTTGGGAAGGTTCCGGAATCCCTTTGGGGAATCCTACACCGATCGGCCTAAAGAGAAAAGGAAACAACCTCAACTTGTTCACCAAGTTTGCTTGGGTATATAAACAAGGTTAGGGGTTTTATTTTTCCATCTCTTGTGCTCATTAGCTAAACCCTAAAACAGTTTTGTGTGTGTTTCTTTGATCCAAACCGATCGTACACCACCTCTTGGTGTCGATCCACTCTTTTCCTATAAACCAAGTTATTTGTTTTATAAAAACTAGCATTACTTTAATTCGGTTTAGTACGTGTGTACAAGAACATAGTAATAACATACTATTGTTATTATCTTGGATTGAATTACAAACGGTAAGGGTAATTCACATAATCCTATAAACCCTAATTAGGGTTCATCCTAATTGCTAGTTTGTGGAATTGATTCTTGTTCGGCTAGAATCAAGAAAAGGTACGATATATTCTTCTTATGTTAATTAATTATTCATTATATACATCCTTTACGCTCGCACTTACTTTGATGTTTATTGTTTATATTTATGATTGTCATGTTATATAATTCCAACAGTGGCATCACGAGTCATTGGTTTTAATGAGTAATTAATTACAAAACACGTAAAAAACGGATATTGTATTGTGTTTGATATGATTTATTCTAGGGTTTTGGTTATGATTATATAAACCCTAATTTTAGGGTTAAAGATTTTGCCCTAATTTGGTTTTAAAAATCTATTATGGATCGAAAAAATTTTTTTTGGGTGGAAACCCTAAAATTTTTTAGTCGATTTCCTAAATTTTTTTTTAGGGTTTATATTAATTGTTATGTTATCAATATCGAAACCTAGATTTAATATATTTGTTACGTGATAAATTCATGAATAAAGTGTTATGTGACATGGAATTGTATGCGATCTTGTGACTTAATTGAATAATTGTTATGTTGTATCCATGATTATACATGCATGTTAGTCATGGATAAGTTGCTTTGATATATTGTTTAATTGTTGAGACATATTTATTTACGATAAATCTTGAATTGGGGAAGACTCCAATTACATATATTAATGAATCAATTATGTGCAATTTGGTATATTATTAATGATGGGTTTACGCAATCGATTCGTCGATGTATGTGGCTCACTTTCAATTGAGAGAGTGAAAGCCCTAATTAATATATACGTTGATTTAACCTAGACATTGATTATTAATAGGGTTTTATCGAATAAGTTGCATGTGGCTACTTGTTTACACGTATAAATTGTTTATTATGTGCGCATTGTTTTTTAGTTGTTTATATTTTTATTGGTATTACTTGTTTGTTTATTATGTTAGACGGTTTTAAGCAAAGGGTAATTTTGAATAGAAAATAATACGGACTAAACAATGGTGAAATTTGATTTGTTTTGGAAGAGATAAGTTTTCAATAGTTTAATTGATTGGTGACTTTGGTACAATGGTGAACGGCTCACCCATTCGAATGAACTATAAAGGGTTATTTAAGAAGTGCGACATCACACCGAATGGATGTCTAAGGTTATGCGTTTGCGCTTACCGGTCCTCTCGCCTCTGTAAGTTTGAATGGAGCTACTTAGTGCCATAAAAGTACAAGCTCATCTTAAGGGCTAATTAGTTTTAATTCCATGCGCCACTTAGGTGGTAATTATCCGAAACACTAAGTGTTTACACTTATGCAAAAGTACGGTATAATGGATGATAATTAACACTAAATTCCTTGATTGGTGAACCCAATACCTCAATCAAAACTTTGATAATTTGATCTTTATGAATTGGTAATAAAAAGTTTTTTTAAAATTATGCTACAAGATGAATGCATGACATCTTTGTACATATTTGATTTGACCACATAAAATCAAAACTAGTACCCTTTAAATTAAGAATATGCCATCTAATTAAAAGGAACACTTAAAGTTGCAATTTACGTCATGACAAGTACTTGGCTAGATTGTGATGGAGAGGTAAATCTCTATGTAAAGTCGGACCTTACATGGACATATTTGCGTTCTTTAAGTTAGACACTTAAGTTGAGTAGGAAGTGAGACTTGGACTCAATGGCATAAGATGGGATGAAACATGTTTATATTTGCAATAGCGTTGGAAAATATAAATCCCATAATGATCTAGGAGTTGGAAATTGTTTGCCAATTAATGTTCGATGATTACCTTATTATATGCGTTTGTTGCTAGCGATCAACGATGTAATGAACCTATGATAATTTGGATCCTAGTTTTCGAGAAAATTCTATGGTTATATGAATATTACCTGGGTATTTTATTTTCTTGAAAAGTTTAATTATCGAAAATACTAAAATTGATTTTTGCTAATTCTTTAAATGTATTAATGCAACATTAAATCGTAAACGAAGGTTATTCCTATATTGGTAAATTAATCAACACCTGTAAGGGTTTTTGGTAGAGTCAACTTTACTAAGAGAATAAACCTAGTCCTCTTTTCATAAGAAAGAGTGAGATTCAATCCTATTCCTTTTCATGAATGAAGAAAGGTATGATAGGACAATTAGAATTGTCTAAATTCTAAATACATAACTCGAAGCAAATTTTAATAGTTAAGAAAATTGCATATTTTCCGAGTTATTAAATTAGAAGCTAGACTAATTATCGTATAATTGGTAAAAGACAAACTAGCATATTTTATCTAGTTGTTGTGCTTTGACCATTTAAAAGTACTACTTACAATTGTTGGAATAGTAGAACTATTAAGAAAGAAATTGCATGCCCAATTTTTCAAGTTAATAGCATTGATGGATAAATTCATCATCTACATAGTAGAATACATTCTTTTAAGTACATAAGTAATTGTTATGTATGGACTTTCTCAAAGGTGTAGGGAAGTAAATAAACACTATTTTCTTTCATCGGTTAATGAAACACTTACAATATTGTCAAATCCAAATGGGAGTATGTTGTTCTTATTATCGAATAAGGAATTAATGTAATGATCTCTTATTCGATGGGAGTTACAAGCTTTGTCATCTTGGTAGTAACCCGCATTATCTCTACAATGTCTTAAGATAATTACTTTCCACTTGTAGACACTTATGTTTTCAAGGATAGTCATGTACGCTTCCTTATTAGACAATGAAGTGGTTCTACATCTACTAGTTATGCTAATATCAATGACACAATCATATTAGTCACATAAACAAACATATGTCGTGTTGTTTATCCGCTACATGATGTTGTTCCATGCACAAGTGGGAGAAATCTATATTGTGTGCAAGGTACAACATATAAGTATATGATTTAAAGGATTCTCTTGATCGCAAGGTAAGAGACTAACATTCTAATATAACTTGTGCATATCTAATTCAAGAAACACTTGGTGTTGCAATTTCGTCATGTCGAACTTGGCGAGATTGCAATAACAAAGTAAATCTCTATGTGAAGTCGGACCTTGCATGGACATATTTGCAGTTTCTAAATTAGACAAGTATTTAGAACTTGTGTCAAAATGATATATAAGACTACTTCAAATTAAATATTTATGTATTATTAGAATGACATAAATAGATGAAGTAATCTAATACTACTTTAATTTGTATATTTATGAATTTTGGAATGACATAAATAAATGAATAAATAATGTAGTCCTACATTATTGTGAAGTAAAATAAATTAACTTGAAATTACTATTGAAACCAAGAGTTGTGTTCATAATTACTTTATTTAAACATGTTTATGATTCATTGTAAAGACATAAACATAAAGTCTTTTAAGACTTATAATAAAGTAAGACGTTAGCTTGTTATGTTTTTTAATTAAGACATATACAAGAAGTCATTGAGTTGATCAATGATTTATAACGTATAATGGGATTATAACAGTTTATGTTTCTTGTTGAAACATGGATATGAAGTGACTTGGTTAAAAGGTACTTATGTTATAAAGCATGTAATTGGCTTGAAAAGTCTATTATACCATTAAGTTGACTTAGTTGGTAAATAGGTAAGCCAAAAGGAATATGTTTATCTTATATATTGTTAGATTGTCTTACAATATTAAATTCTAATGAATACCACAAGTTGATGGTATGTTCGATTAGGAGAATCAAACTCTATTTGATTTGTTTGATTCATGATAACCATAACTTCTTTCTTAAAAAGTAACAAGGTTAGAATATTGAGTATGGATTGAATATACTCAATATGACTCCAACATAGAAGATTAATAAAACACCATTTCATTATGGAATGTGATGAATCACATTAAGTTTTAAAATTGAAAATTCGAATTTGTTAAACTACTTATGAATAGGTTGTTAACAAACTTAAGTCGAATTATCAATGTGTATTTGTAATGTCCCAAATAGAAAACAATGTAGTTTTGCTCTAATTGCTAAGTATATATAGATAGTCTATATATTACAAAAGGCAAGTGGGTTTTTTTATCTTGAAAGATAAAATTACAAGATACATAATCTTCTAAAACACACTAGTAAATATCATGATGAGGTTAGACATGTAAATGATACACCTCATGATGATGGAATTTTCATTCATAGATCGCAAGGATATCTCGGATATTTGACTTATATGTCGAGAAATATGAGTTACAGGATTATAGTAAACCTGATAATCATTATGATGGATTACCAAATATTGAATTGGGTAAATTACTCATACTATGAATGTTAAAGATGTTGTCCATAAAAATAATCAATTTTGGAAATTTGGTTTATCTTAATAGTTAGACTAGAGAATGGAAATGAGTTTCTTCAAAGAGATGAAAAACCCTAGTGGTTTGAATTTCTATGTAGAAATCATATGGACAATATTGTACACATATTTAATGCATGTCTTATGACAAGATTATTAATCATACTTAAGCAATTAATTATGATTGAATATTCTTTTCTAGACACATTAAATATATAAAGATGATAATTGTCATACTTGTTTTCATTAATATGAAATATGACAATGGAATATCAAAACTCTTTCTTGAGAAATTACTTGAGCGAGGACGGTAAGTAATTGAAAGGTTTTTGAATTCATATAATCTTTGAAAGTGTACAAAGTGCAAATAATTCATGAATGGATAAATGCATGCATCTATGAAATTATTCTTATATTTAATTATTAAATCTCAGTTTGATTTATAATTGAAATAAGATAAATTTTAAGTATTCCCGAAAGCTAGTGAGAGTATTATGATTAAGGTTTTAAATCTTATATGTTGTATAACATATAGAAGCAACATTCCTTGTAAGCTAAATGTTAAGTCTTAGATTGGAATGAAACTTCACTTGTAAGATTTAAGAATTAAAACATACAACCTTGGAATATATGTTTATTATTAATAAACATGTGCAGTAAAAATATATGATTCTAATAAAACATGATATATCATTTGGGAAATTGATAAATATCTTTTGACAAGATAGAACGTGAATGAATTCTAAGTTTGAATGTAGATTCATCATGTAGTGTATTAAAATTGTTGTATCATTCTTGAATAAGAAGTGATTTGACAACATTGATATCTAACTAAAAGTTATTAGATAACTTGTGTAATGAATATTCTAATAGAATTACATCCTTAAAGCCTGGAATTGCTCCTAGATTCTATGGATGAACAATATGTCAATTGTTGTGCAAATTGTCATCAGCTTTAAACTTGAAAGTTAGGAAAGCATCAAACGTTACATAATAAGATATTAAAGTTTACGGAGTTTTAATGAGCATATTGTTGTTTGCATACAATGATGCTGGTTTAATTGAGATGACACTCAATACTAGTCATGGTAGGATTTTATCCTTGTTAATGGCCATGTGAACTAGTGGTGCTTATCTAAGAGCACAGTTGCATTATACATTAAAAGAATAAGAATACTTTAAACTTTGAAATGTTTGAAAGTTTAAATTGTCATAAATTTGTGATAGAGGATGTCACACACTTTATGAATTATTATGTGAATTGGTGAATGCACACATACAAGGACTTCATTAATTGAATTCTTAAAATAAGTATTCTCAAAATTATGATAGATCAAGTTGGTTGATTTATGCCTTGTCAACAAGTATGATTATCATTACTTGAGGCATAATTCATCAACTGGAATTCTCATGCATTGATCTATTTGGTATTTGGATAAAGGATGTTAAACAATTGTTATAATAAATCAAATACTAGGTATGTTTGATTTTATAATATATTGTATCCTATATTTGCATGTTTAATCCGTGAATAAATTTATTTATTCTAAATCGTCCATTGTCGATTAATGATATGGGAGTATCATTAAACTAAGACAAATCGAGAGATGTGGTAGAATATACTTGAAAGTATATTGATGAGAATGCATACCATTTTCGATGATATTCAATGGATTGAATATAGGATTTATCCCAACTACATAATTACTTTATGGATATTGTTATAAGTAAATTATGAATAGTTGTCCTCGACTTGAGATACCGATAAGTGTCATGAATGTAGTGCACTGTGGAACAACTTAACGCTATACGAATCGGTAGTCATAAGGGTTGTTTCTCAAGTGTTGCAAAGTTCGTGGGTTATTCTTGTAGTCAAGATAGAATTTGTTCCTTCAAATTTATTTTGAGTTTAATCATCATTGGGCCCTCGTAGGGTTGACAAGATGTTTGTGTGGCCATGCCCAAAATCTCCCGAATATGTTCGGAAGATTTGGTAATCTTGTTCAATCACTTATAACGAGAAATGTAATAGTTGGATAAAGAATGACTTAATTCCATATCTTTATTTAACATGGTATTAGAAACAAAAGGATAATAATAATGAGAAATCATTAAAAGGTTTTCCAGAGCCTTGCTCGAGTTGTACTAGAGGCATCGAAGTGTTGCTAGACGCTAACCGAATGTGATCACTCTATTAAGATATGTCCAAGTGGGAGCTGTTGGTTTTATGGACAATAAATTAGTAGACGTGTGTTAGGATCGAACTCGAGACTATGGGATTGCACACTTTACGTATGAGAATTTAAAGTTAATAATTAAATATAAATGTTATATTTATTTATTTATTAAACGAAATAACTAACGGACGTTAAGTAATTAATGTAATGGATTAACGGTCGTTAAATGTTATGGAAAAGGACTAAATTGCAAAAGTTGGGAAGGTTCGGAATCCTTTGGGGAATCCTACACCGATCGGCCAAGGATCAAAAAAGGAAACAACCTCAACTTGTTCACCAAGTTTGCTTGGATATATAAACAAGGTTGGGGTTTTATTTTTCCATCTCTTGTGCTCATTAGCTAAACCCTAAAATTTTTTTGTGTGTTTCTTTGATCCAAACCGATCGTACACCACCTCTTGGTGTCGATCCACTCTTTTCCTATAAACCAAGTTATTTGTTTTATAAAAACTAGCATTACTTTAATTCGGTTTAGTACGTGTGTACAAGAACATAGTAATAACACACTATTGTTATTATCTTGGATTGAATTACAAAACGGTAAGGGGTAATTCACATAATCCTATAAACCCTAATTAGGGTTCATCCTAATTGCTAGTTTGTGGAATTGATTCTTGTTCGGCTAGAATCAAGAAAAGGTACGATACTTTATTCTTATGTTAATTAATTATTCATTATATACATCCTTTACGCTTCCGCACTTACTTTGATGTTTATTGTTTATATTTATGATTGTCATGTTATATAATTCCAACAACCACACCATTAAAGTTATTGTGAGCTATGTCTAAAATACGAAGATTTGACCAGTTGTGACGACCTTCACCGCAATGAATGGATCCATGGAACCTGTTTGATCGGAGAACAAGAACATGCAAGTTGGTATTGCTGCCCAAAGAACATGGATAAGTGTCATTTATCTTGTTGTTCCCGAGGTTTAACACTTCTAGCATTGTGCAGTTCACACTATCCATATAAAGACCCCTTAGCCGTGTAAGGTTGCGAACAAGTGTGGCTAAACTTGGGTTCTCGAGTTTCAGTGAGCGACTTCCAAAAACGAAGGCTCGGAGAGATCAAGAATCTCTAACCTTGTCGGTGTGACAATTCTTCGTGAATCGACCAGAAAACCCGAATTCGACAAGTTCAAATAAGACAAACTTGCAAGATGGATGAATGATGAGGATGGATGAGCAGACACCAATTTCGGTATCAACATAAAGCGTGATGTATGGTGTTGTTCATCCATCTTTCATCCTTCATTCCTGCTTTTGATGATAGAATAACCGTATCAAGCGAAACCCGGATCCAGTATCAAAGATGGATGAATGATGCGAGATGGATGAGCAGACACCATTTATGAGTATCAACATAAACTTGATATGGTGTTGTTCATCCATCTTTGATCCTTCATTCTGTTTGTGATGATAGAATAACAGTAACCAAACTCAAAACACAAATCCAAGTTCCACATATCCAAGATTCATAGGCGTATGAAGTCTCAAGGATGGGTGAACCGACACCATTTCAGTATCAACATAAACTTGATATGGTGTTGTTCATCTATCTTTGATCCTTCATTAGTGTTTGTGATAATAGAATAACGATAACCAAACTCAAAACACGGATGTATGAAGACTCTATAAAAACAATACAATAAAACACAATTAAACCCATACACTAAAATGACATGATTTCATACAT
This sequence comes from Chrysanthemum lavandulifolium, assembly GCA_022545495.1. NCBI lineage: Eukaryota > Viridiplantae > Streptophyta > Magnoliopsida > Asterales > Asteraceae > Chrysanthemum > Chrysanthemum lavandulifolium. Next base: position 307,599,276 of record CM040241.1, on the reverse strand, counting down.
ACGCAAATGGATATATTTCAAATGCATAAAATTTTGGAGTCTACAAAGTTCGAAACATACATTGTTTAAACACGGCAAATATTGTTTAGGGAATAATAATCTTTATACTTCTATTTAATGTATCTAGAAAAGAATATTCAATCATAGTTAATTGATTAAGTATGATTAATATTATTAATCACTAGACATGCATTAAATATGTGTACAATATTGTCCATATGATTTCTACACAAGATTTAAACCACTAGGGTTTCCATCCTTTGAAGAAACTCATTCATTATTAAGATAAAACAAGTATCTAAAGTTGATTATCTTTATGGACATCTCAACATTCATAGTATGATTGATTTACCACAATTCAACATTTGGTAAATTTATCATTATGATTAAATTACCATGATCACGTAACTCATATTCCTCAACATATTAAATATCCAGATATCCTTACGGATCTATGAATGACAATTCCATCATATTGAGGTCTATCATTTACATGTTTAGCCTCATCATGATATTTGCTAGTGCATTTTAGAAGATTATGTATTTTGTAATTTAATCTTTCAAGATCTAAACAAAACTCCCACTTGCCTTTAACAATTTAAAGATTACCTTTAAATAGCTTTGCAAGTAGAGCAACAATACATTGTTCTCTTTTGGGATATTACAAAACCTTGCGGTTCTTGACTTTAGTTTGTTACAACTCACTTTATAATTAGTTTAACAAATTCGAGAACTTCATTATAAGACTAATATGATTCATCACATTCCATAAACAAATGGTGTCTTATCAATCTTCTAGGTTGAGTCTTATTGAGTATATTCAATCTATACTCAATCTACTAACCTTGATAACATTTGGAAGAAACTATAGTTATCTTGAATCAAACAATGCCAATAGATTTTGATTCTTCTAGGAATACCATAAAACTTTGGTATTTCCTTAGAATTAATATTGTAAGATTAGTCTAACAATATTTAAGATAACCATCTACTCTTTGGTTTATCATATTTACCAAAAGTAAAACTTAATGGTACAATAGAATTACCAAGTCAATTGCATGTATTATAACATAAGTATTCTTGACCAAGTCAAAGACATATGATTATAATCACTATCGTTATAAGTCATTGATCAACTCATTGACTTCATGCATATGTCTTAAAACATAGCAAGTTAACGTCTCACTTTATATTATAAGTCTTGTATTAAAAGACTTCATGTTTGTGACTTTACAAAATCATAAACATTTATAATTAAAGTAATTATGAACACCACCTCGAGTTTCAATTAATATTTCAAGTTAATATTTACTACATTTATTTAAGTCATTCAACGAATACTTACATTCAAAGTAGTATTAGATTACTTTTAATTATGTCATTCCATGAAATGTTCTATGTAGCTGAATCATCCATGCCGTTTTCACGACACGTGGATATTTTACCTTGGGCTACAATCTAGTTCACGTTCTCACGTAACATAAATTGTAAGTACAAATGTTTCTAAAATATTAAATGACATAAATATTTAAAGTAGTCTTTGTTATCATCTTGACACATGTTCTTAATGGGGCAATCATACATTTAAATGTATACTTCTATTAGGCGTTATTCTCTTACTTTTCATCAAGAGAATTCATTTAAATCATATTAATATGTGTTGTACCTTGCACACAATAAATTTCTCCCACTTGTGCATGGAACAACATCATGTAGCATATAAACAACGATACACGTTCGTTTATTTGATTAATATGATTTGTGTCATAGATATAACTAGTAAATATAGGACTATATTGATTTGTAAGAAATGCACATGACAATCCTTAAAAAAACATAAGTGCCTCTGAGTTGGAAAGTAATTATCTACATGATATTCAAGAGATAATTTGGATTACTACGCAGCAAATAAGGCTTGTAGCTCCCATCGAATTAGAAATCATTTCAACAACTTCTTATTCAATAATGCAACAAATGCTCCCACTGAATTTGACAACATTATAAGTGTTTTATAACGGTGAAAACTTGCTTGCTTTTACTTTCCTACACCTTTGAAGAACCATACGTAATCATTACTAAGGTATTAAAGGTGTATTCTACTGAATGATGGGTTATCCATCAATGTTATTAACTCGAAAAATTGGGTATGCAATTTCTTCCTTATGAGACTACCATGCCCATAATGGTATGTAGCACCTTTAAAGGTTAAAGCAAAACAACTAGATAAATAATGCTAGTTTGCCTTTACCAATTTTCGTAAATAGTCTAACTTCTAATTTTAGTAACTCATATACATGTTTTCAGGTTAACCAACATTCATGTTTGTTACAAAAGGATTCATTCACCAAATGAGGTAATGAAATCTTTATGGAAAATAAGATGTGCGATTCATTGCTATGAGTTACATTAGAATTTAGACAATTCAACGTTCTATTATACCTTTCTCATTCATGAAAAGGAATAGGATTGAGTCTCATGCTTCTCCCATGGAAAGAGACTTCTTTTGTCTTGGTAAATTATTCTCGATCAAACATTTGTTTGAAAGCATAATTGATCAATTTCTTGATCAAAGACTAAACCTCGTTCTGGTTAAATGTTGCATTTATACATTCAAAAGAATTACAAAATTCAATTTTAGTATTTTCGATAACTTTCCTTTTCAATAAACAATTAAATACCCAAGGTTCATATTCATATAACCAATTAATTATTATTGAAAGCTAGGATCCAAATTGTCATAATTTCATCACGTCGGTTGATCGCTAGTAATGAACCTTATACAAAATGGTAGAGCTTTTGCTCAATTGCCAATATCAATTGCAATTCCTAGATTTATGGGATTTACATATAGCCAATTTCAATCGCCATGTAAACATGTTTTATCCCATCTTATGCCTTGCTTGAGTTCTCCTTTGCCTAACTCAATTAAGTTGTCCAACTTAAGCGCAAAATCATCCATCTCACGTCACGTGGACATTTTGCCCTTTGATTCTGATCTAAGTCACGATCTCACGCAAATAAAAAATAATCTTAGGTGTTTCCGTTTGGTTGGATGGCATATAACTTAAATTAAAGGGTAATAATTTTGATGTCAATCAAATATGTACAAAGATGTCATGCATTCATCTTAGTAACATAGGTTTTATTAAAACATTTATATCTTGTTTTAATGTTTAAGTTTTCATCATCAAACTTTAATTGAGGTATTGGTTTCACAATCAAGAATTTAGTGTTAATTATCATCCATTATACCGTACTTTTGCATAAGTGTAAACACTTAGTGTTTGGATAATTACAAGTGGCGCGCAATTATATTAAGATAAGAGCTTGCATTTAATGGCTTACTAAGTAGCTCCATTCGAACTTCTGAGAGGCGGAGGACCGTGCAGCTAAGCACAACCTTAGACATCCTTTCGATTGATTGTGGCATTCTTAATAACCCCTTTATAGTTCATTCTCATGGGAGCCGTTCGGTCATTTGTACCAAAGTCATCAATCAATTAAACTATTATGATTACTTTTCTTAAAATACATGTTTCACCATTGTTTAGGTCGGTTTATTTTCCTTGTCAAAATACCCTGTTACACATACCAAACAAGCAAGTATTTGTAAAATAAACAAATAAACAATGAATGCATAACAAAAAATAAGTCATGCATATCAAATAGCCACATGCAAACATTTTTATAAATCCTATTAATAATTCTAGATCATCGAATATGCATATATTTAATTAAGACTTTCATCCGTTTTCATATACAAGTGTGAGCCACATGTCGATTCATCGATTCGTGAAGTCAAAATTAAATATATACCACATAGCACATAATTGATTAAATTAATAATGATTGAGGTCTTCCCAATTTTAGATCTATCATAAATTAGTGTATACCACTTAAACAAGTAGAACATACAATAAAAGCGGATCCATGATAAAACATGCGAGATAATTATGGACATAAAATTACACTTAACAATTAATGCAATTAAGCAGTAACGCATATACATAAAGTTGCATGCATCTTAGGGTTTCTAATCCAATTAAAATTTATTTTACAAAACCCTAATTAGAAAACGCCCTCCCTAAAATTAGGGTTTAGGTTTTGCAAACCCTAGATCTACATACAAATAATAACACAACATGTTTATTTTATTTATGTGTTTGATAATTAATTACTTGTTATACAAGGCTCGTGATGCCCTTTGTTGAGTTTATGATATATAAAATACAATAAAACATAAAGACATCAAAGTGTGGAAGACTTAAAGATCATAACAAATAAATTAATTAGCGAAAATATGTAGTACCTCTTCTGAATGTCGGATATCTAGAGCAAACCAAAGTGGTTTAGAGAGTTGTCCTTACGTTCTACAACTCAAACAAATGATGTAAGAATAATGTCTTACAACCACATTCTTGTACACACGATTAACCAGCGAATCAGCGATTGCTAGATCTAACACAAGTCCTCGTTTATGAAAAATGAAGAAACTCCTTACAAATGGGGTGTTCGGCCGAGAATGGGACAAGAGAGAGAGAGGAGAGATCTAGGGTTAATTGATACACAAGTGTATGAAACCCTAGAACCTAATCCTCTTTATATACTAGTAGGAAACTTTGGGAACAAGTTATGAATTAGGGCTTGGGAAAGCCCTATGGCCGCCACTATGCAAAGCCCAAGGAAACCCATAACTTTTCCAAGTTTTCCATTTCTAGTCCTTTCTCTTTTCATTTAACGATTAGTTAGTCATTTCCGTTAAATACTAACGATCGTTAACCGGACTTAATGTGCAATAATTAATCGTAAACATAAACATTAATTATTAACTTTAATTCTCATTCGCTAATGTGTGCAATCCGTGGTCACGAGTTGAATCGGACATTCACATGTTTGTAAATATATACATTTCCAACAGACACATCATGCTCTTCACTTCCTTTGTATTATTAGCCTCTCGACCACGACTACTAGAAGCCTTTGGAGCCACCACCTGTTGGGTGTGTCAGCTCATCATCGATACAATTAAATGATCTTCCATCTACAAAATAACACGCATTACCATCAACAAACTATACAGACCATAAACTTCAACCACATTGCACATAGCGATCATCTTCATCCAAAGAAGAAGTAGTTTCTGACATCATTTCTTAAAATCACTCCCTCCCAAGCACACAATCTTTTTATATAAGGAAAATCGCACCAAAAGGTACTAACCTTTAGGTCAATTTGATTGAAGGTATTTAACTTCTTTATTTTAAAAAATTGTAACAGGTAACCTTCGGAAGGTAAAAAAAAACTATACAATTCACAAAAATGATCGCAACACAAAACAAAAGCGTATAAGCGAGAAACCCACCCCACCCAAAATTTGACACCTAAGCGGATATAAATTGAAGAAAGATGAACCTTGAAATCCTTGGGGCATAAAGGCAAGTACCGGTCGATTATAGTGCGACCATGGTATGAATAATGACCATAATTTCAACCACATGGCCTCGATATCTTAAGCAGAATCTTTGTTGAAATCGATTATATGGTAATGGTAGCGGGTATAACAATTAAACAAACAAAATGAGTCTAATTGTAATAATTTAAATAACCCTAAGAACATGAAGATAACCACCGCGGTATAAAAATAAACAAACAAAATGAGTCTAATTGTAATAATTTAAATTTTATGCATCCATCGGATATATAATTAGCAATCAAAAAATAATAAAGTAATATACAAACTATTAAGTAGTTTGGTTACCTTGATAGAGGGCTTCAGAGTCGAGCAAACATGGGTATGCAAAACCAAGTGGAGTAACACTTTGGTGATGAAATTGAGGTGTAATGAGTGGCTAGAAATTCTGAAGGAGGCGAGAAAGGAGAGGATCGAAGGATAATTGTAGGAAGTGGAATTTTCAATTTTGAGTGAGAAAGGGGAAACTCATTTGGGGAAAATAATTTTGGGAGGGAGAAGTTGAATCTAATTTCATTTGGTGGGTTCGTTCAAATTTTTATTCAAAAATAATTACGTATACAAAATTGCGACACTTGATAAAAATGTTGCATTACATATACAAATGCAACACTTATTTTGAAAATATTGCTTAAAGTTTAATCTTTAATGTCCTCTAAAATGCAACAATTTTAAAAGGTGTTGCTTATAAGTGTTACATTAGCATTTTGTTGGTGGTTTAGATTTTATTCGAATAAACAACTATTTTCCAAATAATTATTTGCACATTATTTTGAATTTAGGTGTCTAAGGGTGAAGAGTCATTAAGGGATGGAAGATCAAAATAGAAATACTCACAGGTTGTTTCTTCAAAATGGTGCATATAATATAAATACATAGAGACATGTTACCTACACAGTGTCGTTGATTGTGTAAAAGACCGGTTTTACCCATAAACCCGTTTATCGTTTTCTATTATTAAAGCGGTTTTCAAGAATACCAATCTTAGTTCTTTTCATTACCGCTAGTTTTTTATCATAAGAATAGGGTTTTATATAACCAGTCTCTATTTGGGGGTCTTTATAGCCGTTTGTGTAGTAGTGTTGAGATATCAATAGATGTGAAGATTGTCAATACTTTGATTAGCTCCAAGTCAAATCCTTTGACTGTGACTGTAACTGTATCTTGATAGTAGAAATCTCTGACTGGCTCAAACACCTTAAAGCTGAGTTGCTTCGTACTAGTTCTATTCTCGGTCATCATAGCTCCCATTGGTGAAAAATTACGGTGGGACCACTTGTTGGTTTTATGGACAATAAATTAATAGGCGTGTGTTAGGATCGAACTCGAGACTATGGGATTGCACTTCGTATGAGAATTTAAAGTTAATAATTAAATATAAATGTTATATTTATTTATTTATTAAGAAATAACTAACGGACGTTAAGTAATTAATGTAATGGATTAACGGTGCGTTAAATGTTTATGGAAAAGGACTAAATTGCAAAAGTTGGGAGGTTCGGAATCCCTTTGGGAATCTACACCGATCGGCCTAAAGAAAGGAAACAACCTCAACTTGTACCAAGTTTGCTTGGGTATATAAACAAGGTTAGGGTTTTTATTTTCCATCTCTTGTGCTCATTAGCTAAACCCCCAAAGCAGGTTTTGTGTGTTTCTTTGATCCAAAGCCGATCGTACACCACCTCTTGGTGTCGATCCACTCTTTTCCTATAAACCAAGTTATTTGTTTTATAAAAACTAGCATTACTTTAATTCGGTTTAGTACGTGTGTGCAAGAACATAGTAATAACACCTATTGTTATTATCTTGGATTGAATTACAAAATGGTAAGGGTAATTCACATAATCCTATAAACCCTAATTAGGGTTCATCCAATGCTAGTTTGTGGAATTGATTCTTTTCGGCTAGAATCAAGAAAAGTCTGTATTCTTCTTATGTTAATTAATTCGTTAATACATCCTTTACGCTTCGCTTACTTTGATGTTTATTGTTTATATTTATGATTGTCATGTTATATAATTCCAACGGTGGCATCGAGTCATTGGTTTTAATGAGTAATTAATTACAAAACACGTAAAACGGATATTGTATTGTGTTTGATATGATTTATTCTAGGGTTTTGGGATTATATAAACCTAATTTTAGGGTTAAGGATTTTGCCTAATTTGGTTTTAAAATCTATTATGGATCGAAATTTTTTGGGTGGAAACCCTAAAATTTTTTAGTCGATTTCCTAAATTTTTTTAGGGTTTATATTAATTGTTATGTTATCAATATGAAACCTAGATTTAATATATTTATTACGTAAATTCATGAATAAAGTGTTATGTGACATGGAATTGTATGCGATCTTGTGACTTAATTGAATAATTGTTATGTTGTATCCATGATTATACATGCATGTTAGTCATGGATAAGTTGCTGATATATTGTTTAATTGTTGAGACATATTTATTTACGATAAATCTTGAATTGGGAAGACTCAATTACATATATTAATGAATCAATTATGTGCATTTGGTATATTATTAATGATGGGTTTACATGATCGATTAATCGATGTATGTGGCTCACTTTCAATTGAGAGTGAAAGCTAATTAATATATACGTTGATTTAACCTAGACATTGATTATTAATAGGGTTTTATCGAATAAGTTGCATGTGGCTACTTGTTTACACGTATAAATTGTTTATTATGCGCATTGTTTTTAGTTGTTTATATTTTTATTGGTATTACTTGTTTGTTTATTATGTGCGAGGTTTTAGCAAAGGGTAATTTTGAATAGAAAATAATCGGACTAAACAATGGTGAAATTTGATTTGTTTTGGAAGAGATAAGTTTTCAATAGTTTAATTGATTGGTGACTTTGGTACAATGGTGAGCGGCTCACCCATTCGAATGAACTATAAAGGGGTTATTTAAGAAGTGCTTGCAGTCACTGCTGAATGGATGTCTAAGGTTATGGTTGCGCTTACGGTCTCTCCCCTCTGTAAGTTGAATGGAGCTACTTAGTAAGCCATAAAGTACAAGCTCGTCTTAAGGCGGTGGTTTTAATTCCATCGCCCTTGGTATAATTATAAAGTGTTTACACTTATGCAATCGGTATAATGGATGATAATTAACACTAAATTCTGATTGAACCCAATACCTCAATCAAAACTTTGATAATTTGATTTTATGAATTGGTAATAAAAGTTTTTTTAAAATTATGCTACAAGATGAATGCATGACATCTTTGTACATATTTGATTTGACCACATAAAATCAAAACTAGTACCCTTTAAATTAAGAATATGCCATCTAATTAAAAGGAACACTTAAAGTTGCAATTTACGTCATGAAAGTACTGGCGAGATTGTGATGGAGAGGTAAATCTCTATGTAAAGTCGGACCTTACATGGACATATTTGCGTTCTTTAAGTTAGACACTTAAGTTGAGTAGGAAGTGAGACTGGACTCAATGGCATAAGATGGGATGAAACATGTTTATATTTGCAATAGCGTTGGAAAATATAAATCCCAATGATCTAGGAGTTGGAAATTGTTTGCCAATTATGTGACAGTTACCTTATTATGCGTTTGTTGCTAGCGGATCAATGATGTAATGAACCTATGATAATTTGGATCCTAGTTTTGAGAAAATTCTATGGTTATATGAATATTACCTTGGGTATTTATTTTCTTGAAAATTTTAATTATCGAAAATACTAAAATTGAATTTTGCTAATTCTTTAAATGTATTAATGCAACATTAAATGTAAGCGAAGGTTATTCTGTATTAGTAAATTGATCTACACCGTAAGGTTTTGGTAGAGTCAACTTTACTAAGAGAATAAACCTAGTCCTCTTTTCACGTGAAGAGTGAGATTCTACCCTATTCCTTTTCATGAATGAAGAAAGGTATGATAGGACAATTAGAATTGTCTAAATTCTAAATACATAACTCGTAACAAATTTTAATAGTTAAGAAAATTGCATATTTAAGTTATTAAATTAGAAGCTAGACTAATTCTTGTATAATTGGTAAAGACAACTAGCATATTTTATCTAGTTGTTGTGCTTTGACCATTTAAAAGTACTACACAATTGTTGGAATAGTAGAACTATTAAGAAAGAAATTGCATGCAATTTTCAAGTTAATAGCATTGATGGATAAATTCATCATCTACATAGTAGAATACATTCTTTTAAGTACATAAGTAATTGTTATGTATGGACTTTCTCAAAGGTGTAGGAAGTAAATAATACACTATTTTCTTTCAACGGTTAATGAAACACTTACAATATTGTCAAATCCGTTGGGAGTATGTTGTTCTTATTCTTGAATAAGGAATTAATTTAATGATCTCTTATTCATGGGAGTTACAAGCTTTGTCATCTTGGTAGTAACCAGTTATCTCTACAATGTCTTAAGATAATTACTCCCTTGTAGACACTTATGTTTTCAAGGATAGTCATGTCGTTTCCTTATTAGACAATGAAGTGGTTCTACATCTACTAGTTATGCTAATATCAATGACACAATCATATTAGTCACATAAACAAACATATGTCGTGTTTATACTCTACATGATGTTGTTCCATGCACAAGTGGAGAAATCTATATTGTGTGCAAGGTACATATAGATATATGATTTAAAGGATTCTCTTATTGCAAGGTAAAGACTAACATTCTAATATAACTTGTGCATATCTAATTCAAGAAACACTTGGTGTTGCAATTTCGTCATGTCGAAACTTGGCGAGATGCAATAACAAAGTAAATCTCTATGTGAAGTCGGACCTTGCATGGACATATTTGCGGTTTCTAAATTAGACAAGTATTTAGAACTTGTGTCAAAATGATATATAAGACTACTTCAAATTAAATATTTATGTATTATTAGAATGACATAAATAGATGAAGTAATCTAATACTACTTTAATTTGTATATTATGAATTTTGGAATGACATAAATAAATGAATAAATAATGTAGTCCTACATTATTGTGATAAAATAAATTAACTTGAAATTACTATTGAAACCAGAGTTGTGTCATAATTACTTTATTTAAATGTTTATGATTCATTGTAAAGACATAAACATAAAGTCTTTAAGACTTATAATAAAGTAAGGCGTTAGCTTGTTATGTTTTTAATTAAGACATATACAAGAAGTCATTGAGTTGATCAATGATTTATAACGTATAATGGGATTATAACGTTATGTTTTCTTGTTGAAACATGGATATGAAGTGACTTGGTTAAAGGTACTTATGTTATAAAGCATGTAATTGGCTTGAAAAGTCTATTATACCATTAAGTTGACTTAGTTGGTAAATAGGTAAGCCAAAGGAATATGTTTATCTTATATATTGTTAGATTGTCTTACAATATTAAATTCTAATGAATACCACAAGTTGATGGTATGTTCGATTAGGAGAATCAAACTCTGATTTGTTTGATTCATGATAACCATAACTTCTTTCTTAAAAGTAACAAGGTTAGAAAATTGAGTATGGATTGAATATACTCAATATGACTCCAACATAGAAGATTAGTAAAACACCATTTTATTATGGAATGTGATGAATCATTAAGTTTTAAAATTGAAAATGCAGATTTGTTAAACTACTTATGAATAGGTTGTTAACAAACTTAAGTCGAGAATTATCAATGTGTTGTAATGTCCCAAATAGAGAACAATGTAGTTTTGCTCTAATTGCTAAGTATATAGATAGTCTATATATTACAAAGGCAGAGTGGGGTTTTTTATCTTGAAGATAAAATTACAAGATACATAATCTTCTAAAACACAGTAAATATCATGATGAGGTTAGACATGTAAATGACACCTCATGATGATGGAATTTTCATTCATGATCGACAAATATCTCGGATATTGTTTATATCTTTGAGAAATATGAGTTCTGGGATTAAGTAAACGATAATCATTATGATGGATTACAAATATTGAATTGGAAAATTACTCATACTATGAATGTTAAAGATCTTGTCCATAGATAATCAATTTTAAAATTTGGTTTATCTTAATAGTTGAACTAGAGAATGGAAATGAGTTTCTTCAAAGAGATGAAAACCCTAGTGGTTTGAATTTCTATGTAGAAATCATATGGACAATATTGTACACATATTTAATGCATGTCTTATGACAAGATTATTAATCATACTTAAGTTAATTATGATTGAATATTTTCAAGACACATTAAATATATAAAGATGATAATTGTCATACTTGTTTTCATTAATATGAAATATGACAATGGAATATCAAAACTCTTTCTTGAAAATTACTTGGCGAGGACGGTAAGTAATTGAAAGGTTTTGAATTCATATAATCTTTGAAAGTGTCTGGTGCAAATAATTCATGAATGGATAATTGCATGCATCATGAAATATTCTTATATTTAATTATTAAATCTCATTTTGATTTATAATTAAATAAGATAAATTTAAGTATTCACGAAAGTGGGAGTTTATGATTAAGTTTCTTAAATCTTATATATTGTATATAATAGTGCAACATTCCTTGTAAGCTAAATGTTAAGTCTTAGATTGGAATGAAACTTTACTTGTAAGATTTAAAATTAAAACACAACCTTGGAATATATATTTATTAATAAACATGTCGATAAAATATATGATTCTAATAAAACATGATATATCATTTGGGAAATTGATAAATATCTTTTGACAAGATAGAGCGTGAATGAATTCTAAGTTTGAATGTAGATTCATCATGTAGTGTATTAAAATTGTTGTATCATTCTTGAATAAGAAGTGATTTGACAACATTGATATCTAACTAAAGTTATTATATTGTGTAATGAATATTCTAATAGAATTACATCCTTAAAGCACAGAATTGCTCCTAGATTCTATGGATGAACAATATGTCAATTGTTGTGCAAATGTCATCGACTTTAAACTTGAAAGTTAGGAAAGCATCAAGCGTTACATAATAAGATATTAAAGTTTCTGGAGTTTTAATGAGCATATTGTTGTTTGCATACAATGATCTTGGTTTAATGAGATGACACTCAATACTAGTCATGGTAGGATTTTATCCTTGTTAATGGCCATGTGAACTAGTGGTGCTTATCTAAAACACGATTCATATACATTAAAAGAATAAGAATACTTTAAACTTTGAAATGTTTGAAAGTTTAAATTGTCATAAATTTGTGATGAGATGTCACACACTTTATGAATTATTATGTGAATTGGTGAATGCACACATCAAGGACTTCATTAATTGAATTCTTAAAATAAGTATTCTCAAAATTATGATAGATCAAGTTGGTTGATTTATGCCTTGTCAACAAGTATGATTGTCATTACAGGCATAATTCATCAGCTGGAATTTTCATGCATTGATCTATTTGGTATTGGATAAAGGATGTTAAACAATTGTTATAATAAATCAAATACTAGGTATGTTTGATTTTATAATATATTGTATCCTATATTTGCATGTTTAATCCGTGAATAAATTTATTTATTCTAAATCGTCCATGTCGTTAATGATATGGGAGTATCATTAAACTAGGACAAATCGAGAGATGTGGTAGATATACTTGAAAGTATATTGATGAGAATGCATACCAATTTGGATGATATTCAATGGATTGAATATAGGACTTATCCCAACTACATAATTTACTTTGTGGATATTGTTATAAGTAAATTATGAATAGTTGTCCTCGAGACTTGAATACCGAATAAGTATGAATGTAGTGCACTTGTGGAACAACTGCGCTATCGTGGCAATCAGTCATAAGGTTGTTTCTGAAGTGTTGCAAAGTTAATGGGTTATTCTCGTAGTCAAGATGAATTTGTTCCTTCAAATTTATTTTGGAGTTTAATCTCTTTGGGCCCTCGTAGGGTTGACAAGATGTTTGTGTGGCCACCCAAAATCTCCCGAATATGTTGGGAAGATTCAATCTTGCTCAATCACTTATAACGAAGCAGAATAGTTGGATAAAGAATGACTTAATTCCATATCTTTATTTAACATGGTATTAGAAACAAAGGATATAATAATGAGAAATCATTAAAGGTTTTCCGAGGCCTTGCTCGAGTTGTACTAGAGGCATCGAAGTGTTGCTAGGCGCTAACAGATGTGATCCACTCTATTAAGATATGTCAGTGGGAGGCTGTTGGTTTTATGGACAATAAATTAATAGGCGTGTGTTAGGATCGAACTTCGAGACTATGGGATTGCACACTTCACGTATGAGAATTTAAAGTTAATAATTAAATATAAATGTTATATTTATTTATTTATTAACGAAATAACTAACGGACGTTAAGTAATTAATGTAATGGATTAGATGCGTTAAATGTTTATGGAAAAGGACTAAATTGCAAAAAGTTGGGAAGGTTCCGGAATCCTTTGGGAATCCTACACGATCGGCCTAAAGAAAAGGAAACAACCTCGACTTGTTCACCAAGTTTGCTTGGGTATATAAACAAGGTTAGGGTTTTATTTTCCATCTCTTGTGCTCATTAGCTAAACCTAAGCAGTTTTGTGTGTGTTTCTTTGATCCAACCGATCGTACACCACCTCTTGGTGTCGATCCTCTTTCCTATAAACCAAGTTATTTGTTTTATAAAACTAGCATTACTTTAATTCGGTTTAATGCGTGTGTACAAGAACATAGTAATAACACACTATTATTATCTTGGATTGAATTACAAAGCGGTGAGGGTAATTCACATAATCCTATAAACCCTAATTAGGGTTCATCCTAATTGCTAGTTTGTGGAATTGATTCTTGTTCGGCTAGAATCAAGAAAAGTCGCATATTCTTCTTATGTTAATTAATTATTCGTTAATACATCCTTTACGCTTCCGCACTTTGATGTTTATTGTTTATATTTATGATTGTCATGTTATATAATTCCAACAACCACACCATTAAAGTTATTGTGAGCTATGTCTAAAATCTGAAGATTTGACCGATTGTGTGACGCTACCGCAATGAATGGATCCATGGAACTGTTTGATCGGAGAACAAGAACATGCAAGTTGGTATTCTGCCCAAAGAACATGGATAAGTGTCATTTATCTTGTTGTTCAGGTTCTTAGCATTGTGCGATTCACCTATCCATATAAAGACCCTTATGGTGCAGGTTGCGAAGTGTGGCTAAACTTGGGTTCTCGAGTTTCGGTGTTGACTTCCAAGAAAGGCTCGAGAGATCAGAATCTCTAACCTTGTCGGTGTGACAATTCTTGAGAATCGACGAAAAACCCAATTCGACAAGTTCAAATAAGACAAACTTGCAAGACTCCAAATCTTGAAGAAATTGGTATAAAGCTAAACTTATTGCGGCCAAGATTCAAGCTTTCAAGATTCTTTAAACCAAAGAAACCGCTGGAATCATTGATTCCACGATATCATTCGTTGCTTAAGTCTAGACCAATAACCGACCGCCATCTGCATGTAACACCTCCCCATGAGCATGATCATGGCATTGGCTTCGAACAGCTTTGTTGAAAAAAAGAATAGAAGCTATGATTCGTTTTCAAGCTGGATCAAAATCGTTTAGTGGTTTATTTGACATTGGTAGTAAACCAAAATTGTATCAACCCCAAACAAGATCGGGTAAAGGGTAGCAGAATATCATATTGTCATATCATTCCATAAGGTGCGTGATAACCTGAACCACCCTTTTATGACAATTATCTTTCAAAACTTTAAAGTTTTAAAGTATTTTTTATTCTTTAATGTATAATGCAACTATGCTCTTAGATGAGCATAACTAGTCAACGTGGTCATCATCAAGGATACCATGACTAGAATTGAGTGTCATCTCAATTATACCAGCATCATTATGTACCACAATATGCTCTTTAAACATCCGTAAACTTTGAATATTTATTTGTTTGGTGTCATCCAAACCTCAAGTTTGTTGACTATGACAATTACACAACAATTGTCGTATAAAATCTGGGAGCAACTCCAGGCTGAGGAATGCAATTCTAAATCCAAACATAAATATTACAATGTTGTTAAATCATCTTGTAATAACAACCTTATACACAACATGATGTTCATGATGAATCTTCAAGTTAGACTTTAAGATCTCATTCATATACTATCTTGTCAAAGATATGTACTCATCATGTTCTATTAGACTCATTTATTTATCAAGATATGTTTATAATAATAAACATATATTCCAAGGTTGTATATATTATTTCCAAATCTTACAAGCGAAGTTTCATTCCCAACTAAAACTTAATTTAAGTGGAATGTAGTTGCCCATACAACATATAAGATTTAAGAAAATAAATTATACTCCCACTAGCTTTTAGGAATACTTATGAGCAATCTTATTTTAATTATTAAATCAAACATGGATTTAATATTAAACATAAGAATCATCTCTAGATGCATGCATATATCCATTCATGGATTATTGCGTTTGTACATATTCAAAGATTATTTGAATTTATAAAACTACTTTGTATTACTCATCGTCCTCGCAAAAGTAATTCCACAACAAAGAGTTTTGATATTCATTGTCAAAATTTCATATCAATGAAACTAAGTATGACAATTATAATCTTTATACTTCTATTTAATGTATCTAGAAAAGAATATTCAATCATAGTTAATTGATTAAGTATGATTAATATTATTGTCACTAGACATGCATTAAATATGTATAATATTGTCCATATGATTTCTACACAAAGATTTAAACCACTAGGGTTTCCATCCTTTGAAGAAACTCATATTCATTATTAAGATAAAACAAGTATCTAAAGTTGATTATCTTTATGGACATCTCAACATTCATAGTATGATTGATTTACCA
Organism: Chrysanthemum lavandulifolium; assembly: GCA_022545495.1. Lineage (NCBI taxonomy): Eukaryota > Viridiplantae > Streptophyta > Magnoliopsida > Asterales > Asteraceae > Chrysanthemum > Chrysanthemum lavandulifolium. Next base: position 307,582,976 of record CM040241.1, on the reverse strand, counting down.
CAATTCAACATTTGGTAAATTTATCATTATGATTAACAAAGCTTACCATGATCCTCGTAACTCATATTCCTCAACATATTAAATATCCGAGATATCCTTACGGATCTATGAATGACAATTCCATCATATTGAGGTCTATCATTTACATGTTTAGCCTCATCATGATATTTGCTAGTGCATTTTAGAAGATTATGTATTTTGTAATTTAATCTTTCAAGATCTAAACAAAACTCCCACTTGCCTTTAACAATTTAAAGATTACCTTTAAATAGCTTTAGCAAGTAGAGCAACAATACATTGTTCTCTTTGGGATATTACAAAACCTTGCAGGTTCTTGACTTTAGTTTGTTACAACTCACTTTATAATTAGTTTAACAAATTCGTAACTTCATTATAAGACTAATATGATTCATCACATTCCATAAACAAATGGTGTCTTATCAATCTTCTAGGTTGAGTCTTATTGAGTATATTCAATCTATACTCAATCTACTAACCTTGATAACATTTGGAAGAAACTATAGTTATCTTGAATCAAACAATGCCAATAGATTTTGATTCTTCTAAGCGAACATACCATAAAACTTTGGTATTTCCTTAGAATTAATATTGTAAGATTAGTCTAACAATATTTAAGATAACCATCTACTCTTTGGTTTATCATATTTACCAACAAAGTAAAACTTAATGGTACAATAGAATTACCAAGTCAATTGCATGTATTATAACATAAGTATTCTTGACCAAGTCAAAGACATAACATTATAATCCCACTATCGTTATAAGTCATTGATCAACTCATTGACTTCATGCATATGTCTTAAAACATAGCAAGTTAACGTCTCACTTTATATTATAAGTCTTGTATTAAAAGACTTCATGTTTGTGACTTTACAAAATCATAAACATTTATAATTAAAGTAATTATGAACACCACCTCGTGTTTCAATTAATATTTCAAGTTAATATTTACTACATTTATTTAAGTCATTCAACGAATACTTACATTCAAAGTAGTATTAGATTACTTTATTTAATTATGTCATTCCATGAAATGTTCTATGTAAGAACTCGAGAATCATCCATGCTCGTTTTCACGACACGTGGATATTTTACCTTGGGCTACAATCTAGTTCACGCTCTCTCACGTAACATAAATTGTAAGTACAAATGTTTCTAAAATATTAAATGACATAAATATTTAAAGTAGTCTTTGTTATCATCTTGACACATGTTCTTAATGGGGCAATCATACACATTTAAATGTATACTTCTATTAGAACGTTATTCTCTTACTTTTGATCAAGAGAATTCATTTAAATCATATTAATATGTGTTGTACCTTGCACACAATAAAGATTTCTCCCACTTGTGCATGGAACAACATCATGTAGCATATAAACAACACGATACACGTTCGTTTATTTGATTAATATGATTTGTGTCATAGATATAACTAGTAAATATAGGACTATATTGATTTGTAAGGAAATGCACATGACAATCCTTAAAAAAAAACATAAGTGCCTACAGTTGGAAAGTAATTATCTACATGATATTCAAGAGATAATTTGGATTACTACGCAGCAAATAAGGCTTTAGCTCCCATCGAATTAGAAATCATTTCAACAACTTCTTATTCAAGAATGCAACAAATGCTCCCATCGAATTTGACAACATTATAAGTGTTTTATAACCGGTGAAAACAACTTGCTTGCTTTTACTTTCCTACACCTTTGAAGAACCATACGTAATCATTACTAAGGTATTAAAAGGTGTATTCTACTATGAATGATGGGTTATCCATCAATGTTATTAACTCGAAAAATTGGGTATGCAATTTCTTCCTTATGAGCCTACCATGCCCATAATGGTATGTAGCACCTTTAAAGGTTAAAGCAAAACAACTAGATAAATAATGCTAGTTTGCCTTTTACCAATTTTCAAGGTAAATAGTCTAACTTCTAATTTTAGTAACTCATATACATGTTTTCCAGTTAACCAACATTCATGTTTGTTACAAAAGGATTCATTCACCAAATGAGGTAATGAAATCTTTATGGAAAATAAGATGTGCAATTCATTGCTATGAGTTACATTAGAATTTAGACAATTCAAACGCTCCTATTATACCTTTCTCATTCATGAAAAGGAATAGGATTGAGTCTCATGCTTCTCCCATGGAAAAGAGACTTTTGTCTTTTCGGTAAATTATTCTCGATCAAACATTTGTTTGAAAGCATAATTGATCAATTTATCGATCAAAGACTAAACCTCGTTCTGGTTAAATGTTGCATTTATACATTCAAAAGAATTACAAAATTCAATTTTAGTATTTTCGATAACTTTCCTTTTCAATAAACAATTAAATACCCAAGGTTCATATTCATATAACCAATTAATTATTATTGAAAGCTAGGATCCAAATTGTCATAATTTCATCACGCGGTTGATCGCTAGTAATGAACCTTATACAAAATGGTAGAGCTTTTGCTCAATTGCCAATATCAATTGCAATTCCTAGATTTATGGGATTTACATATAGCCAATTTCAATCGCCATGTAAACATGTTTTATCCCATCTTATGCCTTGAGCTGAGCTCACCGCCTAACTCAATTAAGTTGTCCAACTTAAGAAACCGCAAAATCATCCATGCCCGCTCTCACGCCACGTGGACATTTTGCCCTTTGATTACGATCTAAGTCACGATCTCACGCAAATAAAAAATAATCTTAGGTGTTTCCGTTTCGTTGGATGGCATATAACTTAAATTAAAGGGTAATAATTTTGATGTCAATCAAATATGTACAAAGATGTCATGCATTCATCTTCGTAACATAGGTTTTATTAAAACATTTATATCTTGTTTTAATGTTTAAGTTTTCATCATCAAACTTTAATTGAGGTATTGGTTTCACAATCAAGGAATTTAGTGTTAATTATCATCCATTATCGTACTTTTGCATAAGTGTAAACACTTAGTGTTTGGATAATTACCACCGAAGTGGCGCATGGAATTAACACTAACCGCCCTAAGATGAGCTTGCACATTTAATGGCTTACTAAGTAGCTCCATTCGAACTTCTGAGAGGCGAGAGGACCGTGCAGCTAAGCACAACCTTAGACATCCTTTCGATGCATTGTATGTCGCACTTCTTTTAATAACCCCTTTATAGTTCATTCTCATGGGTGAGCCGCTCGGTCATTTGTACCAAAGTCATCAATCAATTAAACTATTATGATTACTTTTCTTAAAAATACATGTTTCACCATTGTTTAGGTCAGTTTATTTTCCTTGTCAAAATACCCTTGTTACACATACCAAACAAGCAAGTATTTGTAAAAATAAACAAATAAACAATGAATGCATAACAAAAAAATAAGTCATGCATATCAAATAGCCACATGCAAACATTTTTTTATAAATCCTATTAATAACCAATTCTAGATCTGTCAATATGCATATATTTAATTAAGACTTTCATCCGTTTTCACCTATGTACAAGGTGAGCCACATGCATCGATTCATCGATTGCGTAAGTCAAAATTAAATATATACCACATAGCACATAATTGATTAAATTAATAATGATTGAGGTCTTCCCCAATTTTAGATCTATCATAAATTAGTGTATACCACTTAAACAAGTAGAACATACAATAAAAGCAGATCCATGATAAAACATGCAGATAATTATTATGGACATAAAATTACACTTAACAATTAATGCAATTAATGAGTAACGCATATACACATAAAGTTGCATGCATCTTAGGGTTTCTAATCCAATTAAAATTTATTTTACAAAACCCTAATTGGGCAAAAACGCCCCCCCTAAAATTAGGGTTTAGGTTTTGCAAACCCTAGATCTACGCATACAAATAATAACACAACATGTTTATTTTATTTATGTGTTTGATAATTAATTACTTGTTATACAAGGCTCGTGATGCCACCGTTGAGTTTATGATATATAAAATACAATAAAACATAAAGACATCAAGAGTACACACGAAGACTTAAAGATCATAACAAATAAATTAATTAACGAAAATATGCGTAACGCATCTTCTTGAATGTCGGATATCTAGAGCAAACCAAAGAAGTGGTTTAGAGAGTTGTCCTCACTGCTCTACAACTCAAACCAAATGATGTAAGAATAATGTCTTACAACCACATTCTTGTACACGAATTAACCAACGAATCAAGCGATTGCTAGATCTAACACAAGTCCTCGTTTATGAAAAATGAAGCCAAACTCCCTTACAAATGGGGTGTTCGGCCGAGAATGGGACAAGAGAGAGGAGAGGAGAGATCTAGGGTTAATTCAATGCACAAGTGTATGAAACCCTAGAACCTAATCCTCTTTATATACTAGTAGGGAAACTTTGGGAACAAGTTATGAATTAGGGCTTGGGAAAGCCCCTATGGCCGGCCACTATGCAAAGCCCAAAGGGAAACCCATAACTTTTCCAAGTTTTCCATTTCTAGTCCTTTCTCTTTTCATTTAACGATTCGTTAGTCATTTTCCGTTAAATACTTAACGATCGTTAACCGGACTTAATGTGCAATAATTAATCGTAAACATAAACATTAATTATTAACTTTAATTCTCATTCGCAAATGTGTGCAATCCCGTGGTCACGAGTTCGAATCCGGACATTCACATGTTTGTAAATATATACATTTCCAACAGACACATCATGCTCTTCACCTTCCTTTGTATTATTAGCCTCTCCAGCAACACGACTACTAGAAGCCTTTGGAGCCACCACCTCCTGTGGTGTCACAGGCTCATCATCACGTACAATTAAATGATCTTCCATCTACAAAAATAACACGCATTACCCATCAACAAACTATACAGAACCATAAACTTCAACCACATTGCACCGCAAAAACTGATCATCACTCACTCCCAAAAGAAGAAGTAGTTTACGGCATCATTTCTTAAAATCACTCACTCCCAAAAGCACACAATCTTTTTATATAAGGGAAAATCGCACCAAAAGGTACTAACCTTTAGGTCAATTTGAATTGAAGGTATTTAACTTCTTTATTTTCTGAAAAAATTGTAACCGGTAACCTTTCAGAAAGGTAAAAAAAAACTATACAATTCACAAAAAATGATCTGCAACACAAAACAAAACTGTATAAGCAGAAAACCCCCAGCCCCACCCCAAAATTTGACACCCTAAACAGATATAAATTGAAGAAAGATGAACCTTCGAAATCCTTGTAGGGCATAGGCAAAGTACCGAGTCTGATTATAGTGCAGCCATGGTATGAATGACGCAGCCATAATTTCAACCACATGGCCTCGATATCTTAAACAGAATCTTTGTTGAAATCGATTATATGGTAATGGTAACGGCAGGTATAACAATTAAACAAACAAAATGAGTCTAATTGTAATAATTTAAATAACTCCTAAGAACATGAAGATAACCCTGAGCAGGTATAAAAAATAAACAAACAAAATGAGTCTAATTGTAATAATTTAAATTTTATGCATCCATCGGATATATAATTAGCAATCAAAAAAAATAATAAAGTAATATACAAACTATTGCAGAAGTAGTTTGGTTACCTTGATAGAGGGCTTCTAGAGTCGAGCAAACATGGCTGCAAAACCGAGTGTGGAGTAACAACTTTGGTGATGAAATTGAGGTGTGACAGAGTGGCTAGAAATTTACGAAGGAGCGAGAGACTGGAGAAAGGAGAGAGGATCGAAGGATAATTGTAGGAGCGACTGGAATTTTCAATTTTGAGTGAGAAAGGGGGGAAACTCATTTGGGGGAAAATAATTTTGGGAGGGGCGGGAGAAGTTGAATCTAATTTCATTTTGGTGGGTTCGTTCAAATTTTTATTCAAAAATAATTCTGTATACAAGAATTGCGACACTTCTGATAAAAATGTTGCATTACATATACAAATGCAACACTTATTTTGAAAATATTGCTTAAAGTTTAATCTTTAATGTCCTCTAAAATGCAACAATTTTAAAAAGGTGTTGCTTATAAGTGTTGCATTAGCCGCATTTTGTTGTGGTGGTTTTAGATTTTATTCAGGTAAACAACTATTTTCCGAAATAATTATTTGCACATTATTTTCGAATTTAGGTGTCAAGGGGTGAAGAGTCATTAAGGGATGGAAGATCATGTTGGTTTTATGGATATAAATTAGTAGGCGTGAGTTAGGATCGAACTCGAGACTATGGGATTGCACACTTTACGTATGAGAATTTAAAGTTAATAATTAAATATAAATGTTGTATTTATTTATTTATTAAGCGAAATAACTAACGGACGTTAAGTAATTAATGTAATGGATTAACGGTCGTTAAATGTTTATGGAAAAGGACTAAATTGCAAAAGTTGGGAAGGTTCGGAATCCCTTTGGGGAATCCTACACCGATCGGCCAAGGATCAAACAAGGAAAGAAACCCCAACTTGTTCACCAAGTTTAGTTGGATATATAAACAAGGCTTGGGGTTTTATTTTTCTAGATCTCTTGTGCACATTGCTTAAACCCTAAAATTGTTTTGTGTGTGTTTTCTTCTCCAAACCGATCGTCCACCATCATCTTGGTGTCGATCCATTACTTTCCCACAAACCAAGTTATTTGTTTGATAAAACTAGCATTACTTTAATTCGGTTTAGTGCGTGTGTACAAGAACATAGTAATAACATACTTTGTTATTATCTTGGATTGAATTACAAAGCGATAAGGGTAATTCTTATAATCCTATAAACCCTAATTAGGGTTCATCCTAATTGCTAGTTTGTGGATTTGATTCTTGTTCGGCTAGAATCAAGAAAAGGCACATACTTTATTCTTTAGTTAATTAATTATTCATTATATGTTCCTATACGCTTCGCACTTACTTTGATGTTTATTGTTTATATTTATGATTTGTCATGTTATATAATTCCAACGGTGGCATCACGAGTCATTGGTTTTAATGAGTAATTAATTACTAAACACGTAAAAAACGGATATTGTATTGTGTTTGATATGATTTATTCTAGGGTTTTGGTTATGATTATATAAACCCTAATTTTAGGGTTAAGGCTTTTGCCCTAATTTGGTTTTAAAAATCTATTATGGATCGAAAATTTTTTTATGGGTGGAAACCCTAAAATTTTTTAGTCGATTTCCTAAATTTTTTTAGGGTTATATAATAATTGTTATGTTATCAATATCGAAACCTAGATTTAATATATTTGTTACGTGATAAATTCATGAATAAAGTGTTATGTGACATGGAATTGTATGCGATCTTGTGACTTATTTGTATAATTGTTATGATGTATCCATGATTATACATGCATGTTAGTCATGGATAAGTTGCTGATATTGTTTAATTGTTAAGATATATTTATTTACGATAAATCTTGAATTGGGAAGACTCAATTACATATATTAATGAATCAATTATGTGCAATTTGGTATATCATTAATTATGGGTTTATAATCGATTCGTCGATGTATGTGGCTCACTTTCTATTGTTGAGTGAAAGCCCTAAATTAATATATACATTAATTTAACCTAGACATTGATTATTAATAGGGTTTTATCGAATAAGTTGCATGTGGCTACTTGTTTACGTATAAATTGTTTATTATGTGTGCATTGTTTTTTTAATTTATTTTTATTTTTATTACTTGTTTGTTTATTATGTTAGGCAGTTTTAAGCAAAGGGTAATTTTGAATAGAAAATAATACGGACTAAACAATGGTGAAATTTGATTTGTTTTGGAAGAGTTAAGTTTTCAATAGTTTAATTGATTGGTGACTTTGGTACAATGGTGAGCAGCTCACCCATTCGAATGAACTATAAAGGGGTTATTTAAGAAGTGCGCATGATCACACCGAATGGATGTCTAAGGTTATGCGTTTGCGCTTACGGTCCTCTCGCCTCTGTAAGTTCGAATGGAGCTACTTGGTAAGCCATAAAAGTACAAGCTCATCTTAAGGCGAATTAGTTTTAATTCCATGCGCCACTTAGGTGGTAATTATCCGAAACACTAAGTGTTTACACTTATGCAAAAGTACGGTATAATGGATGATAATTAACACTAAATTCCTTGATTGGTGAACCCAATACCTCAATCAAAACTTTGATAATTTGATCTTTATGAATTGGTAATAAAAGGTTTTTATTAAAATTATGCTACAAGATGAATGCATGACATCTTTGTACATATTTGATTTGACCACATAAAATCAAAACTAGTACCCTTTTAAATTAAGGTATATGCCATCTAATTAAAAGGAACACTTGAAGTTGCAATTTAAGTCATGAGAGTACTTGGCTAGATTGTGATGGAGAGGTAAATCTCTATGTTAAGTGAGACCTTACATGGACATATTTGCGTTCTTTAAGTTAGACACTTAAGTTGAGTAGGAAGTGAGATCTTGGACTCAATGGCATAAGATGGGATAAAACATGTTTATATTTGCAATAGCGTTGGAAAATATAAATCCCATAATGATCTAGGAGTTGGAAATTGTTTGCCAATTAATGTTCGATGATTACCTTATTATATGCGTTCGTTGCTAGCGGATCAATGATGTAATGAACCTATGATAATTTGGATCCTAGTTTTCGAGAAAATACTATGGTTATATGAATATTACCTTGGGTATTTTATTTTCTTGAAAGTTTAATTATCGAAAATACTAAAATTGAATTTTGAAAATTCTTTAAATGTATTAATGCAACATTAAACCGTAGCGAAGGTTATTCCTATATTAGTAAATTGATCTACACCGTAAGGGTTTTGGTAGAGTCAACTTTACTAAAAGAATAAACCTAGTCCTCTTTTCTAAGAAAGAGTGAGATTCAATCCTATTCCTTTTCATGAATGAAGAAAGGTATGATAGGACAATTAGAATTGTCTAAATTCTAAATACATAACTCGTAAGCAAATTTTAATAGTTAAGAAAATTGCATATTTTACGAGTTATTAGATTAGAAGCTAGACTAATTCTTGCATAATTGGTAAAAGACAAACTAGCATATTTTATCTAGTTGTTTTGTTTTGACCATTTAAAAGTACTACTTACAATTGTTGGAATAGTAGAACTATTAAGAAAGAAATTGCATGCCCAATTTTCAAGTTAATAGCATTGATGGATAAATTCATCATCTACATAGTAGAATACATTCTTTTAAGTACATTTGTAATTGTTATGTATGGAATTTCTCAAAGGTGTAGGAAGTAAATAATACGCTATTTTCTTTCCTTTGGTTAATGAAACACTTACAATGTTGTCAAATCCGATTGGGAGTATTGTGATCTTATTCTTGAATAAGGAATTAATGTAATGATCTCTTATTAGGTGGGAGTTACAAGCTTTGTCATCTTGGTAGTAACCCAGTTATCTCTAGAATGTCTTCGATAATTACTTTCCACTTGTAGACACTTATGTTTTCAAGGATAGTCATGTACGTTTCCTTATTAGACAATGAAGTGGTTCTACATCTACTAGTTATGCTAATATCAATGACACAATCATATTAGTCACATAAACAAACATATGTCGTGTTGTTTATCTCGCTACATGATGTTGTTCCATGCACAAGTGGGAGAAATCTATATTGTGTGCAAGGTACAACATATAAGTATATGATTTAAAGGATTCTCTTGATCGCAAGGTAAGAGACCAACATTCTAATATAACTTGTATATCTAATTCAAGAAACACTTGGTGTTGTAATTTCGTCATGTCGAACTTGGCGAGATTGCAATAACAAAGTAAATCTCTATGTGAAGTCGGACCTTGCATGGACATATTTGCGGTTTCTAAATTAGACAAGTATTTAGAACATATGTCAAAATGATATATAAGACTACTTCAAATTAAATATTTATGTATTACTAGAATGACATAAATAAATGAAGTAATCTAATACTACTTTAATTTGTATATTTATGAATTTTTGGAATGACATAAATAAATGAATAAATAATGTAGTCCTACATTATTGTGAAGTAAATAAATTAACTTGAAATTACTATTGAAACCAAGAGTTGTGTTCATAATTACTTTATTTAAACATGTTTATGATTCATTGTAAAGACATAAACATAAAGTCTTTTAAGACTTATAATAAAGTAAGACGTTAGCTTGTTATGTTTTTTAATTAAGACATATACAAGATGTCATTGAGTTGATCAATGATTTATAATGTATAATGGGATTATAACAATTTATGTTTCTTGTTGAAACATGGATATGAAGTGACTTGGTTAAAAGGTGCTTGTGTTATAAAGCATGCAATTGGCTTGGAAAGTCTATTATACCATTAAGTTGACTTAGTTGGTAAATAGGTAAGTCAAAGGAATATGTTTATCTTATATATTGTTAGATTGTCTTACAATATTAAATTCTAATGAATACCACAAGTTGATGGTATGTTCGATTAGGAGAATCAAACTCTATTTGATTTGTTTGATTCATGATAACCATAACTTCTTTCTTAAATAGTAACAAGGTTAGAATATTGAGTATGGATTGAATATACTCAATATGACTCAACCTAGAAGATTAATAAAACACCATTTCATTATGGAATGTGATGAATCACATTAAGTTTTAAAATTGAAGATTCGAATTTGTTAAACTACTTATGAATAGGTTGTTAACAAACTTAAGTCGGGAATTATCAATGTGTATTTGTAATGTCCCAAATAGAAAACAATGTAATTGTGCTCTAATTGCTAAGTATATATAGATAGTCTATATATTACAAAAGGCAAGTGGGAGTTTTCTATCTTGAAAGATAAAATTACAAGATACATAATCTTCTAAAACACACTAGTAAATATCATGATGAGGTTAGACATGTAAATGATAGACCTCATGATGATGGAATTTTCATTCATAGATCTGCAAGGATATCTCGGATATTTGACTTATATCTTTGAGAAATATGAGTTCTGGGATTATAGTAAACGATAATCATTATGATGGATTATCAAATATTGAATTGGGTAAATTACTCATACTATGAATGTTAAAGATGTTGTCCATAAAAATAATCAATTTTGGAAATTTGGTTTATCTTAATAGTTAGGCGGAGAATGGAAATGAGTTTCTTCAAAGAGATGAAAACCCTAGTGGTTTGAATTTCTATGTAGAAATTATATGGACAATATTGTACACATATTTAATGCATGTCTTATGACAAGATTATTAATCATACTTAAGCAATTAATTGTGATTGAATATTCTTTTCTAGACACATTAAATATATAAAGATGATAATTGTCATACTTGTTTTCATTAATATGAAATATGACAATGGAATATCAAAACTCTTTCTTGAGAAATTACTTGGCGAGGACGGTAAGTAATTGAAAGGTTTTGAATTCATATAATCTTTGGAAGTGTCACAAGTGCAATAATTCATGAATGGATAAATGCATGCATCTATAAAATTATTCTTATATTTAATTATTAAATCTTAGTTTGATTTATAATTGAAATAAGATAAATTTTAAGTATTCCTAAAAGCTAGTGAGAGTATTATGTTAAGGTTTTAAATCTTATATGTTGTATAACATATAGTAAGTAACATTCCTTGAAAGCTAAATGTTAAGTCTTAGATTGGAATGAAACTTCACTTGTAAGATTTAAAATTAAAACATACAACCTTGGAATATATGTTTATTATTAATAAACATGTGCGATAAAATAAATGATTCTAATAAAACATGATATATCATTTGGGAAATTGATAAATATCTTTTGACAAGATAGAGCGTGAATGAATTCTAAGGTTGAATGTAGATTCATCATGTACATCATGTTGTGTATTAAAATTGTTGTATCATTCTTGAATAAGAAGTGATTTGACAACATTGATATCTAACTAAAAGTTATTAGATAACTTGTGTAATGAATATTCTAAAGAATTACATCCTCGACACGGAATTGCTCCTAGATTCTATGGATGAACAATATGTCAAATGTTGTGAAAATTGTCATCGACTTTAAAAGTTAGGAAAGCATCAAACATTACACAATAAGATATTAAAGTTTACGGAGTTTTAATGAGCATATTGTTGTTTGCATACAATGATGTTGGTTTAATTGAGATGACACTCAATACTAGTCATGGAAGGATTTCATCCTTGTTAATGGCCAAGTGAACTAGTTGTGCTATCTAAGAGCACAATTGCATTATACATTAAAAGAATAAGAATACTTTAAACTTTGAAATGTTTGAAAGTTTAAAATTGTCATAAATTTGTGATAGAGGATGTCACACACTTTATGAATTATTATGTTGATTGGTGAATGCACACATACAAGAACTTCACTAATTGAATTCTTGAAATAAGTATTCTCAAAATTATGATAGATCACGTTGGTTGATTTATGTCTTGTCAACAAGTATGATTGTCATTACTTAAGGCATAATTCATCAACTGGAATTTTCATGCATTGATCTATTTGGTATTTGGATAAGGGATGTTAAACAATTGTTATAATATAAATCAAATACTTGGTATGTTTGATTTTATAATATATTGTATCATATATTTGCATGTTTAATCCGTGAATAAATTTATTTATTCTAAATCGTCCATTGTCGATTAATGATATGGGAGTATCATTAAACTAAGACAAATCTGAGAGATGTGGTAGAATATACTTGAAAGTATATTGATGAGAATGCATACCATTTTCAGATGATATTCAATGAATTGAATATAGGATTTATCCCAACTACATAATTACTTTATGGATATTGTTGTTAAGTCAATTATGAATAGTTATCCTCGGACTTGAGATACCGGATAAGTGTCATGAATGTAGTGCATACGTGGAACAACTTAACGCTATCGTGGCGGTAGTCATAAGGGTTGTTTCTGAAGTGTTGCAAAGTTTGTGGGTTATTCTTGTAGTCAAGATAGAATTTGTTCCTTCAAATTTATTTTGGAGTTTAATCTTCTTTGGGCCCTCGTAGGGTTGACAAGATGTTTGCATGGCCACACCCAAAATCTCCCCGAATATGTTCGGAAGATTTGGTAATCTTGTTCAATCACTAATAACGAGAAGCAGAATGGTTGAATAAAGAATGACTTAATTCCATATCTTTATTTAACATGGTATTAGAAACAAAGGATAATAATAATGAGAAATCATTAAAAGGTTTTCCGGGAGCCTTGCTCGAGTTGTACTAGAGGCATCGAAGTGTTGCTAGGCGCTAACCGAATGTGATCACTCTATTAAGATATATCCAGTGGGGCTGTTGGTTTTATGGATATAAATTAGTAGGCGTGAGTTAGGATCGAACTCGAGACTATGGGATTGCACACTTTACGTATGAGAATTTAAAGTTAATAATTAAATATAAATGTTGTATTTATTTATTAAGCGAAATAACTAACAGACGTTAAGTAATTAATGTAATGGATTAACGGTCGTTAAATGTTTATATTGCAAAAGTTGGGAAGGTTCCGGAATCCTTTGGGAATCCTACACCGATCGGCCAAGGATCAAAACAAGGAAAAAAACCTCAACTTGTTCACCAAGTTTAGTTGGATATATAAACAAGGCTTGGGGTTTTATTTTTCTAGATCTCTTGTGCTCATTGCTTAAACCCTAAAATTGTTTTGTGTGTGTTTTTTTCTCCAAACCGATCGTCCACCACCATTGGTGTCGATCCATTACTTTCCTACAAACCAAGTTATTTGTTTGATAAAACTAGCATTACTTTAATTCGGTTTAATGCGTGTGTACAAGAACATAGTAATAACATACTTTTGTTATTATCTTGGATTGAATTACAAAGCAGTAGGGTAATTCTTATAATCCTATAAACCCTAATTAGGGTTCATCCTAATTGCTAGTTTGTGGATTTGATTCTTGTTCGGCTAGAATCAAGAAAAGACATATACTTTATTCTTTAGTTAATTAATTATTCATTATATGTTCCTTTACGCTTCCGCACTTATTTTGATGTTTATTGTTTATATTTATGATTTGTCATGTTATATAATTCCAACAACCACACCATTAAAGTTATTGTGAGCTATGTCTAAAATACGAAGATTTGACCGATTGTGACGCCTTCACCGCAATGAATGGATCCATGGAACTGTTTGATCGGAGAACAAGAACATGCAAGTTGGTATTGCTGCCCAAAGAACATGGATAAGTGTCATTTATCTTGTTGTTCGAGGTTTACACTTCTAGCATTGTGCAGTTCACACTATCCATATAAAGACCCTTAGCCGTGTAAGGTTGCGAACAAGTGTGGCTAAACTTGGGTTCTCGAGTTTCGATGAGCGACTTCCAAAACGAAAGGCTCGAGAGATCAGAATCTCTAACCTTGTCATTTGTGACAATTCTTGAGAATCGACGGAAAACCCGAATTCGACAAGTTCAAATAAGACAAACTTGCAAGACTCCCAAATCTTGAAGAAATTGGTATAAAGCTAAACTTATTTAAAGAAGATTCAAGCTTTCAAGATTCTTTAAACCAAATAGAAACCTTTGGAATCATTGATTCCACGATATCATTTCGTTGCTTAAGTCTAGACCAATAACCCGACCTTGATCTCGCATGTAACACCTCCCCATGAGCATGATCACGTGGCATTGGCTTCAAGACACTAGCTTTGTTGAAAAAAAGAATAGAAGCTGCAGATTCGTTTTTCAAGCTGGATCAAAATCGTTTGGTGGTTTATTTGACATTGGCGTAAACCAAAATTGTATCAACCCCAAACAAGATCGGGTAAAGGGTAGCAAGAATATCCGAAAGCGAGTTGGGTTCTTGATGCTTGTAAAACCGTCAAGTTCTCTCACGCAAGCGTAAGAAAACCTAAAACGACTTCAAAGACGAAATCAATGAAGATCGAGGAGTACAATGTTTCCCCGGGTCGTTATGTCCCAGCGAGCTATGCGATGATTTATCAAACGTACAGTGATCGAGGAGTTTGAACGGAAAAAGGATTATGAATTGGTATTATAACTACGAGAAAAAGCCAACAAATTACAACGGCTTAAATGCAAATTAAAGAAAGTTAAAAAGATAAAATCTATTAAATAAACGCTATCACTATTTTTAAAATTGATGAACGTTTAAAACTTAAAACTTAAAACTTACGTTTAAATAAAATTACGTAAACGTACAAAATAAAAAGTGAGATCTAAGGAATAAAAGTCCTAAAAATATGAAAGTGACATTTTTACAAACCTAATGATAAAAGAAAATTTATAGAAAAATAAATTTATTTTACAACTATTATTCTAATTATTATTAATTAAAAACTATTTTAACTATTTAATAATAGCCTAAAATACAAGAAATTAGGAAATAAAGCTAGAAAAATAAAATTATGAATTGGAAAATTCTAAAATATCAAAAGAGAATTTTCAAAACTATTTTTGTATTTTTCTGATTATTTTTCTATTTTTTTATGAATTTTAAACTATTTAAAACTAATTAAATTACTAAAAATTACCAAATAAAAGGAGAAAAATAAGGAAAAATGTTTTTTATGCTTTTTATATTTATCTTAAACTATTAAAATTGAAAAATGATTTTTTGGAACTTTTTCTCAATTAATTGCAATTAAAGCTAATTTAAAATGATTAAAAGCGATTTTAATTAATAAAAATACCAAAATTAATACGAAAATTATGAAAATTGCAGGAAATTCTAAAATGTAATTCTAAAGCTATAAAAATATAAAAAGAAGGGATTATGTGTAAGAAACAAGAGTCGCTAGGTAAATGAAATGGAAATAAGTTTACCAACAATAAGCTAATAAGCTCTATAGGAACCAACAGTTAAATAAGCTATAGTATGCTAAAATGAACCTAAGGCAACCTAAAGCATCTACTCCTATCACCTAAATAAGCATTAACCAGGGATTATGCAAACTGAACACTTAAGCTAAACGACTAATCTGCCCTACTATTTTAAGCAGTAGCACTGGCTTATCAAACAAACTACAGGGAAAAATAAAAGCATGACTCTAAAGACCACCAACCAGATTATACTTGTACCAAATTTCAGCTAAATAGGACAAGTATTGAAGAAGTAATGATCAAAACAAAAACTGCCTAAGAGATGAGAACTGCTGATGCACAGGAACAGAAAAACAGGTGCTCAATTGGAGCTTATTTATTAGCTTATCAGATAAGCTTAAACTAAAAACAGATGTTGGGTTTTGAAGAACACCTAGAAGACTGCTAAAGTGCCAAATCTGAGACCAAGACAAACTGAAACCAAGCCTGTGCAGTTGCTGCAAGATTGAGGAAAAACTGACTTTTGACTCAATTTTGACTTTTAAAATCAGAAACTAGGTTTGACTAAACTGAGATTTAGAAGCAAATATGGGATTGATTTAGATGAAATGGGATGTAAAATGACTAAAGCAAGCTAGTTTTACTAACTCTAAACCTATAAGTGACGATTTGATGGTCGATTTTAACAGATAAAGGACACAAGATCGATTACAAGCAATTTTGACTTAGAGCTTAAATAACAAACAAAACAAGGCAGATAATGATGCATATAACCATATTACAACTAAAGCAACAGATCTAAACCATTACAATACCTCTAAGGCGTTTAGACTAGCAATCCAAACACCCCTTTATTAAGCTTATTTAGAAACTAAACTATCAAAGCGATTAAATGAACTTGTTCTTGAATCAAAATGAGTAAACTAACATCATCCTTAACCATTAACACAGATTAACACTAGAGATTAACCAAAACCAGATTTGACTTCACAATTTGATGTTGTTGACTTTTATTGACTTTTGCAAAAGCGAGATTGAGAGCAATTCAATACACCATTAGCCACATAAGCTTATTAAAGCTTATGTGAGCTCCTACAAACAGATATTAAACACTTCTAAGCACTGAATGAATTTGAAAACAGATTTGAGTATTAAATGGAAAAGAGGGACATTTGCATTAATGAAAATGATATTACAAAGCTTGAAATGAAATTACAAAACTTTAAGCTACTGAAAACATGTAAAAAATGACAGGAAAGACAGGGCCAAAATCCCTCTAATTACATGAGGAATTGGACTAAAACTGGAAAACTTAAATTAAAACTAAAAACTAACAAAAAAAACTACTACTCATTCTGCTTCTTTCTTCTCTCTTTTATACTCCAAATGCTTTCTTCTCTCTCATTCTGCAAATCCCACTTCTATTTTCGACCATTGGATCAGTGTAGGCAATCTTGGCCTTTGATACTTTTTGGCGGGAAATGGACATTTAACAATTGGGTGAGATTGAGTGTAAAGAAGGGAAGAAATTATTGTTTCTTGGATTCATGTGTTTGGAGTGATAAGGTTGGGTGGATCATGAGCTGCGATGGAGTGTTGGCAGGATGTTTGCAGGGCTGTGATGATGAAGAAAGGTGTGCCCGTGACTTGGGAGGGAAAAGAGAGAGTCAAAAGCATTTGACTGGGGATATTTAATAACAGGGGGGTCCAAAGGTATAAATGGCAGGGTCCAATTTGGGTAGGCAGGGGGTCATTTGGGATTTGACAAGGTCACAATAGGTTTAGGGGTTAATAATTATCAAGGACCAATTGTGCAATTTCTGAAACTGTAAGGACCTAGGCTGCCAAACTTGCAAAGTTGATCCAAGGGCTGAATTTGACAAGTATCAATAGTACAAGGACCAAAGTTGCTATTTTCAGATTTTTCAGGGACCATTTCTGCCAATTCTTAAACTTGAAGGACCAATTTGTAATTTTCTCAAAACTTTTTATATTTTTCACCAAAGGACTAAATTTGACAAGTTATGATATTAAAAGGACCTTTGGTGATTTTTCTTTTGAAATTTTGTGCTCAGGGACTGTTTTTGACAATTTTTGAAACTTGGGGACTAAAGCGCAATTTTGCAAATTTGATATGTTTTCATCGATTTTGATATTTTTGCATTTAAAACACATAAAACACGATTTGTGATATTTTGATCATTTTGATGTGTTTCGAGTGTTTTCGAGATGATTTTGCGGTTTATTTTGTACAAAATGATGAGTATTTACACACTCATCAATCCCACATCGAGATATTGCTAGTCCTAGCAATGATTTGAGAAAACATAATGGATTTTAATCTCTTTACCAAAAGCCATTACTTCGGAGTAGCCAAATGTTTGGTTCAAGTAAGAACCATGGTACATCGATAACCATGTGATTTTGAGCAAACCACCGACTTTCAACGGTTTGATTTTGTCTTTACCAGGCCGTACCTTACGGACTAGCCAACTCTTAGATAAATTATCAATATTATCTTTGGTGGTGATTACCAATTATGGATTTTCCATCGCCTTTACCACAAGCCATAAACTTGCGGGCTAGCCAACTCTTCACTTTTTAGGATATGGTGAGTTGAATACCATACAATTTTGGGCAAATTGCAAGCCATATAAACGGATTTGAGATATCTTTACCAAGAGCCGTTTGCTCTGGATTAGCCAATCCTTTAGTCTTACAGACATGGCGGATCGATAACCACATGAGAAAGTGTAAACACTTACTCCAAAAAAAAAAATTTTGGCCAAAACGGGAATTGGTATAATTATATGATAAAATTCGTGAGAATTCCCCCACTTAGAAATGAATATTGCCCTCAATATTCAAAGTACCCGCGGTTATGCGAAACAAAGAACGTAAAAGGAAATATTACGGCCATTATTTAGAAAGAAGATTTTTTTTTTAAACATGTGGGCATTACCCCACACTTAGGGTGGTAGAAAGGGTAAGAAGTCGAAATATGGGTGAAAACCCATATGGTGTGCTCTTGTTTTTGATTTCGAGTCGCTAGCTTGACTCGACCCAATTCATTGGTTCATGGGAAGCAAAGTGGAAGAAACAATCTCCATCGGACTTTCATTCAAGATGTTTGGATAAACATTGAAGCACGTGAAAGTTCCACACCGATGAGATATACATAGAACCGCTCAAGATAATGGTACATGAAAATGCCGGGATCAAAGATAATGTCTTCATTCCCGAAGGAGTGAAGAAGAGGAGAAGCCACGGATAGGTGAAGAAGAGATAGAAAATCATGATAAACATCATGACTAACTCATCTTCATCATAGGAGATCCATATTTTCGGGATTATGAATCTCATCATTTAAGCTTATGTGATCAAGACGAATCTCGGGGTGTCTAGATCAAAGTAGAATTTATCATACTCGGCGGAGATATGATATGAGTGAGTTCATCGAGAACTCCATGAATGTGAATGAATCATACTCGAATTGATATGAGTGGGTTCACTAGTGAACTCCTCAATGTACATGATTCATAATTCGGGAGAGAATTATGAGAATGAAAAGTGGTGCGCCACTAATCTTCTCTCCCATATTATCAAAACAGAGGCTTTCATTTCGGAATAGAATCATCGGAAAGCATGTCACTACCCTTAATGGGGATAGGAGATGAAATCGGTTTCTCTTTGAAAGCCTCGATTTTAGAAATGAGAAAGCCGACATTCAATAATGTTGCTCGAAGAGCTTCATCTTTGATTTCGATGTCGATAACTTCATCATTCTCTTCTTCTAAGCTAACAAGCTCGGAAGGTGAATCTTCCACATAAATAATGTCTCCACAAGATAACGACTCATCATCATCAAAATCGGAGAACATCTCAACATGATCATTTTGGAAGACAAGAGGAGGAGGAGGATATCACACATGATCAAGAATTCCTGTGACTCTCACAGGATTGGGACAAGGTCCTCAACACTAGACTTTATCAATTCGTCCGATTCCTTTTCGGGGAACAGTGTCGAGATGCTCGTCCCCATAATAAGAGAGTGAGTGTGAATCTCGGGTGTGATAGCGCTTGTTTGAGATGGAATCTCAAGCTGCTGGAATATCAACCGATCGAGGGGTTGAGAAATATTACTTTTAAAGGATAAAACCCTCCTCGTCATCATCATACAGAGCGGCCTTAAGAAATTGGGAACGCCTTAGAGCTGCATGCTCTAGGGCTAATAATTCTTCCCTAGATTCTCGGGCCTTTCGCTCTTCGGCAAGTAATTCTCCTATGGACTTTTCACCACTCACTTGATTCTTAAAATTACTCATCATTTCCTCAAGTGTTTTCATTGCGGTTTCAAATTCCTGGGAGATTTCTTGAGATAACGGCTCAGGTGGAGTTTGAACCGTATATTCTTTGTGGAGGTTGGAAATTTTCAAATATGTGAGAGTCATAATTGTTACAAGGAACCGGGTTCCCTATTTGACAATCGAGTGTAATGGGGACCTCCACAAGTACTACAACAAGAAAGCTGTTGAGTGCGGATAGGTGAATCATATGGATTTTGGTCATAACCAAAGTTACGAGCATCACCGGAAAACTGTTCATAGACAAACGTGTTTCGGATTGACACTCAAATCCTTGGTGAGGACCTCCACAAAATTCACACATGAATGTTGATCATATGAATATAGGTCGGGTGGGGTGGGTAATTGGAAAAGTTTGAGGAGTCGTTAAATGAGTTCGATTAGGATCATAATCAAATGAATTCCTCGAACCACAAAACAAACAACTCCGTTATGAATATCATTACCACATTGTACACAAGTACACCAACGATGGGTGAACCATAAAGAGGCTCACCACAACCGACACAAGGAATAAACGATTGCATTTGAGAGTTATGAAGAGGAATCAGTTTATTCAAAGGATCAACAAAACCTATATGGTGATCCGGATGACTATCAAGTCTCGAAGAACATTCAGAAAGATCAGGAGGTGGGACAAGTGGTGTGCTCTGAGAGCTAGCAATTTCCACCACTTCCGTTATGGTCTCCGGTTCTGGTCCTTGAGAAGCGTGAATATTAGGCAAGTCATTCTTGCTAGTCACCGGTGTTTGAACGGGTTCATCGTAATCAATTCTAATTCTCGACCTTTTTTCATCGGTTTGAATTTGTTCGATTAGATTACGGGCTCTATCTTCAAAGAAAGTGTCCTCGTAATCCTCGATGGGTGCTTGGGGTAGCTCGACGTTTGAACCGGTTTGTCAAGATTAGAATGTATTTGATTGTGGCGGGTGGTCGAAATAACTTTGAAAAGCATTTTGATGGATAATTCGCACGAATTGCAAAATTCGCTTGAACTAGGTCCTCCACACGCTCACACACATTTCGACGATGAAGTTGACGAATGTTGACATAAGAATTAAACATATAGAGGATTAAGAAGAGAATCAAATGGTTGAGAGGATACGAAGAATAGAATTAATCGGCAAAGAGGGTAAGAGAAATAGAATCAACGAATAAGAGGAATGAGAAGAATATTTTTGTGTTTTTGGATAAGAAAATATAAACATATACAGATGGATGGTATGAACAAAGAGTGAATATCCAAATCACTAATCGCTAGGCGTAAGATAATCAACCTGACTCCGGCGTGCGCCTAAAATTTGATCTTGTATGAAACCGTCAAGTTCTCTCACGCAAGCGTAAGAAAACCTAAAAAGCTTCAAAGACGAAATCAATGAAGATCGAGGAGTACAATGTTTCCCGGTCGTTATGTCCCAAATGAGCTATGCGATGATTTATCAAACGTGTAGATGATCGAGGAGTTTGAGCGGAAAAAGGATTATGAATTGGTATTATAACTACGAGAAAAGCCAACAAATTACAACGGCTTAAATGCAAATTAAAGAAAGTTAAAAGATAAAATCTATTAAATAAACGCTATCACTATTTTTAAAATTGATGAGCGTTTAAAACTTAAAACTTAAAACTTACGTTTAAATAAAATTACGTAAGCGTACAAAATAAAAAAGTGAGATCTAAGGAATAAAAGTCCTAAAAATATGAAAGTGACATTTTACAAACCTAATGATAAAAGAAAATTTATAGAAAAATAAATTTATTTTTACAACTATTATTCTAATTATTATTAATTAAAAACTATTTTTAACTATTTAATAATAGCCTAAAATACAAGAAATTAGGAAATAAAGCTAGAAAAATAAAATTATGAATTGGAAAATTCTAAAATATCAAAAGAGAATTTTCAAAACTATTTTTGTATTTTTCTGATTATTTTTCTATTTTTTTATGAATTTTAAACTATTTAAAACTAATTAAATTACTAAAATTACCAAATAAAAGGAGAAAAATAAGGAAAAATGTTTTTATGCTTTTATATTTATCTTAAACTATTAAAATTGAAAAATGATTTTTGGAACTTTTCTCAATTAATTGCAATTAAAGCTAATTTAAAATGATTAAAAGCGATTTTAATTAATAAAAATACCAAAGCGATTAATCGAAAATTATGAAAATTGCAGGGAAATTCTAAAATGTAATTCTAAAGCTATAAAAAATATAAAAAGAAGGGATTATGTGTAAGAAACAAGAGCTGCTAGGTAAATGAAATGGAAATAAGCTACCAACAATAAGCTAATAAGCTCTATAGGGAACCAACAGATTAAATAAGCTATAGTATGCTAAAATGAACCTAAGGCAACCTAAAGCATCTACTCCTATCACCTAAATAAGCATTAACCGGGATTATGCAAAGCGAACACTTAAGCTAAACGATTAATCGCTACTACTATTTTAAGCGAGTAAGCGGCTTATCAAATAAACTACAGGGAAAAATAAAGCATGACTCTAAAGACCACCAACCAGATTATACTTGTACCAAATTTCAGCTAAATAGGACAAGTATTGAAGAAGTAATGATCAAAACAAAAGCGCCAAGAGATGAGAAGCTGGCGATGCAGGAGAAGAAAAGCAGTGCTCAATTGGAGCTTATTTATTAGCTTATCAGATAAGCTTAAACTAAAAACAGATGTTGGGTTTTGAAGAACACCTAGAAGACTGCTAAAGTGCCAAATCTGAGACCAAGACAAACTGAAACCAAGCCTGTGCAGTTGCTGCAAGATTGAGGAAAAACTGACTTTTGACTCAATTTTGACTTTTAAAATCAGAAACTAGGTTTGACTAAGCGAGATTTAGAAGCAAATATGGGATTGATTTAGATGAAATGGGATGTAAAATGACTAAAGCAAGCTAGTTTTACTAACTCTAAACCTATAAGTGGCGATTTCATGGCGATTTTAACGAGATAAAGGACACAAGATCGATTACAAGCAATTTTGACTTAGAGCTTAAATAACGACAAAACAAGGCAGATAATGATGCATATAACCATATTACAACTAAAGCAACAGATCTAAACCATTACAATACCCTCTAAGGCGGTTTAGACTAGCAATCCAAACACCCCTTTATTAAGCTTATTTAGAAACTAAACTATCAAAACTGATTAAATGAACTTGTTCTTGAATCAAAATGAGTAAACTAACATCATCCTTAACCATTAACACTAGAGATTAACCAAAACCAGATTTGACTTCACAATTTGGTATTGTTGACTTTTATTGACTTTTGCAAAAGCGAGATTGAGAGCAATTCAATACACCATTAGCCCATAAGCTTATTAAAGCTTATGTGAGCTCCTAAACAGATATTAAACACTTCTAAGCCTTGAATGAATTTGAAAAGCAGTTTGAGTATTAAATGGAAAGAGGACATTTGCATTAATGAAAATGATATTACAAAGCTTGAAATGAAATTACAAAACTTTAAGCTCACGAAAACATGTAAAAATAGCGGGAAAGGCAGGCCAAAATCCTCTAATTACATGAGGAATTGGACTAAAAGCGGAAAACTTAAATTAAAACTAAAACTAACAAAAAAAACTACTACTCATTACGCTTCTTTCTTCTCTCTTTATACTCCAAATGCTTTCTTCTCTCATTCGCAAATCCCACTTCTATTTTCGACCATTGGATCGGTGTAGGCAATCTTGGCCTTTGATACTTTTGGCGGAAATGGACATTTAACAATTGGGTGAGATTGAGTGTAAAGAAGGAAGAAATTATTGTTTCTTGGATTCATGTGTTTGGAGTGATAAGGTTGGGTGGATCATGAGTGCGATGGAGTGTTGGCGGGATGTTTGCGGTGTGATGATGAAGAAAGGTGTGCCGTGACTTGGGAGGAAAAGAGAGTCAAAAGCATTTGGTAGGGATATTTAATAATGGGGGTCCAAAGGTATAAATGGCGGGGTCCAATTTGGGTGGCGGGGTCATTTGGGATTTGACAAGGTCACGATAGGTTTAGGGTTAATAATTATCAAGGACCAATTGTGCAATTTAAAGCTGTAAGGACCTAGGTCGCCAAACTTGCAAAGTTGATCCAAGGGCTGAATTTGACAAGTATCAATAGTACAAGGACCAAAGTTGCTATTTTCGATTTTTCGAGGACCATTTCGCCAATTCTTAAACTTGAAGGACCAATTTGTAATTTTCTCAAAACTTTTATATTTTTCACCAAAGGACTAAATTTGACAAGTTATGATATTAAAAGGACCTTTGGTGATTTTCTTTTGAAATTTTGTGCTCGGGACCTGTTTTTGACAATTTTGAAACTTGGGGACTAAAGCGCAATTTTGCAAATTTGATATGTTTTTCATCGATTTTGATATTTTGCATTTAAAACACATAAAACAACGATTTGTGATATTTTGATCATTTGATGTGTTTTCGAGTGTTTCGAGATGATTTTGCGTTTATTTTGTACAAAAATGATGAGTATTTACACACTCATCGAGTTCTCATTATGGACCAAACACTTTAGTCCCTTTCTAGAAATGGCTTTAGTTTAATTATGATCTTATGACAAGTATTTTTTAAACAATTACATTAGATTATATTTAGTCCCTTTCTAGAAATGGCTTTAGTTGGTCTTCAATTTACTAGTCAAGTATTCCTGATTAGACAAACTATTGACTTTGACGTTTACTTTAAATTTACTTTGAAATACTTCGACTCGTAGAATATTTACTCCGTTCATTTCGTGAAATTTACAACTTTGAATTAATATTAGTTTTGCTTATTGTGATCGTTATAAATGAATTGATTTTACTTTATAATGATTTCTGAGTTTGTTTTATTGAAAGATGTTTAATATGCAACATACATCGGAGATGAGGTACTTGTATTGATCACCTAGCTTCTAGCGATGAGTTCAAAGATCGGATAAAATGGTTCAAGAGGTAGCTTATGAAAGACGGTCAACCCAAACAGACTGCTTTGGTGCACTGCAGTGCGCATTTCGACCAATTACCCAACCCTTTTAACCAACTAAACTTTTCACTTTAAGTACAAAAATAAGTCACTTGACCATA
Source organism: Chrysanthemum lavandulifolium (assembly GCA_022545495.1). NCBI lineage: Eukaryota > Viridiplantae > Streptophyta > Magnoliopsida > Asterales > Asteraceae > Chrysanthemum > Chrysanthemum lavandulifolium. The sequence continues at coordinate 307,557,746 of CM040241.1, read as the reverse complement.
CTATGGATCTCTGAAATTCTGCAAGTGAACCCATAATATTGGTGTATTAATTAAAAGCTACACCGTGTTGTTGTTTTAGCTACCAAAACAAACACGAGTAAATTGATATAACACAGTTAAATATATTTTCTATGTGCATGCATTATCATACTATTGGATTGCAAAAGCGGTTTCATGCATTATCTTTTCTATGTTGTCGAGCGTTTTTTCCACAAATATTGTCTTGTACAATTATTACTTGTTTCCTAATCATTTACTAACAACACAAAAGTGAATAGAAAAATTGATAAAATAAAGTAGACCAGGTAAATAAGAGGAGTTTGGCTAATTTTTCCAAAGAGGTTAATAGCTTTTCATATTTTGGATAGCGGTTTAAAGTAAATGGTCAAGTCAATAGCTAGCATTATCATGCACATTCAACGACATTTAGTTAGCTTCCTTGCAATTTCTTTCTTTGCTATTGTCGAACAATAACATGTTCATGTGAAACACTTCAGTCAAATTGATTGATAGTACTTGAATGAAGCCAAATCAAGACCAGCTGATTTAGATGTTGTCGCTTAGCGAGCCAATGAAACTACTTCTTATTAGATATAAATCATACACCACTGGCATTGCCGTTCTTGCGCGATGTGGCGATGCGGATGGCGGTGTCGGTGACGGTGGTTAATTTCGGCAACAATTGTGCTTGTGGAGGAGGTGGCGCAATTTTACCTAATTTTGTGGGAATCACTTTTTTAAGAGTGAATTACATAAAAGTCCTTGCGGTTTGTCGGGTTTTGCGGATATTGTCTATGTTTTTTTTTCAGCTGGTCATATCCTTATGTTTTTAGTATGTTACGGGTCATGTCCCTCTTTTCTAACTCTGTTAGTTTTTTCCGTTAAATGTATATTTTAACAAGTATTGTCAAAAATGACCCCACCTTATTATTATTATAAGAACCAGTAAACCGATTAAGAACCAGCTATTTTGGCCAAAACCAATTAGATCCAAATAGGAACTAGTTATTAGGCCTAGAACCAGTTAGATCCATGTAGGATCAGTCCTAGATAGATATTTCGAGCCTTTTGAAATGGATATAATACTTATGTAATCACAAGTAAACTATAGGATAATCTCTAATAAACTTATGCTTATGTGGAAAATAAACACAAGAGTTAAAGAAGATGAATTACTACTAAACACTTTGATCTTTTATGGATCTATATTAATCACTTAGAAATTGTTTCTAGGCGTACAATGTTCATGACCGTCTACATTTCTTTTATACTACAAGAAACCCAAATCGACCCATTACAAAGCGTGTGAAGGCGATATACATTATCTCTTCCTAATATAACTCAAGCATATCTATTCATCTAACAAACTAATACTAATAATCTGATTTATACTATCATTAGAAACTATACTATCGTGAGAAGTTTGACTAGTTGGATACCGCGCCGGCAATGGCGATAAATATAGTTATATAATAAATATAGTAAATGAATTGCTAACCCAACTCTCTTCGCAATTCCCTACCCGCGTAGTGAATTCATTTCACAACACTCCAAATGTATATGTGTTAGTTGTGTGTTTGTTTGGGTTTTTCGTATTTTTCCCGTGACATCATTATTACCGCATATAAAAAGACCTTCACAATCTTTTTCCCGTCAAACACTTTCCCAAAAGTAAATGATTTTGATAAATAAAGTTTGTATTGATTGAAATAAAGGTTAAAGTTATAAAAATTTGAATCAAAATAAAATAAACCTACTAAAAATGTAAAAACTAAAAATGTAAAAACTAAAATCTCATAAAAATATATCAAAATGGATGTTGAATTAAAGAGCACAAAATTTTAAAAAATGTGGTGAAATTAGATCATAAAAAAATTAAACGAATTAAAAGGTATTTAAATTTTAAAATAAAGTAGATTAATGTTTCCACATTGTGAGTGAGTGTGTTATTTTTGTTATGTGTTATGGGACCCACATGCACCTATAAGAGTTATGGGAGAGTGTTTTAGTTATTGTGGTGTGATTGGGTGTATGCTGAGGTGACAACCCAGAGGCGGACCTATGTTGTTAGTAGATAGTGCCCGGGAACCACCTTATAACTATAACTATACTAGGAACCACCTTAGAAGATTTTGAAAAAAGAAGGAAGAAAGAAAAAGAAATAAAATCTAGCCAGAATTGTTACGGACATTCTTTTACGGACATTCTTTTACCGTGAAAACGAAGATGACAAGCTTCTTGAAAGAAGAAATTAAATATATTTGGATTGGGTGTGAGGTCCGAGAATGGTCAAAAGTAGTGGGACCACAAATATATTCTGTAATATCTTTTCCATTTTAATAAAGATTTAAAGTACAATTTTACTATAAAAACTTATTTTTCTAATATACAACGTAGTCTGTAATAATTTTCAACTTAGGATTAGTTGATTGTTTTGTTATCCATCCATTGTCAAGCTTCAAATAGTGACTTATAACAATATTGAAAACATTGTATCACATAATATTCATAAACACATTAAATTGCTACTATGATATATTTATAAGCAGTTAGGTTTAGCTTGATTAGTAAAATAGTATTAAAACTCAACTCGGTGTGACTTTATCCGACACGACCCGACCCATTAATCATTTCGAGCAAAAAAATTTCATCTTCACATAATAAGAAACCACTTTAACTTTTGGCTAGATCCGCCACTATGACAACCCAATATGATTATTGGTGCATGACTCCACCTAGCTCTCAAACCACGATGGTTTGTGTAAGTTACGGTATATATCGGTCAAACATTATAATTCTTGGGATGGATGAGAATAATTAGCGGTTGATATTATGAAAGTTAAAACTCATTCACAATTAAATTAGCTTATTATCATCATCATAAGTTTGGGTAAAGTCTACTAATGAGTATTGTACTCTCCAATTTGTTTTAATATGACTAACTCTCAAAAGGTCCAAGTTCACTAGTGAACTTTCATATTTTTTACAATACGACTAATTACACCATTAGGGTATGTTATGTTAGTTACATCGTTAGTCCCCAATACACAAACAATTGCACTGTTTTTCCTCAATACGTAACCACCACCCACAACCACCACCTTCCACCACCGTCACCCACCACCACCCACCACCACCGCCACTTACCACCAGTGGTCACCACCACCACAACCACCCGCCACTCGCCACCACCCACCATCACTACCTCTGACTCGGCACATGACCACCACCACCAACCACTCACCACCGCAACCCACTGCCACCACCACGTGGTGTTGGGTGGTGCCATGGTGGTAGTGGTAGTGGGTTGCGGTGGTGAGTGGTGATGGTAGGTGGTGGTGGTAACTGACGCGGTGGTGGGTGGCGCTGGTGGGTGGTGGCGGTGGGTGGCGATGGGTGGTAGTGGTAAGTGGTGGTTGTGGTGGTGGTGGTGGTGGTGGTGGCGCTGATGGTGGGTTGATGGTGGGTGGCACTGGTGGGTGGTGGCGGTGGCTGGCGATGGGTGGTAGTGGTAAGTGGTGGTTGTGGGTGGTGGTGGTAAGTGGTGGTGGTGGTGGGTGGCGCTGATGGTGGGTGGCTGGTGGGTGGTGGCGGTGGCTGGCGATGGGTGGCTGTGGTGGTGGGTGGTGCTGTTAAGTGTTCGTTGTGGGTGGTGGTTATGTATTGAGGACCAACGATGCAAGTGTTTATGTATTGGGGACTAACGGTGTAATTAACATAACGGTCCTTAACGGTGTAATTAGTCATATTGTCAAAATTTTGTAAGATCACTAGTGAACTTGCACCTTTTCAAAGTAAGTAAGTCATATTAAAACAAATTGGAAAGTACATTACTCATTTGTAGACTTTGCCCAATAAGTTTTTACTTACACAATTAGTTTCAGTGAAAGATGATTGAATATTCAACGTGCATGAGGTGCAATTTCAAGGGTTGGAAATTACAGTTCAAGATGGTTAGGAGTGATGTGCATTTGATACTACTTACTAGAGTTACTGAAGACGGGCCAACCCAAACCGACATGTATCAAGCTATACCAAAATTACCTGTTTCGACCCGTTACCCAACCCGTCTGGCCAACTGATTTTCTCACTTTCCAAACTATACTCCAACAGAATTTGCTTCATCATACGTGCTCAAGATCTACTAAACTAACGACAGTAAACACGAACATTGGTCTATTGATTAAGAGCTAGATCGGGTTGATCTTCACAGTGCTAAGGGCAATGAATTGGGTTTGTTTTAGATCGCCAACAAACACGGGTAAATGACTCGTCCTCCCAGGGCGACAACAGGATACCTTATCAGTTTACCTTATCTGGGACCCAATAAACTGATTTTTAGTAAGGCTTATGTAACCACTCGTAAATTTCCCTACCAATTTTTCGCGACTATATTTTTTCTTTTCTTATCGAACTATAATCACGACAAGCCACGGGATATTTTCACCTCAAACTCGATAATAAAAAAATTATATAAATTATACATAATAAACTTTTTTTTTCTTTATTTATCTACCTGGCCTCTAAGCCCAACCCGACTCGATCCAATTCATTTTATTGGGCTCGCATGTTCAACCCGATCCAACCCAACATCTTTAACTAAGTCACTTGGGTCTAGCCTTTTATTTATTTTTTCAATCCAAGCGCACACTATTTTATTTTTAGTAACACAAAATTGGCATGTAAAAATTTTAGATATGTGTCTTCAATATTTGTGAACCAACAAAATACCCAAGCAAAACAAATCACACTCCATACTAACTTATAATACAAAATTGGCAAGTAGACTTGAAACATGTATTTTGTTTCTGTGGACCTTCGAAGAACCAAGCAAAACATCAACCTTTGGTCTTAATATATGCCTGTGCATGTAGGAGACAAGTCAAGAGTCAATGTTTCTTTTTCTTTTGTTCCTATAATCAGAAGCCAAAAGCACAAAACAAGCTAACCCATGTGATCAATGTACTCTTCCATGCATGACATCCTAAGCTAAAATACAAAACATTGGCATGTGATTTCCTTGTGAACATCACATTGCTTTCAGCTATTACCAAGCATGCACGACAAGGACAACACTCAAAATCATTCTCCCCTCCTTGCTGCCATATAATGCACGCTCCCAAACATCAAACAAACTCCATCCTCTTTTCTTACCATCTTTCCCTATATAAACGCCTATGATCCTTTTGTTGAATTCACAAGCTCTCACACTTAAACTCACTCAAACACTTCTCACATTCTAAACATACTCGCCCACTGTGGATATTCGGGGTCGAAGGGAAACGCAAGGAGTCTTGATCGTTATGTACGGGTATAAGGAAACAAGGTAATATTTGGGTCACGTTCGTTCACTCCTCTTTGAATCTCGTCACCACCACTCTCGGTGTAGTAAGCCGTTCTAAACCTTTTTTTTCCCTATACGACTTACATGAAAGTATCATGGTTGTGTTTTAAAAACTTGTATGGTAACGTCCAACCTGGTTTAAAAATTATAAAAACGATACAAACAAGCAAGTGCTTGTTGACTTGTTAGTCGACACGCACTTGACTCGTTCTGAGTTTTGAAACATAAAACAAATTATGAAACGTTAAAACTTAAAACAACTTTTAAAACTTGGTCGCTTTTATGTTTAGAAGAGATGGAAACTATTTTGAGGAAGAAGAAATGAAACACAAAACCACTTCATGCATATACACGATCAAAATACTCTGCGAACACACTATGCATACAAATAAGTCACAGTTCAAACAAATTATATAAACAAACAGTTGAGTAAGTTAACACAAAACATGGGATGGTCTAAATGTTCGGGCTTGTATACATTAGCGAGAGGTTACGAGTTTGAACCATCTTTGTTGGCAAGTTTTGTGATTTTTGTTATTTTGCAACTTTAACATCTTGACAGTTTCAGCCCTCCAATTGTAACCACTTAACACTTTTCTTAATGATATTTATAAGTTTTCTAACTTACATTAATTGTTACACTTTCAACCCTCCAACTTTAACTCACTTAATATTTTTCCTCAAAAACATTTATAAGATTGTAACTTGTATAGTTTTTACAACTTTAACCCTTCAAAGTTGAACACTTTGACACTTTTCACCCTAAACTTTTATAAGTTTAAATAACTTATATTATTGTATCACTTTTCGTTAAATAAATATGTTTAACACGTGTTTTATTCGACGACTTCATCCGTAAACTATAAATATTATATTTTCCAAATATATTATTTTCCCACAACTCAAATGAATATATATGGTATATATATTTTCACACCTCGAAACCTAACAAACTTAATAAATACAAGTCGATATTTGAGCCAACTTTTATCTGAAAGTTTCGTATACATTTTTCACATCTATTTCAAGAGCCAATACTTACAAAACATTTTGAAACGATTTTAACGTAAACCCTGCCACACAAGCAACATTAAACCCAACCACTTGTAAACACTTAAATTTATTTTCACACTTTGAGTCGTGGGTACACAAAACCGTAAACTGAGTCTTGCCATCTCATTCTTAGGTTCCGGGTAGGAGCCGCTGTTCTATCACACTTGATCTCTTTGTGCTTTATTCATCGAACTGCTAAGGTGACTTTATAGCCCCACTTTTACTTTTATTACTTGCTTTATAAAACTATGGGGTGAGAAACATGCAAAACTCTTTTCGGACTGGCCGAAAACACTATTACGTGAAACAACCTTGAATCCCAACTATGCTACCGTTAGTTCTCTTTGGGAGACGCGATTGTTATGAATAGATCTATTGAGGATGACACCCCGTTCAAGTTTGACCGGATAGGCAAGCGTCGGTGTATATCATATCGTATTGATTGAGTGTCTTGGAAATACACTTCTTGGGCTTTTATTTATCATGCTTCTAGATGCATGCACATTGTCGTAGTTTCGGTCGCATGAACTTGGTATTAGCGTAATAGCCTTTTTGCATATAGTGTCATTCACGGAGATGCTATATGTGCAACTGTGGTCCAACTTGATTTCTTAAACTTAAACCTATGAACTCACCAACCTTTGTGTTGACATTTTAGCATGTTTTTCTCAGGATTATTACTTGGCGTGGGCAATGGCAAAGGCATTCGTTGAAGACTGGCATCCGAAGTGTTTCCAATCATATTTAATACAACTTTTAATGGGACAACATATATTTTTATGGGCTTTACTTCCGCACTTTGAAACAACGATGTAAAACTATTTCTTAAATTAATCTATCTTTCGATAATGGAATAAAATTTTCCATTCTTTATCACCTTGTGTTATGATATTTGATTTAGTAGCACCCCATGACCCGAACGCTTCATTGTGAAATTTTGGGGTGTTCTGACATATTAACATCTTGTTGGATTATTGTGATGTTTAAGAACTATGGTAGCATTAGTTTAATATAAATTATGAGAGGCACAACGTTATTGTGAAGATTATTAAGCTAACATATTATAGATGAAACCTTAGAGGGTGTTTTTTATAGCTTATTTTTGTGCTTATAAGCTTATTTTGTTTTCTTTTGTTTTTCCTTCATAGACAATATTTTTTGTTGCTCTTTTTGCAAATATATGTCATAATAAGCTCATAAGTTGCAAAAAAAACGTAAAGAAATGGGCTTATGGAAAGTTAAGCCGTACAAAATAAGTTCTCAAACCAAAAAAAAACACCTGGTTAATATTCTTTTGCTATTTATTGCTTCAAGACTTTACATTATGACTCAGTATACAAATTGAAACATCGTGAAATCGACATTGAAAAGTATTAGCCGAGCTAAACGGATCTCGTTTGTCTAGTTGTGCTAGAAGTATTAGCCTTGTATAGAGTATACAAGACCGCTACAACAATTAATGACCTGCTCGGCTCCCATTCCGTAGAATATGGTCACCATCATTCCCATCACCGGATGTATCGAATTTGGCGAAGATGATGGCATGGGTACAATGAACTAATGCAAATTTGGTTCAATGGAGGTCCACACAAACCCTTGTTTCCTATATACGAATACTTCTCGAAGCTACGAAGTTGGGTCTTGACAGGATTCGCCTTCCAATTGATTGTATGACAAGTTCAAAGTAGAAAGGAAATTAAGGCTCGTGAATGACGATGGGATGTTTCGATTAATTTGTTCCGTGACATATCTAATGATTCGGTGATTCAAATTACCCATAGATTGAGGATCGAGCCTCACGAACTCATTATGTGACACGTTGAAAAAAGCAATGCTATGAGTTGACCAATTGTTTACGGTATCACCCCGAAACGATTACTTGAGATATCAGCGGATGTGAAGAGTGTCAAGATTTTGACTAGCTCAAACTCATTTCCTTTAAATGTATTTATCACGATTATCTCGAAAGTAGTAAAGCCTTGTAAAGCCATATAGTGAAATTGCGTAATCTTGCTCTATTTTCAACGGTCATCATAGCTCCCCATTGACTAAAAATTCGGTGGGACCACGCCATTAAAGTTATTGTGAGCTATGTCTAAAATACTGAAGATTTGACCGGTTGTGTCGGCCTTCACCGCAATGAGCGGATCCATGGAACTTGTTTGATCGGAGAACAAGAACATGCAAGTTAATCTTGTTGCCCAAAGAACATGGATAAGTGTCATTTATCATGTTGTTCCCAAGGTTTAACACTTGTAGGCACGCAATTGACAAGGGATCGTGGGATTTCCCGCCAAAAATTTCCATGCGGTCTAGAGTGTTCAATCCACATGTGCTTGGAAGCGTTCCTCGATTTGACCCGTGAGGCGGTTGTTTGCCAAATTTAGTACCGAGACCGCCACCAAATTCTATCAAGCACTTTGGTATTCTTCCAGTCAAATGATTTTTTGATAAATCAAGAACACTTAGATAGATAGCATTGCATATGGTGTCAGGGATCCTCCCAGTAAGCAAATTGTTAGAAACCGATAAGAAAGAGGCAAAGGTGAGGTTTCTCTCAATGCTTTCTGTGAGTGACGAGTTGAAAAGATTGTATGAATAGTCGATGAAGGCAGCGCTTCGTGGCAGTATCGGAATCACCCCACTAAGGCGATTGGAATGCAAGTCGATGGCATCAAGATCAGGAAAAAAATAGGGCTCTTGGAGGGAAGTTAGGTTGTTATGAGAAAGGTTCAGATACCACAATCCTCCATTCCCAACTTCCGATATCCAATTTGGTATTTCTCCTTGAATTTTGTTGTCTGAAAGATCAAGCTGTTTTATATTTGAATGGTTTCGTATATCAGGGAACTTTTGGAGATTGCACGAAGCCAAATACAACTAGCTTAACTTTGGAAGGTGAGACATGATAGAGTTGTTGCTGCTTGTTATAATTGACAAATTGTTGAATGAAAGATCAAGGTACGTTAGGTTGCTGAGACCCTGGAAATCTTTAGTTTCAATTACACCACTCAGGTTGTTTGATGAAAGTAAGAGGCCACTAAGTTTTCCAAGTTCAAAAATGACCGAAATTTCACCTTTCAATTTGTTTCTTCTAAATCAAGCCGATTACAATAACGGTATGGACGAGTTTGAAAAGCGTGAGCGAGACCATCAAAATTGTTGTTGGAAAGATCTATCTCTTGCAGTTGGCGAGAGAGAACAAAGATGAAGGTATGCTTCCATTGAAACTATTGAATCCTAAATCAACCCAAATAAGATTATTAAGATCTTGAAAGTGATCAAAAGGAATCATACCCGATAAACCATTTCTTGAGAGGTCGATGTAAGTAAGATTCTTGCATAGTTTGAATGACGGGATTTCGCCAATAAACTTGTTTAAATACAAGTCTAGGTATGACAATTGAGTGAGGTTTTCCAGGGATCTCGGTATTCCTCCGCTGAAATTACTCCATCGCAGATCAATTCTTGATAAATTCTTTAGATTTCCAATAGATTCTGGTATCTTCCCTGAGAAATTTGTGAAACTAAGAGCTAAAGTTTGAAGCGATCCATTCATAGGAAAATCAGGCAAAGAACCATAAAGATTCCTGTTATACGATAAATCAAGAATCTGTAAACTTTCCAACTGGATGACCTTTTTGGGAAATGTTCCAGTTAAATCACAATCTGACAAGCTTAAAACTTCCAAATTAGGCAAAGATGATGATAAACCCTGGCACCAATCGAGTTTATGTGATGTCATGTTCATCCATATAAAGACCCCTTAGCCGTGTGAGGTTGCGAACAAGGGTGGCTAAACTTAGGTTCTCGAGTTTCAATGAGGGAATTCGTAGTAGTGAAATGAAGAGAGATCAAGAATCTCTAACCTTGTCATTGTGACAATTCTTGAGAATCGACGAAAACCCGAATTCGACAAGTTCAAATAAGACAAACTTGCAAGACTCCCAAATCTTGAAGAAACCGGTATACCGTAAACCGACGGCAAAGAAGGTTCAAGCTTTCAAGATTCTTTAAACCAAATGAAACCTTTGGAATCATCAATTCCACCGTATATCGTTCGTTGCTCAAGTCTAAACCAATAACGACCATCTATGTTGCATTTAACACCTCCCCATGAACAGCAATCTATGGCATTTGGCTTCCAAGATACTAGCTTTGTTGAAAGTGAAGAATTGAACTGCAGTTCGTTTTTCAACTGGATCAAAATCATTTGGTGGTTTATTTGACATTGGCCGGAAACCAAAATTGTATCAACCCCAAACAAGATCAGGTAAAAGGGTAACAAGAACATCTGAAAGCAGAGTTGGGATTTCATTATGAACTAGAATTTTAGGCACAAATGATGTTTGTGAACACTCGAGCATAAGAAATTTAAACCTTAGCAAATTTTAGAAATGGTTTGGTTTATATTTGCTAAATCTATTAGATTGTGTGGAAAACTAGAAGGGGGGGTTGAATAGTTTTACCAATTTAAAACTTCCTTTTAAATATTTAGATCGACTTATGTCAATCTATTTGGTTGTTTATGTTGGATGTTGATAGATAGATATATAAACTTGTAATGAAAGATAAAGAGTAAGAAGCATATCACCACGACACAAGTATTTATAGTGGTTTGGCTACAAGGACACCTTCCTTGCCCTACTCCACTCCCCGAGTCACCTACTCGAGAGTTCGTAAGCACTACACCAACTCCTTATGGCGGAGAAGCCTTGCAACGTCGCTTAACCTTTTTCGATACAAAGCTGAATCTCGGGTTCTTTCACACCAAGGCGAACCACACCTAACACTACGTCGCCTACCCTTTATACGGTGCTAGGCTAACCACCGAGTTCTTTCACACCAAGGAGAACTAATCCTATTACAACGTCGCCTACCCTTTATTAGGTACTAGGCTAAGCACCTAGTTCCATTACCAATGAGGAACTACTACCCATCACAACACAACACCTATTATCAAGGAGATCTACTCCTTGTTACAACACCATCAAGGATATCACCATCCTTGTAAATAATCAAATACTTATATGTACAACGATGCACCTCATCGATTATACGACCTAAGCATTCTTCCCAAATGCTACTTGATTTGATTCTTCGGCATCCTTCACTAATGCCTTTGACACACCGCTTGGCACCCTTCACTAATGCCTTCGTCTTGACACCTATAGCATTCTTCACTAATGCTTTGACACGGATGATGAGCACCTTTCACTAATGCTTTCATCTTGACACTTTAAGCATTCTTCACTAATGCTTTCAACTTAACACTTTCGGCATTCTTCACTAATGCCTTCAACTCAACATCTATGGAGAAAGGAAGAACTATCAACAAGAGAACCTTCATAGTCTTGATGATGACGAAGCATGGCAACTCATGGACTTGAGCTTGCACGTCTTCAAGAGGTGGTGATCTTTCCTTTAAGAGGAACCTAGAAGATCACACAAAAACAAAAGACAAAGACTACATAGATCTCTTGGATCTGAGGTTAGAAGGTTAGTATACTTGGGGGAAGTATGTGTGTAAAGGGATATATAGAAAGGAAGAAATTCTCTCTATTTATAGGAAAATTTCCATCGTTCCCACGGATCCTTCCACTTGGGATCCGCTAGACAAAGCTAGGGATCCGTGGGAACTCCTCTTTGCCCATGGGTATTTTTGGTTATGGGTCATGGGTTGATCCATGGTTTTCTTTCTAAATACAATGTATCTTAAGGATACAATGAACTTGGTCAAGTGGTATATATAAAACCATGGGTTATGGGTCAATACCATTTGCTAGTATTAAGGGTACAATGAACTTAGTCAAGTGGTATATATAAAACCATGCGTTATGGGTCAATACATTTTGCTAGTTTTTACCCATTTAGTATATACTTGTTTTTTCCCAACTACATTCAATGTATTTGGTCAATGGGTCAAATACTTAAGTTTCTACCCATTTACATTACCCAATATACTACATATTAGTTATGTGTATATTTACCCAAATATGTAAACACTAGTTGTTGTACATATGTAATACTAAATCATAAAATCACTTATACTTGTTTTAGTGTTTTATGTGAAAATGAGAATATGTTAGAAACTATTAGTTCAAACCATTTACGTATTTTATTTGTTTCGTTAATATGATTTTATGTTTGTTATCGACAAAACATTGATTGGGTTTGTTGAGGTGAGATTCTAGCACTATTATCTCTTACGGATGATGATTTGGTGGATGGGAAGTCCTACCATTTGTGGGTTTAACCGGAGATGATTCGGTTGAGGAAATTTCGTGTACAACACGAGCAAGTTTCTTGGGTGGTTCTTGGTTGGATGAGTTAGCACTAGGAGCTTTCCTCATGATGAAATGACTAAGAAAAAGGTTTCTAAATGCTAAGAATTATGTTGTGTTTGATGACTAAGGGATTCTAACAAGATGACTTATAAAGGGAAGGATTTAGCAAGTGCATTCAAGACTTAAGTCTCTAATATCCTTTGGAATGTGATGATTAGCATGCACAAGAGTCAACCTCGAGTTTCTTGATCTAGGATTTAATTAGGATGAGGTGGAGTGTTCAAGTTAGCAAGATGAGCTTGAAATGATTGTTCGAGCAAGAGTTGACATAATCATCACCGGATCTACGGTTCCCACCAATGGGGATCCGTCTAGGCTAATCCTAGGGATCCGGCTCTCGCAGACTAGGGACGGGATAAGTGATGTTTGAAAGGTCTAAAGCCTATACCTTTTCGGTTCTCCTAAGTGTCTTTCATGGAAGGGTACTTAAATGTTCAAAGGCGATGAGTGATGTAGCTAATGATTGCCTTATATGGAAGAAATTGGAACTTTGTGAGTACCAATGAACAAAGATGACATTAAAATCTTGAGAGTGTCAAATGGAGCTAAATGATCCTAGTGATCAGATAGTGACTTAGGATAATGTCTTGGAGAAGATCCTAAAGGTTTTAAGGTGGAAGAACTAGAATTTGGTCCATTTCGACCAATTTTGAGGTAAGGATGATTATGATCAATTTTGACATAATTGAAAGATTTCTAAGTCTAGATGTGAGGATCATGTGAGAAATAATGAGTGATCTAGAGGCGGAAGAGTAATGAGTTTAGGTGAAATGATAGATCGAAAAGCACTTTGAGTGTGATCCTTAATGAGCTATGAGTGAGTGTGAAGCTTACTAAGCTTGAGAAGGACTTAAGAGATCCTAAGGTATTAAGTTCAGCTAGTGTGAAGTAGTCTAGGAACATGGTTTGAGGTGTAAAGGATTGAAACTCCATTTCTATTTGCTCGGATCCCACGGATCCTTCACTTGAGGGATCCGGCTAGTTACAAACTAGGGATCCGGCATCTGGGAGAGTTTTTACTTAACAGTGAGCGTTTGTTCTAAGTGTCAAGATTAGAAACTAATGATCTCTACAGTAAGCATACATGTATACAAGTAAAACATACTAAGTAGCATGTAGAAATAGCACATAAGCAATTTAAATGAGATCTAGCTCACAAGTAACACAGAGGTATATCAATCTTAACAAGCGCTATTCAGGAAGCTCAAAATAGATTTACGATCTAGATTAGTAAATCGTTTGTATTAACAATGGTGTGCAGAGTAGATGATGGTGTTCAAGACAATAGGGTTGTTTTGGCAAACGGAAGCAATGAACTATGTATAGTCATTACGGATGGTGATTAGCATACAATGAACTTCGTCCATGAAGTCATGTAGCTCTTCTCGATCAAAGCAAGATAATCGCTTGATGAGGTAAGTAGTTGTGATTAACTAACAGAAAAATCAATTTTACAACTTGGTTGATTAGTAATCCTAAGACAACGCAAAGTATTTCCATTGTAAACTTACTTTAGGAAAACATGGGAGTATAAATTTCTCAAGTGAGAGAATGAATATGAGACTATTACTAGCGGTGCTCAATTACGGCTAAACACGACCATTTTTACGGGCGATTCCACATACCCAACTTCTCTCAAGGAAGCAATTCAACCGTTAGGTCAAATTGAGTTTCTAGTGCAATAAGTTCTCCAAGATTCATTCTCGAGTTAGGAAAATTTATATTCCTACAATGGCCTATCGAAGAGTAACAATGATGATACTTTGCTTCGTTTAATATTATACTTGAGACAACTAAGGTGACAAAGGCGTCATGTTAAAAATAAGTGTGAAAGTTGTCCATATGGTAAACAACAAAAAATGGTTAGAAGAGCTAGTTCAACATATGTTGTTGGAAAGCTTTGAGTTTGGACTTTCGGATATGAACAATTATATTTGCGTTGCAAAATAATTTACTTGAGTATATCGGATGAAATAATCAAGTTGTCAATCCTACTATGAAGCTTGGAGAGCGATCATGAAAAGGAAAATGGGAGAGTACATCATCAACACAAGTGTAGGTTATGATCCGATGTACATTCTTGTTGTTTTTAGAAAACGATACAAGAACAAAAGAAATCATATAATCACATAAAATATTTATGTTGCACACATGACAAACTCAATCAAAAATCCATTTAGTGTGTTATATGTTTTAAACATTTTTCAGCCTATATGACTTATCTAAGTATCTAAACTAACATTTTTGACACAACAAGATGTTATCCCAAACACTCCTTCAAATAGCATACGAAAGTTCTTTTCATCACTTTGTGTTAAATATAAACATGTATACCAAACTTAATTAGTTTCTTTTATATTTATAAATATGATCAAAACCTTAATTTCAATAGAGGACACATTGTTATTCAAAAGCGAAAACATCCGTCTCCAATTAGATCAAAAGTTTGTGCAAAAGTTATGACCGAAAAATGACTTTCTATTATAAATCAATGATTCTGTTAATTATTGTTTTGAATCAGTTTATGAAATCATTTTTAAATGAAAGTAGACTCAAATACCTTTAAAACGATATGTGGCACGACTTCTAACGACTTACGGTTAAAAAGTTATGAATTTTTGAAATTCAGACAAAAATTGTCTTGTGTACCACGGATCCCACGGATCCTTTGCTTGAGGATCCGTCCGATGTAACTGAGGATCCGCATATCTCGACATGTAATTACAAAATGTACGTTTTGACCCGACGAAAAGGTTTAGTCTTTGTAGACTTTTAGTGAAGTTATATTACCCATTTTACCTTTATTCAAGCTTGATTAACAAGATATCTAACAACAAAACTTCAAAGAAAAAATCACTAAAACACTTTTCATATTATGCTTATTATAAGATAGAAGCATATATCACCATTTTGTCCACAAGCAATTTAGCACGTTTTTTGACAAAAAATTGTAACTAAGAAAACATACCTTTGCTATATCCCCTTTTTATGGTTTTAGAAACCATAGACGCGAAATACTTCATGATCTTCTAATATACCCCAATCCTTTGCTATATTCCCTTATTATGGTTTTAGAAACCATAGACGCAAAATACTTCATGATCTTCTAAGATACCCAAATCCTAGTATGAAGACTTCTCAAAGGAAAATGTTAGAATGATCTATCACTTATCCAACATATAATGATTTCTAAAAACATGACTTTTTATTTTAAGAAATTCCCTTCTTTGTAGTTTTCAAACATACACGGATCGTATCAAGTTTTCAAAGTACAATATACTTTTAAAAGACTTGGTAACGAAGCTCTGATGCCAATTGTGGAAAACTAGAATGAGGGGTTGAATAGTTTTACCAATTTAAAACTTCTTTTTAAATATTTAGATCGACTTATGTCAATCTATTTGGTTGTTTATGTTGGACGTTGATAGATAGATATATAAACTTGTAATGAAAGATAAAGAGTAAGAAGTATATCACCACGACACAAGTATTTATAGTGGTTCGCTACAAGGACACCTTCCTTGCCTACTCCACTCCCCGAGTCACCTACTCGAGAGTTCGTAAGCACTACACCAACTCCTTATGGCGGAGAAGCCTTCAACGTCGCTTAACCTTTTTAGGTACAAAGCTAGATACCGAGTTCTTTCACACCAAGGCGAACCACACCTAACACTACGTCGCCTACCCTTTATACGGTGCTAGGCTAACCACCGAGTTCTTTCACACCAAGGAGAACTAATCCTATCACAACGTCGCCTACCCTTTATTAGGTACTAGGCTAAGCACCTAGTTCCATTACCATGGAGGAACTACTACCCTTCACAACACAACACCTATTATCAAGGAGATCTACTCCTTGTTACAACAACATCAAGGATATCACCATCCTTGTAAATAAATAAATACTTATATGTACAACGATGCACCTCATCGATTATACGACCTAAGCATTCTTCCCAAATGCTACTTGATTTGATTCTTCGGCATCCTTCACTAATGCCTTTGACGCATCGCTTGGCACCCTTCACTAATGCCTTCGTCTTGACACCTATAGCATTCTTCACTAATGCTTTGACACGGATGATGAGCACCTTTCGGTAATGCTTTCATCTTGACACTTTAAGCATTCTTCACTAATGCTTTCAACTTAACACTTCGGCATTCTTGATGTGCCTTCAACTCAACATCTATGGAGAAAGGAAGAACTATCAACAAGAGAACCTTCGTAGTCTTGATGATGACGAAGCATGGCAACTCATGGACTTGAGCTTGCACGTCTTCAAGAGGTGGTGATCTTTCCTTTAAGAGGAACCTAGAGGATCACATAAAAACAAAAGACAAAGACTACATAGATCTCTTGGATCTGAGGTTAGAAGGTTAGTATACTTGGGGGAAGTATGTGTGTAAAGGGATAAATAGAAAGGAAGAAATGGCTCTCTATTTATAGGAAAATTTCCTCACTGTTCCCACGGATCCCTTCCACTTGGGATCCGGCTAGCACAAAGCTAGGGATCCGTGGAACGCTCCTCTTTGCCCATGGGTATTTTTGGTTATGGGTCATGGGTTATGGGTTGATCCATGGTTTTCTTTCTAAATACAATGTATCTTAAAGATACAATGAACTTGGTCAGTGGTATATATAAAACCATGGGTTATGGGTCAATACCATTTGCTAGTATTAAGGGTACAATGAACTTAGTCAGTGGTATATATAAAACCATGGGTTATGGGTCAATACCATTTGCTAGTTTTAACCCATTTAGTATATACTTGTTTTACCCAACTACATTCAATGTATTTGGTCAATGGGTCAAATACTTAAGTTTCTACCATTTACATTACCCAATATACTACATACTAGTTATGTGTATATTTACCCAAATATGTAAACACTAGTTGTTGTACATATGTAATACTAAATCATAAAATCACTTATACTTGTTTTAGTGTTTTATGTGAAAATGAGAATATGTTAGAAACTATTAGTTCAAACCATTTACGTATTTTATTTGTTTCGTTAATATGATTTTACGTTTGTTATCGACAAAACATTAGAAGATCGTAAAATATAAATAAACATTTTTACGGCTTATTTGTATTAACAGATTGTATTTTGTTGACTTGGACGTTTGCTTTAATGAGATTAATAACTATGATGTTAGTTTATAATGATTTACAGGATCTGTTTTTATTGAAAGATTGATAATGTGGTTAATAAAGGCGGTCAACCCAAAAGGACCTGCTTTGAACTGTACCAAAATTACGTGTTTCGACCCATTACCCAACCCGTCTAACCAACTGGATTTTTCACTTTCAGTATAAAACTGAAGTCACCTGACCATACTCGGTATCCACAGAAACAACTGCAAGTGATCTTTGCAGAGGTAAAATACCTTTTCTAATGTGCACAACTGCACTATCATACTAACAACAAAAAAGGTGAACAAAAAATTTATATAATAAAGTAGAACGGTAAATAAGAGGGAGTTTGGCTAGTTTTTTTCCAAAGAGGTTAATAGCTTTTCATATTTTGGATAAGCTAATTTGCAAGGCTAAGAACTAGTCAAGGCATTTGGGTACCACTTTAAAGTAAATGGTCAAGTCAATAGCTAGCATTATCGTGCACATGCAACTAGCATTTTGTTAGCTTCCTTGCCTTTGCTATTCTCCACACAAATTGATTGGTAGGACTTGAATGAAGCCAAAACAATACCGACTGATTTAGAAGCCGTCAATTAGCTAAGCCATTTCAAGAATCCTATCCACAGCTTTTGGTTTTTCCAAATCTGTTAGACATACAGAATACCATCATAAAAAGCTCCAGTTGTGTAAAATGTACAAAGCCACATTACCTAACCCACCCATTTTACCGCAGAGTGAAAGGGTCAACATACCAGTTGATTTAAAACCCTTTCTAGAACTTGCTGGATAAATGTTGGCCATTGCTGAAAGCAAGTATTGCATACTTAAATACAAAACGGACAAAGAGAAGGAAAGAAAAAAGTCTTTCTCATGATCAATGCCATGGATACTCAGCAGTTTAGCTAGTTTCAGAATTGAACCACCCTAAGATTATTCGTGCATAATTAGGTTTCAGAAGGGGCCGATATCAGTAGATGCGTATTTGGTTTGGAAAGATGAGTGGATAGGCCCCGGTTGGGTTGGGAAATAGGTCAAACAGGTTTAGTGTAAATGGTATTCGTCCAAAATGGACTAGTTCAGGACATACCAGACGTATAGCTAGAATAGTAAAACTAGTGCTTGGACTAGTTTAGTGAAGTGCACATTCAAGGCATACCAGACGTATCACTAGAACTAGAGTTGAGCATGTGTCAAGCTTTTCATGAACAATTCAATCTCAAACTATATTCGAGCTCGGAACATATTATAACATGTCAAACTCAGATTTATAGAAAGACGAGTTGAAGTTTTTTTAAACCATCTATATGTGTGTTCCAAAATAAGTGTCCATTAGAGAGTCCACCCAATTTTAGAAATGTGTAATAATTATACTTTTTACTAGTCAAATGTCATTTACATACCTACACACTTCTAATGGTAAATCATAGCATGATTGAGTGTCTTTTACAACAGATAAAAAGTACATGAACAATATTATTATTATGTAAAATATATAGATATATTTTTCGTTGATGTATTATCTAAAGTAGTATGTTTATGTGTTTAGATGTATGTATAATGACTATTTGTTGGAGAGAAGGATATGGTGTGACGCTGTGACGTGCAACGATTAAGAAGCATGATCAGGTTCACGATTGAAGTTTATGAAGTCTAGCATTTTTATACTCCGTAGCATTTTAGTAATTTATTATGGATTGTTGTGCAATAACTTATGTATCTTCCTTCTAGTACTATAGTATGCATTTTTTTTCGAAAATATTTTTATTTGTAATTAATTTCGAACTTAAGGTATAAGGCATGTTTGGTAGAAGAAAGCTGACAACCCGGGGTGAAACTAGCGGTTCCCGAAACCCGATGGATGTTTTTTGTTTAGTGTAAATTTACGTTAAAAATCATGATTTTTACGGAATGAACTTGATCTTAAAATTTTGTGTCACATAAATATGTCAAAAGAAAATCATAGTACATGTTTTTTTAGTTGGTTTACTAATGTGTTAAAAGAAAATACTTGTTTGCTAATTGTACATTTATATTTTCTTTATATCCATAAAAAGAAATTGTGCATCAGTTGACTTGGAGTTTGTCCACCCCTACTGGTAACTCGTAGTTGTAATTGAAAGATGTTTTATATTTTACAAAACTGTTTTGATAAATTAGTCGTATCTATAATTATAAAATATAATATGTGACACATGAGTATTAATAAAGTATGTACACAACAATACAGTAATACTAAACATATACATACATGATATGCCAAAAATTAAAATACTTAATTAAATATACATATATTAAGTAGAGGTTCACAAAAACTTTTATAGTAACCTGTTAGTTTTTCTGCGTAAATATATATATACCACATTTAAATACTATATTTATATGAGGCACTTTAGTATATAACAACCTGCAAAATCAAAAATTTACCTCTCAACAGCCAAAAGAAGCATTTAACGAATTGAGACTAAATTGTGACCATGTTGATCGATCTGAAATTCACAGGATATGTATATTGTGTTTTTTTTCCTTTGTTACTCGTTAGTAGTTTGCATATCTGGGCTTAATATTGGGCTTTTGAAAAGCTTTAAGTTATGGGTATACAAACATTGGGCCTCAAGACAAATGGTGCCCCTCCATAATATTGCCATGGTCGAGCCCGCCTTTGCCCAAATCCAAGCCTGGTCACGAGCTTAGTTAGAGTTATAATATAAAATCGAGTGTAATAGTCACTAGATTTATTGTTATTACGTTAGCTCGACATCACCATTCACGTTTTCATCAAATCTTTCCCCTAAGAGCATGGGGTATGGTGACATGCCAAATTTTATTTCAGCCACACCTCGTACTACTTTATCATCTTTATTTTTAACACTAGTACACCCAAAACACCCTTCACTCATAACATGCTATTTGGGTCCTACCAACCCGAAATTTTATTTTCTTTTACAATTTTTAAACAAACCTAACAACACAAAAAATACAACAAATATAAAAAATGCTAAACAAGTATGTATAATGTAAACTTTTATTTTTAAAAAATACAAAACATATTAATTGATGGATAAGAACAGTTGGACGCCAGTATTTGAAATGTATTAAAAACTCGCAAAATATATTTACAAGTTGATGGGGTAGATATTTTACTCGATGATGACCCATACTTCTTCTTCCTTCCCTGGTAAAATCACACACACTAAATAACACAGACTCTCAAAAACAATATAAAAAAACAAATCTATTTTTTGTCCTTTACCGAAAATCACACACGCCACTTTGGTGGGTTGGAAATTGGCGAGAAGGGGTTGGGGTATGTTGGCACAAGTGTGGCGGCGCCACTTTGGTGGCCACATCGGATCTGGCGTGAAGCCAAACCATTATACCCCATGGTCTAACAGCTGTAATGCACCAAATTCAAGTTTTTAAGATTTTTAGTATTTAACATTTAAATATTTCACACCTACCAAGAGTATATTTCTTCCTCACAAACGGGCCCAAGTCTTGACCGGTCCGTCAATGTGCCAAATCTGGGCTCTTAGGCTTGATGGACTTCTACTTATTATACACTTGGGTTGGGCTTCTTATCAATAAAGATTTGTCTCATATTTAGTAATAAATCGAGACCATAGCCTAGTTGGTAAAGCGGGGGAATCTAGATCTTATGTCACCGGTTGGAAGTTGTTATTCAGTTATTATTTTTTTGCTAAAAGGATTCTTTTGGTATACATTAGTTTGCATGCACACAATGTAGAATGTCAACATTTATCAGAATTTAAGAAACAAAACTCGTTCTTTTATCCGTATTACATATTGAACTTGTGTATTTTCATACTTTCATGAAGGGTTGATCATGGTCCGAAAACCAGAACTGACCAAGGCTGGATCGGACCAAAATGTTCAAGGTCGATCCGGTCCAACAAATTATAGTAGCGCCATTTTTCACGTTTGGTCATTGTGGATGTGGGATGAATGATCTTACGTGGAAAGTGGTTTGGGAAATGTTGTTATGAGACTATGGTCTTGGTGCATAATGGGTGTTTCTAAATGATGAATGTATTAGAGAATGAAACCCGTAGGTATAACTTTATTATTCACAATTATTTATAATGGCAAAACCCTAGATGGTCTAAACCCACAAACCGGGTTTGGGCCTATTTATTCTCTAATAGAATGTAGCGGTACAAAAAGATTGCTGATGTACTAAATTATGCAATGCTTGGTCAATTGCTGAGAATGAGTCTTATAGACATAGACCAAAAATTGTAGTGATAGAGTTACCTGATATCTGATAGACTTTAGTATTGCTTTTTAGCTTTGTATTCTAATTGGGTCTCTTGTCCAATTCATTTTTGTGTTTAAAGCTTGTAAATTGTGTTGATATTAATATAAAACTTCTCCATTTGCGCGCGCAAGAAAAAAAAAAGCCGGGTTTAACCGAAATATGTTTTCAAATAAGTTTTAGAAATTGGTATATTTTCAAAAAAAAATAAGCTTAGTGACACCTTTAATAAGCTTAATAGCTTAATCAAAACATTATACATTAAGCTCCTAAAAAAAAGATTAGCAGAACACCCATCTAATAAGTACCACATTTGTGAAGAATGTGAGCAAATGAACGAGGTTTGATTCGATAGAAAAATAATTGAGATCCGTAGCTTTGTAAAAAGAATCGTTGTCTAGTGAATTCGAAACCCGTTCACATGCTCACATTCTTCATATGTATTAGTATGAGTAGGTATTAAAATGTAGTTTGGGGAAAATTGTTGTGTGTGAGAATGAGGGGAGGGTTTATATAGGGGAGTGGGAATGAGTGTGATTGGTGGAAATGGTGTGGTGCGGATTGGTAACGTGAAAAGAGTTTGGGCCGTTGGATTGCGATCCGTGGGAGTTGGGTTTGGCCAATGGGAGAGTGACATGTAGAGAGGTGGTTAAATATGAAGTTAAATGTGAGTTTTACAACACGACATATTCATTTCATTTTCATCACTAAATGTAATGCAATTGTGAATAGTTAAATATGAAGTTAAACCCTAACAGCTCAGCTCTGTAAAAAGATTCTGTGTCTGTCAAAAAAGAATGACCACCTCAACATTTACACAACTGGAATCATGATGTTTTTTTTTTTTTTTCCTTAATCTTTTTGTGGGGGCTTTGAAAAAGTATGTCTGAATTTTCTAAAAACACATATGCGTTAAATCATTTTAAAAACATGCATGACGAAAAAAAGAAAACTATAATAATAATAATAATAATATTATTATTATTATTATTATTATTATTATTATTATTATTATTATTATTATTATTATTATTATTATTATAATAATTATTAATATCGTTAAATCCTTAGCGAGGTCGCCGCCCCAAACTTATGAAGAAATTGGCGATATATACTTGGTCGGGTTTCCCAAAATGTTGAATCTACTTTCCATCTTTCCCCGACGGATGGCGTTATGGAGCTCCTTAAAGGAGGATCACACCGGATTGGCTTAGGTGGCTCCGGTATCCGGATTGGGACGGACTATGAGTGCAGTGGCTTATCGGTGTGTATTGTGTTACCGTTTGGGTGTTCCTCTTTCACCGCTCGTGCACCGTGTTCGCTTGCTCTAAGGTTTTTCCGGAGATATTTACGGGATCACTGCTTCGTGCGGGTATTGTTGGCATTAAACATCGTCACAACCTAGTGCGTGATGTTCTTGTTGACATATGCTCGATCGTGATTTCGCCGCAAGGAGGTGGATATTGGGCTTTTTGGAGATGGGGATGATCCTTGCGACCACCGACATTCTACTCTATTCTTGGGATAGTGGACGTGATGTATGTGTTGACCTTACGGGTTCGTCGCCTTTGACGCAATCCGGATTGATTGATTTTATACCGTATGCGGCGATCGGTGATGCCGCCGTCAGAACGGGTCAAGCACGAGGCCAAATGTGCGGATATTGGATATGGGTTTCTCCCTTCTTTTTCCTCTTTTGGGAACTTGAGAAAGACGCAACACCTTACTCAAGCGCATTCGACGCTTCTCGACGACTCAGACATTCGGAGCGTGCTACAGCAGTTTTTATATCTTTAATAGGATTGGTTTTACCATCGCTAGAGTGTGGGGCTCAGTTGGTTTCGAGGCTCCCCACTAATCTTTGTAATCCTATGAGTTTTAATAAAAGTGTGATTTATTAAAAAAAAAAAAAAAAAAAAAAAATAATAATAATAATAATAATAATAATAATAATAATAATAATAATAATAATAATAATAATAATAATAATAATAATAATAATAAGGAGGAGGTTTATCCCTCTTTTCTTCCTTGGTGAACTCGGAAGGAGGCGGTCTTAACTATATTTTTAGAGGCTTGTTTCTTATTCTTCAAAGGCCCGCTATTAGTCTGCCCCCACTAATTTCAGAATTTCTTATTTTTTAATGAGTGATGTTTTATAATAAAATAATAATAATAATAATTTCAAAAAAAATAAAAATAAAGTGTTATTTAAATAATAATAATAATAATAATAATAATTTCAAAAATTAAAGGGATTTATAAAATGAGGTTTATTTAAAAATAATATAAAAAATGTCTTTCATTATTATACACGTTTAGATTAAATAAAAATGTTTAATATTTAAAAAAAAATGTGATTGGTTTAAAGTGGTTCTTGCAGTTCTCGCATTTAAATTGAATATAAATAAATTCCCTCTGTATAATAAAACTGGTTCGGTTTGGTTTTTGAACGAAACCGAAACCAAATCGCATTTTTTGATTTTAAAAAAAATAAAAACCGAATCATCAATTTTTAGTTTCAGACAACTATTTTGTTTCGGTTTTTTGTTTAGTTTCGGTTTTACTGCTCACTCCTACTACCCATTATAAAAAATCTACCTACCTTCCTTGATAGAACACGTTGTATCAAATGCCCACATTTATTATGGGCTCTTGGGCCTGATGGACTTCTAATTAATATACACTTGGGCTTCTTATCACTAGAGATTTGTCATAATTCATAATTATTTTAATATAAGTAAGATAAAGTATGTCGTTAGTAAAAACCGACCACAACTCAACTAGTCATCGGTTCGAATCCAGTTGGTCAGACTTTTTACAATATTCTTTTTTTATACTTTTATGTAATGAGAAAAACTGAACTAAAATAACACGTAATTAAATAACTTTTAGAAATTAATATTTCTTTTTAGAAAGGGATCCTCTCATGTTTATTAAGAGGTAATGTTATACTTCTTGTGATTGTATTTTTAAATTAAAATAAAATAAATGTGTTACAATAATTACAGTATACAATTACAAAATCCATAACATTACCTCTCATTCTTTTTATACTCCTTTTAACATTTTTTTAATACCGACACAAGCTTAATAAGCTTAATCAAAACATTATATACACTATGAGCTCTTCAAAAAAGCTTAGCAGAACACCATACAATAAGTATCACATTTATGAAGAACGTGAGCTCATGAGAAGGATTCGATTCAATAGACAAATAATTGAATCTTTGTCTAGTGAATCGAAACGCATTCACATGCTCACATTCTTCATATGTAGTTTGGGGGAAATTGTTGTATGTGAGAATGAGGGGAGAGAGGGTTTATAGAGGGGGGTGGGGAATGGGTGTGATTGGTGGAAATGGTGTGGTGCGGATTGCTGACGTGGAATGATTTGTGGCCGTTGGATTGTGATCCGTGGGAGTTGGGTTTGGCGAATAGGAGAGTGACATGTGGACAGATGTTCAAAAGTGAGTTTTACAACTATCTGTAATAACTGTTTCTTAAATTGAATGAAATGCAGTTGTGATTAGTTATTGCACCCAAAGTGTTTGATAAAATGAATGTAGTTATTTTTCCTAGTTCATATACATGCTCAACTGATTGCTTAAACTAGTGGCCTACTGGTTAGGCATATGAATGAATGTACTAACAAGAAGAACTCTCACGTTCAAACCTCACTAGGTACGCATCTTCGGGGTTGCCAAGGAAGGGGTTTAAAATGGTTATAAGGCATACTCTAGTTAGGCCGTGTAAATCTTACTCAAAGACTCGCCCTCTTCAGTAACATGCTATTGGACTGATTATGGTGATGTTTAAGGAATATGGCAGTATTAGTTTAACAATGAGTATAGATGAGAGGAAGAACATTAGTTGTGAAAGCTTATTGAGCTAATAGATCATAAGACCCTTCACGAGTGTTTTTTATAGCTTATTTTCGGGCTTGTGAGCTTTTTTTCCATAGACATTTTTTTTTTATTTTTTTTTTTTTTTTTATTATTTTTTATTTTTTTTTCATTTTTTGCAATTATAGGCCACAATAAGCTCATAAGTCAACAAAAAAAGCGTTGAAAATGGGCTTGTGAAAAGTTAGGCCGTACAAGTTAAGCTAATAAACCCAAAACTAAGCTAAAACAAACACCCCGAATTCGACAAGTTCAAATAAGACAAACTTGCAAGAGTCCCAAATCTTGAAAAAATTGGTATAAAGCTAAACTTATTTGCAGCAAGATTCTTTAAACCAAATAGAGCACTGAAATCATTGATTCCACCTGATATCATTCGTTGCTTAAGTCTAGACCAATAACCCGACCCTTGTTGTTGCAAGTGACCCCTCCCCATGAGCAGCAATCCGTGGCATTTGGGTTCCAAGTCACCAACTTCGTTGAAAGTGACGAATCGAACTGGAGTTCGTTCTTCAACTGGATCAAAATCGTTTGGTGGTTTATTTGACATTGGCCGTAAACCAAAATTGTATCAACCCCAAACAAGATCAGGTAAAATTGTATCAAAGCGGAGTTGGGTTTTCATTATGAACCGTCGAGCCTATGAAATTTGAAACCTTAGCAACTTTTGGTGCAGAATGAAACACTTCGAAAACTCTAGAAATGGCTTTAGTTTATATTTGCTAAATCTATTTACTTATGATCTCATGATAAGCATTTATTTAAACAATTCTGTTAGATTATTTTTTATTTCTGTTTGTTTCATAAAGTAATTTTAAATTTAATTCAACCTTGGACTTGGTCTTTCAAATTTACTAGTTAAGTATTCACAATTAGACAAACTATTGACTTTGACGTTTACTTTGAATTCTGTTGAAGGAACAATAGTTACCTTAATAGCCTCAAAATTATTGTGCAACTAACTTCTTGCAGTAAAAAAAAACAGTTATGACTACTAACTGATTGTACAAAATAATCCTTCAAGTTGAAAACGAATTGAGAATATTTTCCATTCTATGTTAAGCTTTGATTTAAACGAATTGATTTTTTTATAATGATTTACAGGATTTGTTTTTATTGAAAGATGTTTGATATTATATGTCGGACAGAAGTACACTATTTTGATTGCTTAGCTTCTAACTGATGAGTTCGAAGATCGGATAACGTGGTTCAAGAGGTAGCATATCAAGGACGGTCAACCCAACCGGACCTGCTTTGAACTGTACCAGAATTACGCGTTTCGACCCATTACCCAACCCATCTAACCAACTGAATTTTTCACTTACAGTACAAAACGCAAGCACCTGACCATACATGGGATCTACAGAAACAACTGCAAGTGAACCCATTATATTGGTGTATTAATTAAGAGCTACACCCGGGGGGGTTGATCTTTGCAGGTGATAGGGGCAATAAACTTGACTGTTCTATCTATGGAAACAAACACATTTACATTAATCATATTCTATGTATATTTGTTTTATAATGTAAACGTCCTAGTTGATAATAGTTATTCAACTTTGGAGGCTTGGCTTACTAGCTGAATGATACAAAATATTGACGTTGACGCTACTTTCAAGTCTGCTGAAGTGACAATTAGCCTAGAATTTAATGATAAAATTTAATGTCACGTCAAAGAGTTTCATAAAAACTTTAACAGATTTCAAATGAAGTAGCTTGTGTAAGTTATATATCAGTCAAACTTTATAATTCGTGGGATGGATGAAGTAGGCTATTTTACTTCTGAATATGAGAATAATTAGTCAGTTCATATTATGAAATGTAAAACTTGACTCAAAACTAAGATAGCTTATCATTATTATCATAAATAAACTTATTGTAATAAGTTTTTTATTTACAGGATTCATTTTCAGTGAAAGATGATTGGATATTCAACGTGCATGAAGTGTGATTTCCAGGGTTGGGAATTACAGTTCAAGATGGTTAGGAGCAACGTGCCTTTGATGCTACCTACTGGAGTAACTGAAGACAGGTCAACCCAAACTGACATGTATCAAGCTATACCAAATTTACTTGTTTCGACCCGTTACCACCCGTCTGGCCAACTGAGTTTTTCACTTTCCAAATTATACTGCAACAGAAGTCGCTTCACCATACGTGCTCAGGATCTACAAAACTAACGGCAAGTAAACACAGAACATTGGTCTTCTGATTAAGAGCTAGATCCGAGTTGATATTTACAGGTGCTAAGGGCAATGAAATGGACTGTTGTGATTGGGTAGGTTTCTTTACCATTTATTTTGCCATTTCAAGAATCCTACCACAGCTTTTGGTTTTTCCAAATCTGCAAGACATACAGGATACCATCATAAAAGCTCCCGTTGTGTAAAATATACAAGTGTAAGATACAATAAGTACTTTTTCAAACTAAGTGACTTGTGTCAGTTTGATATTAGCTGCCACAAAACTAAATCAAAAAGTGATTACTATAACTACATGCAACAGAAGCATATCCAAACACCAAGTGTTTGCTTAACTTAAACCATTTTGACACATTACCTAACCCACCCATTTTACCGCAGAGTGAAAGGTTGAACATACCGGTTGATTTTAAACCTTTTCTAGAACTTGTTGGATAAATACTTGTCATTGCTGAAAGCAAGTACATATTGCATACTTAAATGCAAAACGGACAAAGGCAAGGAAAGAAAAAAGTCTTTCTCATTATCAGTGCCATGGATACCAATCAGCACTTCAGCTGGTTTAAATATTGAACCACCCTGAGATTATTCGTGCATAATAAGGTTTCAGAAGGGGCCCATATCAGTAGATGCGTATTTAGTTTGGAAAGATGAGCGGATATGGCCGGTTGGGTGGGGCAATAGGTCAAACAGGTTTAGTGTAAACGGGTTTCGTCCAAATGGACTAGTTCAGGACATGCCGGACGTATAGCTAGAATAGTAGAACTAGTGTTTGGACTAGAACTGGTGTTTGGACTAGTTCAGTGAAGTGCACATTCAAGACATGCTAGACGTATCACTAGAACTAGAGCTGAGCATGTGTCAAGCTTTTCATGAACAATTCAATCTCAAAGTCTAATTGAGCTCGGAACATATATAACGTGTCAAACTCAGGTTTATAGCAAAACAATTCAAAGTTTTATTTTAAACACTGTATATAAGTGCTAATACTAGTTACAAAATAAGTGTGCATTAGAAAGTGCACGCAATTTCACAAATGTGTAATAATCACACTTTTTACTAGTCAAATGTCATTTACATTCATACACACTTGTAATGGTAAATCATAACATAACTGAGTGTCTTTTAGGACAAATTACAAAACAATACTAAATAGATTACTAAAATGCTATAAAAATGCTAGACTTCAGAACTTCAATCGTGAGCCCGAGCATATTTCTCAATCGTTGCACATCCTACTAAATCCTTCCAGTCGGCAACCAGGGCTCCTTATACAGTATAAGCATCTAAACACATAAACATAGTACTTTAGACAATACCCAAACAAAAAGTAAATCTATAGATTTTACATATATGATAACGAGATAAAAGCCAAATCTAACCTTATTCCAGAAGCTGGTCAAAGAAAGAGACGTGACACTGTTCCAAGAACACCTATTTCAATAATAGAATGTATTGTTGCTTGTACGTCGTAAAATAGAAGTAGTAATATAAACGAGTTTGAGCATGTTCGGTGAGAGTTTCGCCCATGCTTGAAAACATTTCTTGGTAAGACATGAGTCGTTGTATGATCAAGAGTACTTGATGCTAACATACTAGTGTCGAAGATGGTGATTATGGTGTTTGTGTGTGACTAATATTGAGAGGAAGATAATTAAAAGATGAGAGGATTTGTATGTGTATTGCAATGTTTGTTTGTGAAAGATAAGTGAGCGGGTACTTGTTAATATAAGAGAATGGAGATGAGTTGTTGGTATTTAATGAATATCATTTATTTAGGTTTGAGTGCACTCAACAATAATGTCATAAATGTATAACTTTACAATAAACATACGATTGTGAGTCTAGCACCTTAATATCAACTCATAAACATTTAGGGCCCGTTTGGTTTGTAAGTGGGACTGAAATTGTATTTGGATTTGGGAAATGTTTGAAAGAAAATGAGAGAGAAAATTATTTATTATATTTTAAAATACATTTATTTTATTAAAAATTATAATAAAACATATTATTTAATAATAAAAGTACTAGAAAGAAAGTGACTTAGAGGATCATGTGGTTGATACTTTTGTAAAAATAAAAAAAAAATGCCTCTCGACAAATTTTTTGAAACCCACCGAGTGGGTGAAAATTCATTATTTGGTATCAAAGTATTAATGGAATCCAAAATAAGTGTGCCAAACATTGGATTCAGCAAATGAATGAATCCAAACCACTTGACACCCAAATACCAAACGTGTACTTAATGTGTAACCAAAAGCCTAGAGTTCATTAATTTACTTCTTCCTCACATGTCCAATTTGTATACAGTTCGACTTGAAAAATCAAAGATCATCTTTTTCCAATGAAATATGATACAATGTTACGAGTGATTTTTATAGACCAGTCTTAACACACAAAAGAAAAAAAAATAAATAATAAGAAATATCTTGTTATATGAGCCATTGCAAAAGATTAATAAAGTATGAGATATTGAGAGCTTTGAAAAGATTATAGTTTTACAAGCTCTCATAAACTTTGCTAGCTAAACAAAACATCAGTATGCGCATATAAGGACTGTTGGTGTTATTCTTTTCAAAGTCGGAGGACTGCTGATGTTATTAAAAGATAGGGATTGTTGGTGTCATTTTTGTTAACCTCAGGGAAGAAAATATTTGAGGGACTATAGATGCATTTTTGGGTAAACCAAGGACGACCCGTGTAGTTTACTCTTTACAAAATGACAATCAATGATTACGTCACCATGAACGAGCTTCATCCAATCGAATTGCAATTTACATGTTGCTTTTCATTTTCATTATCATTGCATTATGGTACACATCAAATATCGTATCTTTAATCGCTCTTATACTAAGTGAAATGCAGTTATGAATATGAACAAGCGGTTAGGCATATAATGTAACAATGTAGTCAGATTTGTAGTTCGTATTCATTTCGATGTAGCTCAAGCATAACATGAACAAGCGGTTAGGCATATAATGTACTAACAAGCGGTCTCATGTTTAAACCTCACTTGGTACGCATCTTCGGGTTGCTGTGGAAGGGTTCGAAATGGTCACGGTCACAAGGATACTTGGTGAGGTCATGTACATCTTAGTCAAAGACTCGCCTTCCTGTAATAGGAAAAACCTTATCCGTTGACCGTAATAGTAACATGGTGAAGTGATTACTTAAACTCTTAAAGTCTTAAACTGTTGGACCGAAAAAACGGATCTTTAGTCTGGCTTGTTAGCCTACTATTGGATTATGGTGATGTTTAAGAAATATGACAGCATTAGTTTAACATAAATTATGATAACAAATGAGAGGAAAGTTTGTGAAAGCTTATTGAGCTAATACTATCATAAGACCCTTCACGAGTGTTTTTTTAGCTTATTTTCAGACATATGAGCTTTATTTGTTCTACCATATTTCAGATGTTTTTTTTTTTTTTTTTTTTTTTTTTTTTTGCTCATATCCCGCTCTTAGAGTTTATTCCCTTTCTATGCTTGTTTTTTGGGTCTATTCCCAAAGTATGCTTGTTTTTTGGGTCTATTCCCAAAGTATGCTTGTTATATTAAAATAAGAAAAAATTACACGTTTGGTCCCTATAGTTTGCCCAAAATAACAACTTTAGTCCCTAAGTCACTTTTATTACACCAGCAGTATCTAATTTTGAAACTATGCACGCTTTTGGTCCCTATTTTGGATGGGCGTTAGTTAAGTCCGTTAAGTATTTTGCGCTGTTAGTCCTTCGTTAATAATTTTTACACCGTTAGTCCTTATTTTTTAAAATATAGTTTTCCCGTTAATCCCTCCGTTAATAATAGTTATCGCCCGATTTTTTGGTTCGTTTTTATCCGCTTTGCTCGCTTTTATCCGCTTTTCCCTTTCTTTTTCGCCGTCTGCTTTTTATGTTTTCACCATTTTTACGTTTTCTCGCTTTATCCGCTTTCCTTCGTTGTTTATTCGCCGCCGCTTTTTTATGTTTTGTCCCTTTTTCCGTTTACCGTTGTTTTACGCTTTAATACTTTTTATATGTTTTCGCCCGCTTTTTAACGTTTTTAACGCTTTGTCGGAACATATAAAACCGAAAAACATTATGTTTCCGATCCGACCTAAGATGTTAAAACATTAAGTCAACAAAATTCAAGATCGTAAAGGTTAATGAGTCAAATCGTAGCCAAATCGCCGCACTAACATGCCATTACGTGACTCTCTGTGAAGGAAATTGTTGAATTTGTTTTTCCATAAACCACATTATATTCCATATTTTAATGGTGATTTCTAATGGTGATTCTAATGGTGTTTTTCCATAAAAACCACATAATAATAATATTCCATATTTTAATGGTGATTTCTAATTGCATAATACCTTTAATTTCCTTTCTAGTTAAGTATTATAAAAACGTTAAAAACGGACAAAACATATAAAAAGCATTTAAAACGAAACAACGCGAAAACGGAAAAAGGGACAAAACATAAAAAAGCGGAAAACGAATAAACAACGAAGGAAAAGGATAAAACAGATAAAACGTAAAATGGCTAAAACGAAAATGTATTTAAAACGAAAAAGAAAGGGAAAACGGATAAAACGAACGAAAACGGATAAAAACGAACCAAAAATCGGGCGATAACTATTATTAACGGAGGGATTAACGGGAAAACTATATTTTAAAAATAAGGACTAACGTGTAAAAATTATTAACGAATGACTAATGTCAAGAAAATACTTAACGGACTTAACTAACGCCCATCCAAAATAGGGACCAAAAGCGTGCATAGTTTCAAAATTAGATATCACTGATGTAATAAAAGTGACTTAGTGACTAAAGTGTTATTTCAAGAAACTATATGACCAAACGTCTTAAGTCATATTAAGCTCAAAAGTAAAAAAAAAAAAAAAAAAAAAAAAAATGTAAAATGAGCTTAGCGAAAGTATGCCAAACGAATTAAGCTCATGTGCCCGAAATTAAGCTAAAACAAACACCCCGTTAATATTCTTTTGCTATTTATTGCTTCAAGACCTTACATTATGACTCTGTAAACAAATTGAAACATACAGGAAAGGAAATCTTGACATCGACAGTAATAGACCGAGCTAAACAGATCCCGTTTGTCTAGTTGTACTAGAAGTACTAGCCTTGTATAGAGTATACAAAACCGCTACAACAATTAATGACCCTGCTCCAGCTCCCATTCCGTAGAATATGGTCAGCCAATCATTCCCATCACCAGATGTATCAGAATTTGGCGAAGATGATGGCACAGGTACAACTGAACTAGTGCAATTTCGGTTCAATGGAAAACCGCATAACCCCTTGTTTGCTAAATAGGATGTCTCCGAAAACGTCTGAAACTGGGAGCCTGTTGGGATTTTTCCTTCCAATTGATTGTATGACAAATTCAAAACAGAAAGGAAGGGAAGGGTGGTGAGCACAGATGGAATTTCTCCTGTTATTCTGTTTGACGACATGTCCAATGCTTCTAACTGACTCAAAGTTCCAATAGATGGTGGGATCGAGCCCGTGAACTCATTATGTGATACGTTGAGAAGATGCAGGGCTTTGAGTTGGCCAATTGTTTCTGGTATCACCCCTGAAAAACAATTACTTGAGATATCAATAGATGTGAAGATTGTCAAGATTTTGATTAGCTCCA
The DNA here is from genome assembly GCA_022545495.1 of Chrysanthemum lavandulifolium. Taxonomy (NCBI): domain Eukaryota; kingdom Viridiplantae; phylum Streptophyta; class Magnoliopsida; order Asterales; family Asteraceae; genus Chrysanthemum; species Chrysanthemum lavandulifolium. Next base: position 307,523,841 of record CM040241.1, on the reverse strand, counting down.
AGTCAAATCCTTTGACTGTGACTGTAACTGTATCTTGATAGTAGAAATCATTGAGCCAAGTCACCTTAAAGTTGAGTTGCTTCGTACTAGTTCTATTCTCAACAGTCATCATAGTTCCCCATTGACTGAAAAATTCTGGTGGGACCACACCATTAAAGTTATTGTGAGCTATGTCTAAAATACGAAGATTTGACCAGTTGTGTCGGCCTTCACCGCAATGAACGGATCCATGGAACCTGTTTGATCGGAGAACAAGAACATGCAAGTTGGTATTGTTGCCCAAAGAACATGGATAAGTGTCATTTATCTTGTTGTTCCCGAGGTTTAACACTTCTAGCATTGTGCAGTTGACAAGGGATTGTGGGATCTTCCCTTCCAAAGAATTTCCATGCAGGTCTATAGTGTTCAATCCGCAGGTGCTTGGAAACATTCCCTCGATTTGACCCGTGATACGGTTGTTTGCCAAATTTAGTACCCCGAGACTGCCACCAAATTCTATCAAACACTTCGGTATTCTTCCAGTCAAATGATTGTTTGACAAATCAAGGACCTCAAGGTCGGTAGCATTGCATACGGTGTCAGGGATCGTCCCAGTAAGCAAATTGTTAGAAACCGAGAAGAAATAGGCAGAGGTGAGGTTTCTCCCAATGCTTTCCGAGAGTGACGAGTTGAAAAGATTGTATGAAAAGTCGATGAACCAAGCGCTTTCTGGCGGTATCGGAATCGCCCCACTAAGACGATTGGAATGCAAGTCGAGTATACTAAAATAAGGAAAATTGTAGGGCTCTTGGAGGGAAGTTAGGTTGTTATGAGAAAGGTTCAGATACCAAAAAAATATCCAATTTGGTATTTCTCCTTGAATTTTGTTGTCTGAAAGATCAAGCACTTCTATATTTGAGTGGTTTCGTAGATCAGGGAACTTTTGGAGATTGCACGAAGCCAAACACAACGAGTATAACTTTGGAAGGTGAGACACGATAGAGCTGTTGCTGCTTGTTATGATTGAAAACTTGTTATATGAAAGATCAAGGTACGTTAGGTTGCTGAGACCCTGAAAATCTTTAGTTTCAATTACACCACTCAGGTTGTTTGATGAAAGTGAGAGGAATTCAAGTTGTCCAAGTTCAAAAAATGACCTGGGAATTTCACCTTTCAATTTGTTACTGCTTAAATCAAGCCATTCCAATAATGGTATGGACGAGTTTGAAAACTGTGGAAGCAGACCATCAAAATTGTTGTTGGAAAGATGTATCAGTTGCACATTTGGCAGAGAGAACAAAGATGAAGGTATGCTTCCATTGAAACTATTGAATCCTAAATCAACCTTAACAAGATTATTAAGATCTTGAAAGTGATCAAAAGGAATCATACCCGATAAACCATTATTTGAGAGGTCGATGTGAGTAAGATTCTTGCAAAGCCGAAATGACGGGATTTTCCCGATAAACTTATTCGACGACAAGTCCACAAAGGAGAGTTGAGTGAGTTTTTTTCATGGACTCAGGTATTCCTCCGGAAAACCATTTCTTGAGAGGTCGATGTCAGTTAGATTCTTGCATAGTTTGAATGACGGATTTCGCCAATAAACTTGTTTAAAGACAAGTCCACAAAGGAGAGTTGAGTGAGTTTTTCATGGATTTTGGTATTCCTCCGGAAAACCATTTCTTGAGAGGTCGATGTGAGTTAGATTCTTGCATAGTTTGAATGACGGGATTTCGCCAATAAACTTGTTTGAAGACAAGTCTAGGTATGACAATTGAGTGAGGTTTTCCACGGATTTCGGTATTCCTCCGCTGAAATTACTCCATCTCAGATCAATTCTTGATAAATTCTTTAGATTTCCAATAGATTCTGGTATCTCACCGTAAAAGTTTGTATAGCTGATCACTAAACTCTGAAGAGCTATGTTCACAGAAAACTCTGGTAAAGAGCTGTTAAGATTACCGTTATACGATAAATCAAGACTCTGCAACTTTTGCAACTGGAGGACATTTTTGGGAAATGTTCCAATCAAGTTACAATCAGCAAGATTCAATATTGTCAGATTCTTGAAATTTGCAAAGAAATCTGGAACTGGAGCACTCAGATCGTTCGAAGCCAGACGAATTACCGAAAGTGATTGCAGCTTCTGAAGGGACTCATCTAAAGGGCCTAAAAGTTGACAATTTGACAAGCTTAAAACTTCCAAATTAGGCAAAGATGATGATAAACCCTGGCACCAATCGAGTTTATTTGATGACATGTTCACATTATCCATATAAAGACCCCTTAGCCGTGTGAGGTTGCGAACAAGTGTGGCTAGATTTGGGTTCTCGAGTCTCAGTAAGGGATGTAAGTAGGAGTCAAATGAAGAGAGATCAAGAATCTCTAACCTTGTCAGCTGTGACAATTCTTCAGGAATCTGACCAGAAAACCCCGACTTCGACAAGTTCAAATAAGACAAACTTGCAAGACTCCCAAATCTTGAAGAAATCGGTATAGAGCTAAACTCATTTGCAGCAAGGTTCAAGCTTTCAAGATTCTTTAAACCAAATAGAGCACTGGAATCAGTAATTCCACCTGATATCGTTTCGCTGCTCAAGTCTAAACCGATAACCTGACCCTTGATGCTGCAGGTGACACCTCCCACGAGCAGCAATCTGTGGCATTTGGCTTCCAAGACACTAGCTTTGTTGAAAGTGAAGAATTGAACTGGAGTTCGTTCTTCAACTGGATCAATATCGTTTGGTGGTTTATTTGACAGTGGCCGGAAACCAACAACGTATTGATCCCAAACAAGATCAGGTAAAAGGGTAACAAAAATATCTGAAAGCAGAGTTGGGTTTTCATTATGAACCAAAATTTTGACACAAAATGATGTTTTTGAACACTCGAGCCAAATCTGCTTAATTATTTAAAAAATTCATTTAGATTATATTTTATTTATATTCGTTTCATAGACTCAACATGGCTTTGGTCTTTCGAATTTACTAGTCAAGTATTCGCAATTAGACAAACTATTGACTTTGACGTTTACTTTAAATTTACTAGTCAAGTAGCGAAAAAAAAACAGTTAATGACTACTAACTGATTGTACAAAATAATCCTTCAAGCAGAAATTCTTCTGAATCTGAGAATATTTACTCCATTCGTTTCATGAAAGTTACAACTTTGTATTAATATTTGTATTGCTTATTGTGATAGTTATAAATGAATTGATTTACAGGATTTGTTATTATTGAAAATGTTTGATATTCAACATACGTCGGAGAGAAGTACCCTATTTTGATTGCCTAGCTTCTAACTGATGAGCTCAAAGATCAGATAATGTGGTTCAACAGGTGGCTTATTAAAGGCTGTCAACCCAAAAGGACCTGCTTTGAACTGTACCAGAATTACGCGTTTCGACCCATTACCCAACCCGTCTAACCAACTGGATTTTTCACTTTCAATGCAAAACGGAAGTCACCTGACCATACTCGGTATCTACAGAAACAACTGCAAGTGATCTTTGCAGAGGTAAAATATCTTTTCTAATGTGCATGCACTATCATACTAACAACAAAACAGGTGAACAAAAAATTTATATAATAAAGTAGAACGGTAAATAAGAGGGAGTTTGGCTAGGTTTTTCTGAGGAGGTTAATAGCTTTTCATATTTTGGATAAGCTAATTTGCAAGGCTAAGAACTAGTCAAGGCAATTTGGTACCACTCTAAAGTAAATGGTCAAGTCAATAGCTAGCATTATCATGCACATGCAACTAGCATTTTGTTAGCTTCCTTGCCTTTGCTATTGTCCACACAAATTGATTGATAAGACTTGAGTGAAGCCAAAACAATACCCACTGATTTAGAAGTCGTCAATTAGCAACCCAATGAACCAACTTCTAATATCTCATGAAAATCATAGTCTATTTTCTACATGTCAAAACTTATTACATAGCAATTTCCAGTATAAATTTGATAAGGTTTTGTTTTATAGGCTTTGACTCATTTAGGTTTGTTAAAAACTAGTTCCCAATGAGAATCCAACTCTGCTTTCAAGTACTCTTGATTTCTTGATACCCTTTTGCCTAATTTTGTTTGGGGTTAATATGAGGTTGGTTTTGGGTATTTGCCAAATCAAACAGCAGTTGATTTTGATCCAGTTGAAATACAATCTCCATTTCAGTTCTACACTTTCAACAAAAATGGTCTCTTAGAACCCAAATGTCACAAATTGTTGCAATTGGCTAGGTGGTGTCACTTGCAGCACTTGCAATAATACTTGCGCAATTATCAAAAGGATGGTTGTGATTGTGAGAACATTAAATCTGCATTTCAAAATTTTGGGTAGTTGGTGGTTGTGACCAGTGTGAATTAACTACTTTGGTAATGACCCGTTTTGTTATGATGCACACATTCATTCTCGATATGCGTCATATACCAAAACGGGTGATTGAAAACCGATCACCAAATGCTAGAAATTGATATGATTTCATACTGTATACACTCATTGTACGCACTATTAAGCTCCTCAAAAGAGCTTACGACAAAGTACTTTGTAGGCGCATACATTGTGATTGCAACAAGTTTGATGCTTTTCCATATATTGTAACAAAAACAGTATGTCACAAAAAATATAAAAGTCTGGGAATAATTAATTCGATTAGAACATCTGGAAACAGAATCAAAAACCGATAGCTACAAAATTTAATACCGCCCATACACGTAGCAGCAACCCGACAGAAAAATCAGCTTCAGTCTGATGACGCTTCCTTGTTTTTCTTGAGATTTTCTTCCTCTTCTCGAGAGTATCGACGTTTGCCTTCTTCCGTTGATTGCTAATCTGTAAAAGTAAATGAAAAACAATAGTTCAGTCGACGAACTTGGTAATTTTCGAATGTTTTTCTTTACAAAGAACTGATATTCAACTAGTGACATAAACGGAAACTAACCTGAATGGCATTATACAATCCCCTCTTTTTACGTGACATAGTTAGCATGGCCATGTCTTCATCATCATTGATAAGCTGTTTTGGAGATGCATCATCCGCGTCATCTTTTTCACCAGTCTTCTTAATCTCAGTAGTATCAGACGTCTGCTGCATCCCTTTCATTTCCATTTTCAGTTCTTGATGGAACTGTTTTTCATCAATCGCCATCTGCATACAACGAAAATCTCATCAATGAGTAGAAGAATATGACGCTGAAAAACGTATAAAGTTTTGTAAAACATATAACAAACCTTCCGTTTTCTTTCAGCAGCTTCTTTAGCTTCAGCCCTATCAATGACTCCTTCGACAAGTAAATGGGCATTATCAAGATCATCCATTTCCGCACCTGGCATTGGAAGGATTTCTTTCTCGCAGCTGCTTGAAGCCTTTAATGGTATCTGCATACTGGTACATACCCTTCTGCTTCATTGTCAACAAATGGAGAAAGATGCGGTGGAAGAACCCTGATTATTCACAAAATAATATGTCAACATTTAGAAAACAAGATTAAAGTACTAGATCAATCGTGAAAATTTCGAAACTTACTTTCCAACCATGTAATCCTCAGTAGGTAGTATGAGTCTTGCGTTTATGCAGTCAAAGACCCATTGTGGCTGTATGTAGTCTCTGGAAATAAACTTGTGACTTTGAGTCGGCCTATCAACAATCTGCACGAAATAGAAGTTCCAATAAGATAATGGAAACAACGCTGAATAATAGTCTTGTATTGCGTAGCCAAGGGATATTTGCAGATCAGATATTTATTGTGTTTGTTTTATCAGATATCAGAGCCAGGTCTTACAACATACCTGATAATCAATGTCCTGGTTAGATTCCTCAAATGGAGCTCCATCTCCTTCCCACGAAACCACACCACCGAAGGAGGTTATAACAAAAGCAACGACTCCTTGGAACCTGAACAACACAGCAATTCATTTTAAGCAAAACAAAGACAGAGAGAGCTTAGCGTGCAATACAAAACAAGACTAAAGAAGAAAATATAAAGCTGTAACAAAACAAGACTCACGACCCAAGAAGAACGCCTTGTTTTGGAAGAGGGTCTTACAGGCCTTCGTTTCTTCATCATCTTCACTAACAGAAGCAGCGTTTACAACAAGGTTCATCAAGGCACCTGGTTCATTACTAGGAAGTTGGTCCTGAAGCTGGGCGAGTCTAAGTTCAGACTCTTCATCGCTTGTTCCACTTGTCCGGTCTTTAGCATCAACATATCTTGTCAAAGCATATAAATCTGCCAATTACGGAAAAAAGTTAAACATCTCTATAAACAGCACACTCGAGTATAGTGACATATTAACAGTTTTGTCATGAGATAGCAAGTTCATACCAGCTGCTAAAGCTTTCAATCGAGGATCAAGGATAGGTGGATATTTCAAATTAATCGACTCGTAGAGTTTGAAATTGACAAAACCAAGCAGAGTCTGCACATAAATAGATGCATGTAAGTACCGAATTGTTAAAAGAATAGCAAAGGAATGCACTCACAGCAACAATACAAAACTTAACAAAGGTATGAAAGTGTGATTCAACAAACCTCGTAAAATTCCAAAAGGTGAGCATAATCTTGTAATCAACATCTTGAGGCATGACTTGCTGGAGTGCATGAGGAGTCAACCATGTGACTTTTGACCGTCAACCTCAGCCTGAACAAAAGTAAATTGGTAAACTAACACTAGGTAAATCACACAAACACAAAATCACACAGATATGGCAAGATCAATGTACCTGGTAATATATGCCTTTGACAGATATGAAAGCCCTTAGTTTATGTGTACGAGAGATATATGCCTGCCACTCAAGGCTCAACCTAAAGAAACATATATACCATTGTTATGATACATAAAACCTGACCAGCTACGATATAAATCTGAAATCTGTGATCTCACATACCCTCGACAGTTATGGATTCTCTCAGGTTGAATACTTTCCTCTCGATAGCAGGTAATGCGGCAAAAGATGGACCATAGTGAGACAGTCATCTAAATCTCTTAACGCATCAATAAACTTGGGATATCTAAAACAAAAGAAAAACATCAATCAGTAAGTAATAATAATTGGCAAGCCCGAGTAAAAAGTTATATATTAGAGAGTAACACCAACCTTTCACGAATAAGCATATCAAGAGTATAAGTAGGCTTCCGTGTCAATAAGCGCTCAGCAAGATCCTTGTTCTTCTTAGACATGGCTTTCTTTACCTTTTTCTCATATGAGCGCATTTCACGGAACTTCTCAAGAAGTGGCTCATGTTTAAGAAACGCGATATCTTTCATGTGATAATAGGTATGGTGGTTTCCCTTCACCTTCTTCTTTGGATCTCGCGGGAAAACGCCTTTGAAGATACATAATTTCCTGTTGAATTGAACACCCAAGATTTGATATGTTATAACTTATAAGCAAAAACTGGAAAATGTGTAACATATCAGTTAAAACCCCAAACATCAAATACTGTTTTAGCTTATTTAGCGAGCTTGTGACCTTGTGTAGCTTTGACAAAGCTCATAAGCTCCCTTTTTAGGCTTACGAGATTATCAAGTTGACCGTATGGCTAGTTATCAAAGTCAAAAGCTCAACTTGCTAAGCTCGCAAGCCCAATAAAAACTAGGAGCTTTCTAAATCAGCATAAGCTCATATGTCTGCCAAAATAAGCTAACACAAACACCCCTGATGATCGTCAACTAATAACTATAAAAATAAGCTCTTTTTAATAAATATCCATCCTTCTAGAGGGTGTTTGTTTTAGCTTATTTAGCGAGCTTTTGATCGTATGTAACTTTGAAAAAGCTCACTCACTGCTCAACTTGCTAACCCTACACGCCCAAAAAATGGCTTGCCAGCTTTTCGAAATTAACATAAGCTCATACGCCCGCTATATACTAACACAAACATCCCTCTAGTACCTAATCATCATCAACTAAAATAAAAACACAAATGCACATACAGTAAACCATAAATGAAGAAATGAATGATACCTGAAAACTTTAAGCGGAACTTGAAGGTACTTAACAGCTTGTGACCTTGTTACATATCTAGCCGCATTACCTTCCTTCTTCTTTCCTATAAAATTCAATTAAAAAAGATCAATTATACAACCTTTTTCATTATGGTACAGTAAAAAACATCAAATTAAGGGGGTATTTGGATAAGCTTATTGCCTGGGCTTATGTGCTTTCTTGAAGTTAGAAAGCCGATAAGCTCAGTTTTCAGGGCTTATGAGCTTGAATAAGTCATAAGCTCAGAAGCCATAAAAACTGAACTTATTCTAGTGTTGACAAGTTCAAAAGCCATAAAAACTGAGCTTGCTCCCATGTGATGTTTGTTTTAACTTATTTAATGGACTTACGAACTTGGTACATGTTTGACAAGCTGAATTTTTTTAGACTTACATAAGCTTTTATATAAGTTCATAAGCTCATAAAAATGAGCTTATTAGCTCTGCTATAAGCAAGTAAACCCATAAATAAGCTTATACAAACACCCCCTCAAGTTGAAAAGCTCATAAGCCCTGAAAACCGAGCTTATCAGCTTTACCAAATTCATACAAGCCCAATAAGTAATCTAATCCAAACAGCCACTAACAGCCTTTTTTCAAATTAACAATCATTTTACCAACATATACTTCAAACAGTCATAAAAACGTCAAATTTCTTTAGCTTATGAGCTAATGAACTTGAATAAGCTCATATATCCATTAATCAAGCTTTAAAACTAACCTTATTTGCTTTACCAACTTCATAAAAATAAACCCATAAGACCAAGAAATAAGTACCCACTAACAACCTTTGAAATTACAAGTGCTCAACTTTTTGGCTTATAACCTAATCTTATAAAAAATCCCATAAACTAATCAAATAAGCTAATCCAAATTAACAACCTTTTCATCAGATTTTACAACAACTTTATTAAACAAGAGTAAAAAAAAAAAAACATCATTTTAAGTTTTAAATAAGCTCATAAACTCTAAAAACTTGGCTTTTTCTCACGGACTGATGGTAATAGCTTATTTGATCGACTTATAGCTTATTGTGAGTTTAACAAGCTCATAAGCTTATTTCTTGACCTTATGAGTTTAGATAAGCTATAAGTTGAAGCTGATAAGCTCAAAAGCAAAAAACAAACAGAGCTTATGAAACTTGTACTAAGCCCAACCTATGAACTTAAATAATCAGCTTTACCAAAGTCATATAAGCCAAAAAATAATCTAATCCAAACACCCCCTAACAAATTTTTTATCAAATTAACAATCTTTTTATCAATAAAAAAAAGAACATCATTTTCACTTTATAAAAGATAGGAAATTTATAAACTTAAATAATCTACAGTAAAAAATGATCAGATTTAATGAAGCTCATAAGCTCAACTTTTTTAAGCTCAGCCTATGAACTTAAATAAAAAAAACCCTCAAGTTGAAAAGCTCGTAAGCCCTGAAAATAAGCTTATTTTCGTTCCCACTTTCAACAAAAGCCAGAAATAAGCTAATCCAAACACCCCCTATAATAAAAGCATCAAACTTTACAACATATGAATCAAAATAAGCACTTATAAAAAAAAACCCTCAAGTTGAAAAGCTCATAAGCCCTAAAACTAAGCTTATTTTCGTTCCTAATTTCACAAAAAGCCAGAAATAAGCTAATCCAAACACCCCCTATAATAAAAAGAATCAAACTTTACAACATATGAATCAAAATAAGCACTTATAAAATAAAAAAAAAAAAAACCCATGACTTACAGCATGGTTGTTTTGATAATTTGGGGCTGTCAGCTTTGTGTTGTAAAATGATGGAAGGTATAAGTTGGGCGGATTTGGGCCTGGTTTTATGGGCTTAATTGGGCTGTTTAAATGGGTCAACCTGTATGGGCCTCTTTATATAATTGGTTAGTTAAATGTATGTATATGTGAAAAATGATTTATCATGATCATATGTAATGGAAAATCGTAACTTTAAAGGTTGTGAATAAATTTAGGTCTTAATGATGTTGTTACCATGAGTTTTAAGGGGTTTATGAAAAAGTAAACTTATTTTCTAGCATTAATTGATTTCGAGGTTAACATTAGCGCTTATATCTCTACCAAACGATACGTTGACATTGGCTTTTGGTTGCGCTAATTTTAAATTATTATATATATAAAACAGAACGTCAAATGAACATTTCACGAACCGCTCGGTAGCGCTAGACACACTCGTGACCCAGGTCACCCCGGCCACGCCGCTTTCCGACAACGTGACTGTGACATGACCAAGTGCCAACCGATGACCCATTTTTTTCTTTTTTAATTGTCAAACGTTAACTTTGTGTGCTTAAATATCGGTCATATTAGCACTCGATTTCCAAAACTTTGTCCGTGACCGATGTGTGAATTAAACCCACTTTTTGTGCGACCGACTTCAAAGTCGGCCGACCGACCTTCATGCTCTATATATTCGTGTCCACTGCTACTAGCCTAAAAAGTTCGTTCATGTTCGTTTACTATACTACTCATAAAGCATTAATCACCTTCTCTCCTATTATCTTTTAAGACAATCATTAATGCAATTTTTAAGCAAATGCAACACACCAAACATAAATTACAAGCATGTTAAGCACAATTTTAAAACATTATTTCTTATTTACAATTAATACACCCCCTAACCAATAAATATAAATGACTAAGCACAATGTATACACAAGCATGTTAACATTTCCTTCCTATTAATTTTTTTAAGATTTTTAAACAAATACAAGTAAAGAAGCATCATTACAAGTATTTGAAGCACACCTAAAAAAAAAAAAAAAAACAACATTATTCAACAGATACAATTAATACACAATTTAATTTACCCTTTCATCAAAATATACAATTATTTAATCACAATGTACAAGTTAATTAAGCTTTCAAGACAAAAAACATGAAATCATCAGCCCAATCTGTTACTTTTACTTTTGCTTCCACACCACCATCTAAATCTACCGCCACCATAAAAAGAAAAAGATGAGATCAAGAAAGCAGAAGTTAACAAAAAAACAAAATCCTCACTATTTGGTAGCGGATCTGTAGAAAATTTTAAAATTTATGGAAAGCAATATCAATACTAAAATTTAGTTCTTATTTTAAATACACGGTCCCACGATTATCGGTAAGTTGAAAGTTGTAATGGATGGTTTCTTCTTGCGTTGACTTTCCCCGCTAACATTTATATTGATATGTATACAATTATAGTTTCAAAAAAAACTTAGACATACTATATGTTATTAAAAATTATGGAATGTATCAATACGTATACACCTAAAAATTAAAAGAAAAATACCTAATATATGCTAAACAAAGCATTTTGGTTAACCAAGAAAGGTTAAAAAAACAGTAAACTTGAATATATATATAGTTAATAATTAATGTTTGTACACTTTTATGACTATTTTTTTAAAAACTACATGTAAATTAAACATTGTTTGGTTCGGATAATCGCGGATATTTGAAAATAAAAACCGAATTCGATCCGTGATAAAAGTGTTTTTCGGTTCGGTTTCTTGGTTATCATTTTTGCGGTTTCGGATTGAGCGGTTTCATTTCGGTTTGTCGGTTTCACATATTTTTTAAACACCCGTATCCATAAAGCTTAACTTAAATCAAATAATCATTTTAAACAACCGAAAAACATTGCTCATCAAAGTATTTATTATCGCAATTATATAATGAAAAGCATTGTGAATGGTTGAAGAGTTTAAATATGCAACACGAAATTTCGACATCCGTAAATTTAATTTCGCAAAAATGTAATATATTATAAAACATAGTTCACCGAAAATTTTATTTCGTGGTATTGTCACGCAATGCGCGGCACCGCTAGTTTATTAAATGAACGAACATGAACAATATTTTACGCTCGCTTAGTTAAATGAGTGAACATGAACAAAAGTCGCGTCTGCTCATTAATGTTCGTGGAATTTCAATTATGTGTTCATTAACGCTCGCTTATAGTCATTTATTTATTCATTGTATATCATATCTTTAATTGTATGATCCTAAAATTAGTTTGTTTAAACAAAACAACACTTATAAAATAATATATTGTGCATTATTTAATACCCTCCGTCCCATATTAAACGTCCACTTTGATTTTCAAAGTCATTCTTGTACAACTGACCTTAGATAATTTTGTGTGGTAAACAATACTTAATGCAAAATATATGGATGTATTGAGTTTTAAACGATTTTCATTTGGTATAATTTTGATCAAATACTATATAACACAAACAAAAATATTGAAGGTCAAAGTTGAAAATGAAACACTTCAAAAGTCAAAACTGGACATTTAATATTGGACGGAGGTGGGAAAAGTTATGTTTGTTTGTTTATTTTCATTTATGTTCGATCATTTATGTTCGCTTAGTGTCTTGATGAACGAACATAAACGAACATGAACAACTCATTTTCTTAATAAACAAACATGAACAAGAAAACTCGTCTGCTTAAGCCTTCATGTTCGCTCATTTGTCCGGTTAGAATTAAATGAACGGACATGAACAATGCTCCGCTCGGTTCGCCGGTTCGCTTACGTACCTCTAATTATACCATCATGGCTAACCACTTCCATTTTAGCTATTTTTCCAACACACAAAAGACTAGGGCTGAGCTTGATCGACCGAAACCCAACAAGCCCGACAACCCGACCGACCCGATTAGCACCCGACCCCGACCGAGTAGTATACGGGACGGGACTCGGTTTGGAAAATCCCATGTTATCGAGATCGGGTCGGGTCGGGGAAAGAACCCGAATGAAGCCCGAATACTTGTTAGGTTAACTCCAAAATATGCGCCCCTTTTTGGCAGTTTCATTCCTTTCTCAGTCTCCAAAATATACCAAATCAAGAACAAGAAACACAATCAACCTCATCTCAAAATCCGAATACATTCCAAATCAACCTTATCTCAAAATCAAGAACCAAATCAATGTCATCTCAAAATCAAGAACCAAATCAAATGGATAAAGCTCATCTCAAAAACCCCACACATGAATCAATCTCATCTTCTTTACCTACGTATGAATCATTTGCTTCTCAACAAAACAATACAACGGAAGTAAGTATTTAATTGATGAATATACTGAATCTTTTTTTTTTTTTTTTTTTTTTTTTTTTTATGGATCGATCATCGATATGATGAATTTAATTGATGAGTATACGAATTTAATGATTATACTAATTTACTAATTTAATTGATGAATATACGAATTTAATGATTATACGAATTTAATGTTTTTTTTTTATGAACTGATGGTTTATGAACTGATGTTGAACATTTATGAACTGATAAGTTTTAAGCTAACATGAGAATGTTGAACTGTTGAACATTTATTGTAACATTTATGAACTCATGATGAGAATATTGAACATTTATTGGTAACATTAAGTTTTAAGTTTTAAGTTAATATGAGAATGTTTTAAGTTTTAAGTTTCTGTAACATTTATGAACTAATAAATAATGGTAATATTTATGAACATTATGAAATAATGGTAACATTGACTCATGATGATAACTTTTAATTAATTGTTTGATCTTTTTTATAATTGTTTAGGATGAGAATATTGAAGTTGAGGTGGTTGACTTTGATGAAAATAAATGCAAAAGGAAAGCCCCACCCAAACCAAGGAAAACGACTTCCGAGTGTTGGAAATACTTTGAAGCAAAGTTTGAACCGGATGAAAATGGTCAAGTCATTAAGATGGCCTATTGCAAATGGTGTGATGCGGTTCTCAAAGCCAATTCAAAATTGCATGGTACTAAACACTTGAATACTCATTATGCAAATTGTGATAAAATTGCATGGTACTAAACACTTGAATACTCATTATACAAGATGGAATTCCACACATGATATGTTGAAAACCGCTATTGAGTTAAAAGATGCTTTTATTGATTATGACTTTAATAACTCTTGTTTTGCCCGGACCTAGAGGAAATACCCAAGTGGGGTGATTTTGAGGTTTGTAAGAAGATAGTTGCATTTTGGAAAAATTTAAAGAAACAACCGAACTTGTGTCAACCGTATCATCTCCGTAGCTCATTTGTGGTTTGGTGAGTACTGATATAGATAAGCATCTTCGTGATTGTCAAGAAAACCTTCTTTAAGGTAATGGTAGAAGAAATGAGAAAAAGTATGACAAATATTGGGGTGATTACAAAAAATCAACCATTATATGTATTTTGTCGTTATCTTAGATCCCACAATGAAGTCGGAAATAGTAGGCTACGGGTTTAGACATTTGATAGAAAATGGTTGATTCCCACGGAGGTCGATGAAGATAGTGATGAGACGCTTATTTCATTTTTAACCAAGATGAATTATGTGACAAATTGGTTAAGAAGGTCGAGGAAGATATGGGGTCTTGTTTGCCATTTACAAAGAAAAATATGGCACATCAAGTCAAAGTGAAATACCAAAAGCAACAACAAGTCAAAGTAGTAACACAATTTCGTCGTGGTTTTGCTTTCTTAGATGCATTTAAAGATAAACTTGGAAATAAGATGAGTGGGGTGAAGACGAGTTGACCAAATATCTAAAAGAACCGCGTCTTGAACTAGAGGATGACGAAGAATTCAACATACTAAATTGGTGGAAGGTAAATAGTCTAAGATTCCCAATTGTATCAAGGATGGCGAAAGGTAATAACTTATTTTTGGTTATTAAATTTTAGATATCTTAGATTCTTTGTGCTTTGTTTTTTATAAATTTACGTTTTTTATTAATAGATATCTTGTGCATCCAAGTATCCACCCTTGCTTCCGAATCCGCCTTTAGCGCAAGTGGTCGAGTTTTAGACCAGATAGGAATTCTTTAGCTAGCATTGTAGAGGCTTTGGTGCACACAAGATTGGATCCGACATCAAGTAGAAACATCACTTTGGATACATTAGAGGATTTAATGAAAGACGATGAGGTTGCTAAAGGTAAAGTATTTATATTTTAGTTTATTGGTTATTTGGTTATAGTAGTAACTTATGTTTGACTTATGTTCTCATGTTTTTTTCTAGAAATTCAAGAGGCGTTAGAGAAACAAAAAGGAGAACATGGAAATTCAAGAATGTCGTGAGTAGTATTTGGTTGCTAATTTGAACTTGTATTTCTATTTGGTATTTGTAATTGGAGGCATGATTCACAACATTTGTATTTGGTTTTGGAGCGGTTTTGGAACTGACATTAGTACTTCAGTAGCCAAATGACATTAGTACTTCAGTAGCCTTCTTTTTTGAACTTACATCAGTAGCCATTTTTTTTTTTTTTGAACTTACATCACTGATATGTAACATCAGTAGCCAAATTGAAATATTAAGTGAAATATTCTGCTGGGCCTTGTTTTGGAAATATTCAGCCAAAATGAAATATTCTGCTGGGCTGGGCCGGGCCAAATTGAGAGATTAAGTGAAATCGGGCCAGGCCCGTTTGTCTCGAAACCCGACCGACAAGCCCGACTGTATCCCGAACCCGACCGAGTATTAAACGGGTCGGGACTCGGTCCAAATTATAGTGCGTTTTCGGGTATCGGTTTAGTCGGGGTCGGGTCGGGATCCGACCCGATGCTCAGCCCCACAAAAGACAAAACATTTTCATTTATGATTTTCAACTATTTGAAAATAATGAAAGTGGGTAGGGCCCAAATGGTTGTGATGAAGTAAGTTGTGAGGGAGATATATTTTGAGGTTGAAGTGTTGAAATGAGGTGACATGTGGTAGGGCCCAAATGGCTAAAAAAATGATAGCCATCATACCTTATGCTCTAAACTACACTCAATCCCAATGTATTGTATTTCTAGTTTTTGCTTATTTAATTAACCAATAAGTTGAAACTGAATTTAATTTTCACTAAACTCAACCATTTTAACTAATAATCGTATATTTTTAAATTATTGCTTATATTAAATTTTTTAAAATAAATTGTACATCCGATCACTTTTAACTCTGATTCCGTCCATGCATATAGTGTTTTTAATAGTCATTTCTCATACCAAGGCCTCCAATACCAAGACCAACATTTAGTCATATATGAATTTTCTGAGCCAAAATTTTGAAAAGAAAAATCGTTAAAAATATATAGTAGTGCATATCTATAGAAAGATAATTTAGTTCTCGTCGCGATGGTATGATTTTTATCGCGTAACGATTAACGGCTCATGAGATATTTAATTTTTAAAAAGGGTAAAATTTATTTTAATAAAAATTATTTTAGTAAAAGCCATCTCAAGTCGTGATTAAATTGTTACGCATCATCCAACGAAACCACTCGGCCGCGCCTCCTTCGAGATTACAACCCACCACACGTAGTTGTCGCCGACCGTGTATTCAAAAGAGTAAAGTACTCGGTGATTGAGAAGATCCAACGATCGTGACCACCCCGAAAACTTCTGACGTCCAACCGCATGGATTGTGGTAACAGTGATCCTTGATCATCGTCTCCCCTATAATGAGCCTGGAGTAGTCCCCGAGTAGCTTGAAATTCGGCACGTAATGCATCAAATTGTGCCTGAAAAACCGCGGCTTGTTGTTGTGCGAATAGGTGTGATGCATCGGCGTGATCTTTGAGCAATAACCGAACAATGTTTTCCTCCATGAGATCGATAAAAGCAATGAAACAGTACCTGATTAATAATGAACAATACTCCGTATGAACAGTAAGTTCCGACAATGAACAGTAACCGATGTATAGTTTTTTTTTTTTTTTTTTTTTTCTCTCTCAATGAAAACACCAATTGATACGACCCGTTAAGGTTGTATCGTGATAGGCACCACTTCAAGCGAAAGGCTCCTTAAGAATTACGGTTAGAAAAGAGAATTGTTTTTATTTGAAACGATGATTATTGTTCTCATTATAATAGTTCGTACTTATAACCTTACAATGATGACCCTTAACCTAATAATGATAACGGCTTAGCCCACAAAAACATGACCTAACATGAAAAATAAAGATAACTTAGCCCACTTGGGTCGTCCCTCCTCTTCAACAACAGACGATTATTCCCCACCCTTCAAAAATCACCTTGTCCTCAAGGTGTTATTTTGAACGGTCGTGATTCTGCATCCCATGTTCTTCGTTGAATCCCTTTGATGACACCAAGTACATGTAATAGACACGAATTGTTTTGCGAAGTTCTTCCACAATTGATTCAACATCGATCAACTCCTCATCAGTCGATCGCTTATAATCTACTATCGGTTAGCTTGATCCCCAACAAGAGCTTCGAACCCGCTCAACTGATCCGACGTGAACTCAAACGATAGGAATATACGCAAGTGAAAACTCTAACTAATGATTTTTTTTGAAATGAGATATAATGGCCAAAGTATCATCCTACGAAAACTCTGGTTTCATATCAGCCGACAGTTCACCCTCAATCTTTGTAGGATCTATGGCTGACTTAAGAGTTAACTTTTTTGTAGCATCATAGCCTCCAATAACACCAAGACCTTGCTTGTATATAGCAGGGTCCAACCCTTTCTTCCTCAACCAAGACTCGAAAGCTTAGTACTTCCACTTAGTGGCAAGATTTCGGTAAGGCTTGGACCGATCAAAGAACCAAAAGATACAACAAACCCCCGGGTACTAGAGTTTATAAGTTTCACTTCATCTCTTCCTTCAATATTGATTAAATCCTGAGCTCTTTTCCAGTCGGTATCTTTACGACCTTCTTTCTCAATCTTCAATGTATTATTGACGGTTTGAGCTAATCTTTTAGGTGGTCCTCTAAAAGTTGTTGATATATCAGGATCGGAACCCATCTCGACAAACCCCTTATCTATGTTTTCATATGGTCGCGACTCGCTAAAATAGCTTCTTGTAACTTTAAAACATCACCATTGTCCATCTCGAATGCCATATTTACACCTTCATAACTCTTCTTATCCTCAATCTCGTAGTTTGATTTATTTTCATCTCTAGAAGTTTGATCTACGAAGATAATTGGCTTTTGCAAGAGTGAAACATCCGTTTGGCTTTCACTCAAACTCTCTTCAGTGCTAACAAGTTCTTTTACATCTTCCTTTTCCATAAATGGCGCAGGTTTCCTAACCATGGTGATACAACCCGGATGTTTCTGAGTGAACAAACATGTTACGATGTTGTTTGTTTTGACGGCTGAGGGTGACCATTGGTCTTCCAAACGAGCCTCGGTAATGCGTACCAAGGAAAAAACGTCACCTAGCGTAGGAGGTCTTGACACTAGGAGTTCCAGTTGTAACGCCTGTTTAAGACCCGAGATATTAAACAAGATAAGTAAATTTTCAGAGATATTCGTTACTCGATACATAAGCTTCTCAAACTCGCTTTGATATTGTGCAACCGTTCCTGTTTGTAACAGTTTTGATAGTGCCCCTTGAGGATCTTCATATTCGCATGGCCCAAAACGGTTTCGCACACTCTCCAAAAAGCCATCCCAAGTTGTGATTAAATTGTTACGCATCATCCAACGAAACCACTCGGCCACGTCTCCTTCGAGATTACAAGCCACCACACGTAGTCGCTGCTCGACCGGTGTGTTCAAAAGAGTAAAGTACTCGGTGATTGAGAAGATCCAATGATCAGGACCAGTCCCCAAAAACTTCGGCACGTCCAACTGCATGGATCGTGGTAACAGTGATCCTTGATCGCCTCCCTATAATGAGCCCTGGAGTAGTCCCCAAGTAGCTTGCAACCGCACGTAATGCATCAAATTGTCCCAAACACCGTGGCTTGTTGTCAGGCGAAAGTGTGATGCATCACAGAACCGAACAATGTTTTCCTCCATGAGATCGATGTAAGCAATGAAACAAGACTGATTAATAATGAACAAGACTGCATTTAACAAGAAGTTCCTAAGAATGAACAAGAACCGATGTACAATGTTTTTTTTTTTCTCTCTCTCAATGAAAGCACCGATTGATACGACCCGCTAAGGTTGTATCGATAGGGCACCACTTCAAGAGGTCGCGGCTCCTTAAGAATTAGGGTTAGGAAAAGAGAATTGTTTTTATTTGAAACGATGATTATTGTTCTCATTATAATAGTTCGTAATTATAACCTTACAATGATGACACTTAACCTAATAATGATAACGGACTTAGCTCACGACAAACATGACCTAACATGACAAATAAAGATAACTTAGCCCACTGGGTCGTCCTCCTCTTCAACAAAGAAGCGATCACGTGGCCTTTAAGGTCATTAAAGGGCCTTCGCAGAAGCCAACAATTGTAGTTAAGTACAAGGGAGAAGATAAACAATATGCACCAAGAATTATCTGCTATGGTTCTCAAGAATATGAAGGAGGTCTGCAAAAGAGTATATTGGAACAAAGGTAATGAAGTTGTGATCACCGCCTCGCTATTTTAACAACCAATGCCTAAAGACAACAAAGGAAGCAGAACTATGCGGGCCTCAATGTGTTATGCTTGTTAAATGAGCCTACATCCGCAGAATCACATATGGTGTGGAAAATTTCGGTGACAAACAATGGGACAAGGATTGTAGCCTTTTAATGTCTTGTATGTTAATGAACTATGTTTGTTTTATGTTTTTAGGTAATGGGTCAAAAAGGGGCGTAAACATTGGGTTGGGTCATGTTGATCCAAACACCCCTTTAGTTTATTTGGTAGTTATTTTCGTTATGCCTTTTAGTTTGGCAGTTAGGAAAACAGTTATGGATTGAATCGACATGATGGTTCACCATCATACTTGTGTCGTTTCATCATATTATGCGCTCTTAAGCTTAATGGATTTCTAATTAATATACACTTGGGCTTCTTATCACTAGAGATTTGCCATAATTCATAATTATCTTAACAACAGTCAAATAAAGTATGCCATTAGTAAAAACTGACCATAGCTCAATTGGTCACCCGTTCGAATCCAGTTGATCGGACTTTTTACAATATTCATTTTTATACTTTTATGTAATGAGAAAAACTAGACTAAAATAATATGTAGTTAAATAACTTTTAGAAATTAATATTTCTTTCTATACTCCTTTTACATTTTTTTATACGCAACTAAAGATAAGATTACTGACACAAGCTTAATGAGCTTAATCAAAACATTATATATACTTTGAGCTCCTAAAAAAAGCTAGCGTAATCAATCTAATAAGTACCACATTTATGAAGAATGTGAGCAAAAATTTGAGATCCGTAGCTTTGTAAAAAGAATCTTTGTCTTCACATGTATAAATATGACTAGATATTAAAATGTAGTTTGTGGGAACCAGGGGAGAGAGGGTTTATATAGGGGGGGGGGGGTGGGAAATGGGTGTGGTTGCAGGAAATGGTGTGGTGTGGATTTGGGTTTGGCCAATAGGATAGTGACATGTGGACAGATGTTCAAAAGTGAGTTTTACAACTATCTGTTATAACTGTTTCTTAAACTGAATGAAATGCACTTGTGAATAGTGATTGCACCCAAAGTGTTTGATAAAATGCCTAAGTAAATGTAACAATGTAGTTATTTTTCGTAGTTCGTATACATTTATGATTTTTAGCTGAAGCATAACAAGAACATGTTAGAACTAATTTACTTAAACTAGTGGCCTAGTGGTTAGGCATATGAATGTACTAACAAGCGGTCTTACGTTTAAACCTCACTAGGTATGCATCTTCGGAGTTGCCAATGAAGGGGTTTTAAATGGTCACAAGGGATACGCTCGTCAGGCCACATACATCTTAGTCAAAGACCCGCCCTTCCCAAGTAACATGTTGAACCAATGAGACTAAAAAGCCGGATTTTTAGTATAGCTTATATAACCTGCTATCAGGGGTGTTATAAAAGCCGACCCGAACCCGAATATAGCTATTCGGGTCAGGTCAATCGGGTCAACCCGAATTGACCCGAGTTCTAAACAAGGTCGGGTTCGGGATTAATATATGTATCTTACTCGGGTTCGGGTCAACCAGAGTGACCTGAGTTCGATTTTTTTTTATTTTTAATTTTTAAGTAGTTCAAGATTGAACACCAAAATTGTAACATTTTTAAATGGCCTAGACCCGAACCCGGGTTGACCCGACCCGATTTCTAAACAAGGTCGGGTTTGGGTATGTTTTTTTTTCCACTTGACCAACCCGACAAAGTCAACCCGAATAACACCCCTACCTGCTATTGGATTATGGTGATGTTTAAGAAATATGGCAGGATTAGATAAGCAAACATATTATAGAAAGCTTAGAGGTGTTTCTTATAGCTTATTTTTGGGCATATGAGCTAAATTTGTTCGCTCATTTTCGAGACACGATTTCAGACATATGCCGCTTTAGTCTTAATGAGCTCACAAGTGAAAAAGTCAGAAAATGACCTTATGGAAAATATGCCAAATGTATTAACCTTACGAGCCCAAAAATAAGCAAACCGAAACATACAAGAAATCGACATTGAAAGTAATAGCCGAGCTAAACGGATCTCGCTTGTCTAGTTGTACTAGAAGTATTAGCCTTGTATAGAGTATACAAGACCGCAATGCTTAATGATCTTGCTCCAGCCCCATTCCGTAGAATATGGATCGCCAATCATTCCCATCACCGATGTATCGTAATTTTTCAAAGATGGTGGCACTGTACAACCGAACTATTGCAAATAGGATTCACCGAAAACCGTGATAATCTCTTGTTCCTAAATAGGATATCTCCGAAAACGTCAAACCGGGAGCTCAGGGATTTTTCCTTCCAATTTATAGTATGACAAATTCAAAGCAGATAGGAACGGAAGGCTAGCCAAAGACAAATGGGATTTCTGTTATTTTGTTTGACGACATGTCTAATGATTCTAGGTGACGAAATGTCCAATTGATGGTGGGATCGAGCTCGTAAACTCATTATGTGATACATTGAGAAGATCTGAGGTTTTGAGTTGGCCAATTGTTTCGGTATTACACCAAAACGGTTACTTGATATATCAATGCTTGTGAAGAGTGTCGATTTTGACTAACTCCAAATCGAATCCTTTGACGATGGATCGATCGCTGAATCTTGATAGTACAGTCACTAAGTCGCATCACCATAAAGTCGAGGTGGTTCTTACTTGAGGTATCTCCATTATCATCATCATCATAGCACCCCATTGCTCGAAAAAGTCTTGTGGGACAACACCACTAAAGTTATTGTGAGCTATGTCGAGAATCAAGCTTTGAGATGCTATTCGCTGGTCTTGATCACAATGAACGGATTCTGGAACATGTTGGATCGCAAAACAAGGACACGCAAATTAGTATTGCTACCCAAAAACCAAGGATAAGTGTCGTTTATCTTGTTGTTACCGAGGTTTAACACTTCTAATAGTGTGCAGTTGACAAGGGATCGTGGGATCTCCCCTACCAAAGAATTTCCATGCAGATCTAGAGTGTTCAAGCGATAGCTGCTTGAAAATGTTCCATCTATTTGACCACCGAGATGATTGTTTCCCAAATTAAGTACCCCACGACTGCCACGAACCTCAAACAAATCGCTTCCCACTTTCTCCATCCTGAGATGTTCGAAAGTATCAACAACAACAAGTAAACAAAAGAACTTTTATTCAAACCTAAGCCTCAATAGTCGGCTTAGATTATATCAACAATAGTATCCAAAATGTTACAAGATTAGATTATTGTCAATGAGACAATAATCATACAAATACAAAGAAGAGACAAGATCAGTGAAATGATCAAAGAGAAGAGAAGAGTGTGAGAAAATGATCGCACACTTAAGTGTATCTAACCCTAGATTAAGGGACTTATTAAATAGGAGATAAAGATACACTAAGACCCTCTAACGGCTATAAATGACTCATCGCCAGAATAAGAAAAGCTTCAAAGAAATGAACGCCTCTGGAACTTTAAACCATTTATGCTTAGTCCATGATTAACCCCCGTAATAGTCCCGCAATGATCATAACTTGAAAGCCATTAGCAATTGATAGAGTGACATGTTTGCCACAGATTAATACCCCAAAATTTAACATTCCCCTTAACTGATGGGCAAACATATCAAACAATATCAATTTTTCACACAATAATTTATGCCGATAAACAGGAGGTTCTTTGTAAGTATGTCTCATAGCTTGATTTGAAGAGCCAATCTTTTGGCACTTATAACACCTCTTGCAATTTTTCCCCGATGAAGTGAACATCAATTTCAAAGTGTTTTGATCTTTCATGGAAAACAGGATTGACAAAGAAGTTGTAAAGCGATTTGTTATCACAAAAAGATTAACAGGAGATTGATATCAACTTTTAGATCTTTTAAGATTTTTGATCCATATGATTTCACAGTGCAGAGACATAGATCTATACTCGCTTCGTGGAAGATTTTTAAAGAGTATTTTGTTTTTACTTTTCCATGAGATCAAACAATCATTAAAGAAAACACAATAACTCGTGATGATTTTTCGGTTTTCTTGCATTTGGCCCAATCTGCATCACTATATCCTTCAAGATGATTTTCGAGTCTTTGAAATTGTACCTTAGACCTTTTCCCGAGCTCCTTTTAGATATCTCGAACATTGAGGCACATTCTAGATGAGATTTAAGAGGAGAATGCATATATTGTGCCGACAATGAACCGAGTATGAGATGTCGTGTCTTGTATGGGTGAGATAGATAAGTTTCCCAAGTAACTTCCGATAACCAAATGATGTTGACAAGTAAGGGATCATCGAGAGTGGGAATGTATGGAAGGACGAGTTGGGTTCCATGGAGTGGACACAGTTTGCACCAAGAAGACCAAATTCTTTGAGGAGTTCAAGACAATATTTTCTTTGGGAGAGACAAATGTCATTCCCGCTTTTAAAACCTCAATACCAAGAAAATATTTTAAGTTTCCCAAGTCTTTGATATGAAATTTTGATTTTAGAAACTCTTTAGATAGGTTTATCTCATCAATACAGCTTCCAAGAAGGACAATATCATCCACATAGACAAGTCGAGCAATAAACTTGTTATTCTCTTTTGGTGAACAAAGAGTGATCATTGATGATTGAACAAAGTTATTTTCCTTTAAAACACTAACAAGTTTTTCATTCCATTTCTTGGGAGCTTGTTTTAGGCCATATAGAGACTTGACAAGTTTACAAACTTTATTTTTATTGTTCTCATTACAGAACCCCTTGGGATGGTCATATAGATATCCTCATCAAGATCTCCATACAAGAAAGCATTATTAACATCAAGTTGAAAAAGAGGCCATTTGTTTTTACAACTAAGGCAATAAGACATCTAACAAGAGACATTTTCACAACAGAGAGAAAGTTTCATCATAGTCTATTCCTCTCTTTGGTTATAGCCTTTAACAACTAATCTAGCCTTGTATCTATCAACTTCACCATTGGCTTTATATTTGATTTTAAAGATCCATTTGTAACCAATAGGAGTTCTATTAGGAGGTAGATCGCTTATATCTCAAGCATGGTTTTCATTTAAGGCCTCAATTTCGAGTTCATAGCATCAACCCAATTACTATCAAGGATAGCTTCTTCATAATGTAGGTTCAATACTTTTATTAAGACTAGAAGCAAAGCAGTAATTTTCTATGTTAATATTAGAGTAATTAACAACCTTTTCAACACCATATTTGACTTTTCCTTCTACAATAAAGTCATTAAGATTATCGGGAAACTTGGAAACTCGTTGACCTTCTAACAAGAGTGGTGGCAAGCCTCTTTCTTGTTCGCAGAATCGTGTGATGTATCGCCAGAATCGTAAGATGCATCACAGGATGTGATTCATGTGATATGGTGCCCTCGGGGTGTGTATTATCATCTATAGATGTTGCAACCGGTTCATCAATCCAAGAAGGATGACTTACCACGTGCCATCATCATAGGATGTCACTCTCCTTCATCATTGGGACTTATTTGTGAGTCAAAGAAATTTTGTGATTTAAATCTTTAGGCACATAAGTTTCAACAAAAGGTTTTGACAAAGAATTTTTATTTTGAAGGAAAAACAGTTTCATAAAATTTGACATCTCGGAATAAAAATATTTTTGTTTCTAAGCTCAAGAGTTTGTAACCTTTTTCTCATTTGAATAGCCAATAAAGACACTTTTTCGCACCTACTACCAAATTTATCGAGATGTTGAGAATGGTGGCATAGCATAAGCGACCAAAGACTCTAAGGAGAGAGAGTGAAGGGTCATGCCCATACACAAGGAAGAAGGAGACTTTCCGCACAACACGAAGAGGGTAACCTGTTTATGACATAAGCAAGAAGTTAGAACACATTCGGGCCAAAGATATAGAGGTAATTCCCACGAAACATAAGGGATCTAGCCACATTAAGGAGATGCCTATGTTTCCTTCTCTGCAATACCATTTTGTAGAGGTGTGTAAACATAAGAGGTTTGATGTAAAATTCCCTTTTCATAAAAGAAGTGTTGAATTTTGTTATTGACAAATTCGTCCGTTATCGCTCGAATATCTTAACATTGTGTTCAAGTTGATTTGATAGCATATGAGTAAAGTTAACAATGGAGACATAAACATCATCCTTTCCCTTAAGCATATAAACCCAGACTGCCCTAGAATAGTCATCAACAATGGTCAAAAAATATTTGTAACCATCTCTGCTAGTGACTTTATATGGTCCCCATACATCTAGATAAACAAGTTGACCAATTTTAGTTGATTTATGTTCACTTAAAGGAAATGGTTCCCTGGTTTGTTTAGCTTTATTGCAAGTATCACAAAGATGGTCAGATTAAGAGGTTCCATCAAGATTAAGTGTGGACTTAAGATATGTAGGACTTGGTCGGAGGATGACCAAGTCTTTGATGCCGAGATTTCTAGAAACATGACAAATGAAATGCGCTTATTAGAAGCAATCTTACATGTGGAATCAATATCAAACATATATAACCCATTGCATTGTTTACCAATCCCCACAATCCCTTTTGATGTAAATCAGATATAGCAATTAGATTCATTAAAGCCAACAAACATTTTATTGTCTCTAGCAATCTTATGAACAAACAAACAGACCGACATTGTACTCGTGAACAACCGTAACATCAAAAGAGTTAGGTCATTATTGACCTTTAAATCACCAATTTTAGTAATTAAGGCCCGAGTACCATTGGGATGACCAACGGTTAGACCAAGATTTGAAATGTCAACAACATTAATTAAAAATTTTGCGTAAACAATCATGTGTCGATTTGCACCGTAGTCAACAATCCAACCAAGACTTATGTTTCCAGATAAGGTTTTAGTGTTGTTGTTAAAGAATTTATCAAAGTTTATGTTAAACTTGACACTGGTGAAAACTTTTTACCTGCTACGTTGGCATTAGCAGAAGACACATTGTTGTCATTAAGCAGACTCGTAAGTCTGGATAGCTGTTCATTAGACAAAGAGACAGGAGAGTTGCTAGCTCCATTATTAGTGGAAAGATTAGTGTCAGCACAAATATTGTTATTGCTGAAGGGTTTGGAATTAAAATTCCTTTTAACATATCCAGCAGATAACCAACCAGATCATAACATCTATCAACAAGGTGACCGTGTTTTTGCGCTAGTACATTTGAGATTCATGTTTGGTCCTCTGTTGTTTGAAATTACCAAGATTAAAACCGAATTTTTAAAATTGTTGTTGTTAAATCCTTTTTGTTATCAAAAATTTTCCACCATCGAAGTTTTTGCAAAGAAAAGTTGTAGCATTGGGTTTAGCGAGCTATTCCCGGATGAAACATTTCGTGAGATTCTTCTCCGAGACAAGAGAAAGCGCTTTGACATTAGGCAAAGGATCTCGGTTAAAATATTGCTTCGATGGGAACATAGAGTCATCAAGACCCATAAGAAATTGCATTAACTTGATTAGTCGATTGTATTTTTCAAAATGTTTTGCACCTCACAAGTGCAAGGAGGCAAGCTAATCATACAATCAAATTGTTTCCATAAAAAGTTAAGGTTGTTATAGTAATCAAGAGAGGACCCACTTTGACTAAGAGAGTTTATATTTTATGCAAATTAAAGATAGTTGAACCATCAACCTTATCATAGGTATCTTTAAGATCATTCCACATTTCATAAGCGCTTTAGCATATATAACACCAAAGAAATAGTTCGAGTCGAGAGAGTTAAGAATCCAAGTAACCACAACAGAGTTACAAGTATCCCATTGATTAGCAAGACTAGGGTTCGAATCATCTCTTATGCAAGTACCATCAATAAACCCTAACTTATTATGGTTCCTTAAGGCAAAGGTCATGGCCATATTCCATATTTTGTAATTTTCGGCCCAATGAGTTTGATAGTAATAATGGGTGTACCATTTGTGTTATTGGGTGTAAATACAAAGCATCACCAAAGGATAAGTTTTTCTCAGTGGAAGAACCACCACCACCAATATTATCATCACCAATAGCCATAATACAAACAATAAGACAGACAAATATGATAAGATAGAAAAAGGCACATACAGAAATAAAAAACAAGAGCATATAGACAGATAAAGAAATAAATAAGACTTTGTAATTAAGAAACAACAAGCACCTAGCTTGTGAACTGGGGTAAACCAGAGCAGGTATTCATACCACTCAAAGGTGACAGATCAAGATGTTAGTTTACCCGTTTGCACTCACAAAGACTTAAGTACTGTTTGTTTGAAGAAGAGATTAGACTTAGACTTACAGAGCAATAAGCAGTGGAAAGAACAAATCACAATGAGAAATAACCAGTGATTATGCCAATAGCAATAACCACAAACCACCAAGTTGTTGCTGAAGAGATGTCCCCAAGTTTCCACAAAGAAACCCTTGGATGTAGAATCAATAATGATTATGAGCCTAAAGCTTTGATAACATGTTCGAAAGTATCAACAACAACAAGTAAACAGGAGAACTTTTATTCAAACCTAAGCCTTAATAGTCGGCTTAGATTATATCAACAATAGTATCCAAAATGTTACAAGATTAGATTATTGTCAATGAGACAATAATCATACAAATACAAAGAAGAGACAAGATCAGTGAAATGATCAAAGAGAAGAGAAGAGTGTGAGAAAAATGACTGCACACTTAAGTGTATCTAACCCTAGATTAAGGGACTTATTAAATAGGAGATAAAGATACACTAAGACCCCTCTAACGGCTATAAATGACTCATCAGCAGAAATAAGAAAAGCTTCAGCAGAAATGAACGTCTCGGAACTTTAAACCATTTATGCTTTGTCCATGATTAACCCCTGTAATAGTCCTGTAATGATCATAACTTGAAAGCCATTAGCAATTGACAGAGTGACATGTTTGCCACAGATTAATACCCCAAAATTTAACATGAGATCGCCACAAAATTCAATCAAACAACGTGGTATCGTCCATTTAAACGATTGTTTGACAAATCTAGGACTTAAGAAAGACAAGATTGCATATCTTCGTCGGGGATCCTCCCAAGTGAGCAAATTGTTAGAAACCGAGAAGAAATAGGCAAAAGTGAGGTTTCTCCCTATGTTTTCTCGGGAGTGGCG
This sequence comes from Chrysanthemum lavandulifolium, assembly GCA_022545495.1. Classification (NCBI taxonomy): domain Eukaryota; kingdom Viridiplantae; phylum Streptophyta; class Magnoliopsida; order Asterales; family Asteraceae; genus Chrysanthemum; species Chrysanthemum lavandulifolium. The sequence continues at coordinate 307,495,445 of CM040241.1, read as the reverse complement.
AGTTGAAACGGTTTTGAATAGTCAACGAAGGTAGCGCTTTTGGTGGTATCGGAATCGCCCAAAGAAGGCGATTGGAATGAAGTCGAGTACACTAAAATCGGGAAAATGTAGGGCTCTTCCAAGCCGCTTAACTGTTACGAGAAAGGTTCATATAGGAAAGACCTCCATAACCGCCTTCCCATATCCATTTTGGTATTTCTCCTTCAATTTTGTTGTGTGAAAGATCAAGATTTATCAATCTTGTTTGGTTTCTTAGGTTCGGAAACTTCGTAAGATTGCAAGATGCCAATTTTAATGAAGAGAAATTTGGTAGGCGAGACACAAGAGTAAGATTATCACTCGTTATAATCCAAAAGTTGTTAAATGAAAGATCAAGAGTCGTTAGTTTGCCTAGATGATCCTGAAACTCTACGGTTCTTAAGATACCACTCAAGTTATTTGATGATAATAACATGATACTAAGCTTTCCAAGTTGAAAAAAAGATCTTGGGATTCCACCTTGCAATCTATTACTACTCAAATCAAGAGCATGACAATGGATTAGAAAAGTTAGAAAGAGTACCATCAATTGTTGGAAAATGAGTTTTTGCAAATGAGTTTTGCAAATTTTGGACACTATTTAATATATGTATATGTTATATATATTTATATTTCTTGGTAGCTTTACGTTCTCCTCGACGAGAGCTTCGCAACGAGCTAAAGAGTGTCAAAAATGGAGTTGATATAAATGAGATATCGTGTCTCAAAGTGAGGCACTTGAAACACAAAATTTGGAAAAGTGGGAGTATCCCACATCGCCCAAAACAAGAAGTGAAACCTTGTTTATATAGAAATCTTGATATGAACCTTCAAAATGATTTGTTGGTTTTACTCCAACACCTACGTGCTTGTGTGGGGGGGTGCGATTTCGTGATTTCGGGCCAAAATGAGTTCAAGCTTTCAACTCATGCGACCCGCGGACACGACATGCGAGCTCAAATCTCGTGATACTGCGTATCTTTTGTTGCGATTTCGTGGTCATTATTTCAGATTTGTGTCCATTTATTTTGAACCGATTTAAACTTTGTGAACAAGTTAAATAGAATCGGTTTAAATAAATGGAAGATAATAAAACCGTGTTTAATATATTAATGATTCGCATATCTGTTTAGTATTTGGCGATACTTTTCTTGGTGTCCAAGATAGGTTTAGCCTATATATTAAACACCTCATCATTCGGTTTTTACAGAAAATAACGCAGCTCCATTGCGACTTATTCCAAAGAACCTTCGATCGAAACACGCAGGCTTCCGTGATTTTTCGTGCAAGTAAGTTTAGTCCTATCAGACAACAACTACGACGTTGTACCCGGGAATGCAGACGGCTTAACTGCTTTTAAGGGAATCGTATTCAATACGAGCCTCAGACAACTCTTTTACCGCTTTGCTTTTATTACGTTCCATAGTGTCTGTCTTCGCTTCTACCCCATTCTCGTCATATTTAATTTATCGCTTTTGTTTCTCGTTATTTATTAATTGTAATATATTTCTGATTTTTAATAAAAGTGTACACGCTTCCCACGCCTTAAAACAGATTCGGTTTAACCGAATTTAGAACACTTTGTTATAAAATCGGATTAATAATTAACAGATTTTATAAACTGCTTTTCGTCGAAACCTTGTTGAGTTTCTTTGGAAATCGGTTTTTTAACAGATTTATACATACAGATTTGGTTTGAACAGATCTATAACGCTTTTTTAAAGCAGTTTATTATCGCTTTAACGAAACCAAGATAGAGTTTCTATTAAACCGATTTACTCGATCCATCAAAACCAAGCTAGAGTTTTGTTGAATCGATCCGTACAAGTAGATACCATTTAAAACAGCTTTGTTTAACTGTTTGTGTTTGAATTTTCAAGATGACAAACACGACTACCCTCCCGTGACTACTATCGTGAACGCACAGTGCGCCAGCTACCAACACGGTTGCTAATCATGCCGAGAAACCGAGAAATTCAATGGGCGTAATTTCAAGAGGTGGCAACAGAAGATGTTTTTCTATCTCGACTACTTTGAACCTTGCGCGGTTCTTAAAAGAAAACCCACCTAACGTGGAACCTCCCGCAGAAGGTCAATCCTCTAATCAACAGTCGCTCAAGCCTTGAAGCATGGAAACATTCGATTTTTGTGTCACAATTATGTTCGAATGGTTTGGTTGATTCTTTGTACAACGTGTATCGCAAGACCAAGACCGCCAAAGAATTATGGGAGTCATTGGAACGCAAGTACAAAACCGAGGATGCCGGTACAAAGAAGTTCGTGGTAGCTCGTTTTTGGATTACAAGATGGTTGATTCAAAGAATGTGATAAGTCGTTCAAGATCCGCAGTTTCGCTACACGACATTCATGTTGAGGAATGACTTTGAGTGAAACTTTTCAAGTTGTCGCTATTATTGAAAAGTTACCTCAAGTCGGGTAGAATTCAAGAACCACCAAGCATAAGCGAAAGGAGATGAGTGTTGAAGACTTGGTTGTTCGTCTTCGTATTGAAGAGGACAACAAGTCGGCTCGAAAAACACGTATACCGATTCTCAAAGGCAAATATGGTTGAGCATGTTTCGTCATCTTCAAAGTCCAATGTCAAAGCTAAAGGCAAAGGAAAAGGAAAGAATGACAAAAGGGCAAAGGAAGTCCGAGTACCTTGCTCCTAAAGTCGCAATTGTGAAACGAAGTTCCAAGGGTGTGTTTCAACCGTGACCACCAGTCACCGTGTCGCTAATTGTAAGATGTCAAGCGGGTGACTCCACGCCGAGGCTAATATGGTGAATGAAGATGTGGACATGATTGCTATGGTGTCGATGTCATTGCCATGATCTCTCGGGTTAACTCGGTAGGTTCCAACAACAGGGAATGGTGGGTGGATACTGGGGCTACCCGTCATGTGTGCCGATAAGAGTATGTTTCACTCTTTCGAGCGGTTGATAGTGGAGAGAAGTCGTACATGGGCAACTCGCAATCACGAAATCAGGCGAAGGAGATGTAATCTTGAAGATGACATCCAGAAAGAGCTCAAGTTGACTAATGTCTTGTATGTTCCGTAGATTCGCAAGAATCTTGTGTCTGGTTGGTTGTTGAACAAGTTTGGTTTTCGCCTTGTTTTTGAGTCCGATAAGTTTGTTCTTTCTAAGAATCAAGTTTATGTTGGTAGGGATATGCCCCGAATGGTATGTTTAAGCTCAATGTAATGGTTGTTAAGAATGATATCAATAAAATGAATTCTTTCGCTACTTGATTGAGTCTTCTAATATGTGGCATGGCCGTCTTGGACATGTAAATTTTAATTCGATGCGTCGCTTGATTAAATTTAATTGCATACCTAATTTCCATATTGACTCAAAATATAAATGTGAAACTTGTGTTGAAGCCAAACTTACAAGAGCATCTTTCAAATCGGTTGAACGAAAAACCGAACCACTTGATATGATACACACCGACATATGTGATTTGAAATCACTACCCACAAAAGGTGGCAATAAGTACTTTATCACGCTTATTGATGATTGTACAAAGTATTGCTATGTTTACTTCATCGAAAAGTAAAGATGAAGCTATAGACAAGTTTGTTCTATACAAAACGAAGTTGAGAATCAACTTAGTAAGAAAATCAAGGTGGTCCAAGTGATGAGGAGGTGAATATGTGTCTCCATTCACGACATATGTGAAACATGGAATTAGACACGAGTTCACCGCTCCCTATTCACCTCAGCAGAACGGTATTGCCGAAAGGAAGAACCGTACCTTGAAAGAAATGGTTAATGCCATGTTGATAAGTTCGGTCTAAGCCAGACATGTGGGGAAGCCATTTTAACGGCTACTTATCTTTTAAATAAGATACCTCGTAAGGAAAAGAAGAGACCCTTATGAATTATGGATGGGAAGAAAGCCATCATATCAAGATTTACGAGTGTGGGGTGTCTAGCAAAGGTAGCTATATCGACTCCCAAGGCCCAAAAGATTGGACCTAAATCGTGGATTGTATATTCATCGGATATGCTAAGAATAGCAGTGCTTATCGCTTCATTGTACATGATTCGAAAATCCAGATATACAAAAGGGTACATTAATGGAATCAAGGAATGCTTCATTCTTTGAAACTATATTTCCTTGTTTAACGAAGGAAACTGGAAGTTCATCTAGAATAGATGAAGAAGTTGTCCAAGATAAGAGACAACGAGATGATAATGATCTCCAAGATGAGAGACAAGATCAAACTGAGGAAGAAGAGGTTGAACCTAGAAGAAGCAAAAGGGCAAGAACCGAGAAATCGTTTGGACCCGATTTTGTTTCTTTTATGGTTGAAAATGAACCTACTTCATACCGAGAAGCGGTTACTTCCTCGTAAGGGCCTCAATGGAAAGAAGCCATTAAAAGTGAAATAGATTCTATTTTACAAAATCATACTTGGGAGCTCGTGGATTTACCTCCGTTGTAAACCACTAGGCTATAAATGGATCTTCAAGAAGAAGATGAAAGCCGATGGCACCATTGACAAGTACAAAGCAAGATTAGTAATCAAAGGATTTAGACAACGAGAAGGTCTTGATTACTTTGATACATATTCACCGTTACGCGAATAACATCGATTAGGATGATACTTGCTATTGCCGCTTTAAGAAATTTGGAAGTTCACCAAATGGATGTGAAACGGCATTTCTAAACGGAGATTTAGAAGAAGAAATCTACATGAATCAACCCGAGGGTTTCATGGCTCTCGGACAAGAGAACAAAGTTTGTAGGCTTGTTAAGTCATTATATGGCTTAAAGCAAGCTCCCAAACAATGGCATCAAAATTTGACCACGCCATGCTAGAGAGTGGTTTCAAAATTAATGAATGCGACAAATGTGTTTATGTCAAAGACACAAATAGTGGATATGTAATCTTGTGTTTATATGTTGATGATATGCTTATCGTTGGCGATGAACGACAAGATGATCAAATCTACTAAAGACATGTTGAAATCAAAGTTTGACATGAAGGATATGGGTTTGGTGATGTGATCCTTGGAATAAAGATCATACGAACTCGTAATGGACTTGTGTTAAGTCAAGCACATTATGTGGACAAAATTCTTAATACTCATAATGCGGGGATTCCGCCTAGCTAGAACTCCAATTGACACCAAGAAGCATCTATCTAAAAATAGAGGCTTAGGTGTTGCCCAATTAGAGTATTCAAGAATTATTGGCATGTTAATGTACTTAATGACAGTGTACCGACCGACTTAGCATATGTCGTTAGCGAGCTAAGTAGGTATACTAGTAACCCAAGCTATGCACATTGGGCGCCTATGACTAGGGTACTTCACTATTTGAGATACATCGCGATTATGGATCGCATTATGATCGATATCCACCGTTATCGAAGGATACAAATGATGCAAATTGGATATCCGACATAAAGGATTCTAGATCGACTAGTGGATATGTGTTTACACTAGAGGAGCGCTATATCTTGGAAGTCTTCCAAGCAAACTGTTATAGCTAAGTCCACGATGGAATCGTAATTTATCGCGTTAGATAAATGCGGACAAGAGGCGGAATGGCTACGCCAATTCGTAGAGGACATACCAAGGTGGCCTAAACCGTAACGCCATTAGTATACATTGTGATAGTCAATCGGCAATTGGCGAGCTCATAGCATAATGTATAATGGAAAGTCCGACATATCCGTCGTCGACATAATTCGACACGACAACTACTCTCAACAGAGTTATCTCAATTGACTATGTGAAGTCAAAGGATAACATCGCGGATCCGCTACGAAAGGCTTAAGCAGAGTTAGTAAGTAAGTCGTCTAGAGGAATGGGACTAAAGCCCTTGAAGGAATGAGTTTCTATGAAGGAAAACCTAACCCAGTTGATTGGAGATCCCAAGATCCGGGTTCAATAGACAACCTAATCATAGAAATGGGGAAGTCATGTCAATGTGGGGAGTTACTAAATATTGTAACTTTCCTAGTCCATTCCTATAACAAATGTGACTTGTTGAGAGGTTAAACATATGGCTTTAATGATTCGTGATGAAATCATAAAGCATAATGATTCAAGATGAAATCACAAAACATATGTTTTAATGATTCAAGATGAAATCACCTATGAGAGAGAAGTGGGTCGCTCAAGGGAAATGTGGGCGCAATTCCTAAGAGCTCTTGCAGAACCGTGCTAGTGTTCATGACCATAACGAACACGACTATGAGGACTTGACATTGTCGGGAGAGTCTTGTGTGAAGTGTAATGTCGCTCACGTAAATGGATGATGAGTTCAAGGACATCGCGTCTACTCGGATCTAGGAGACTAAGTGCATCTCACAAGGAAGGTTCAAAGGGTTACACCTACCTATCCTATGCAAGACTTAACCGCAGAAATTTCACCGAAACTTTCGTGTGTTTTCAATCGATTTCCATTCATGTGGGGATTGTTGGAAAATGAGTTTTGCAAAATGAGTTTTGCAAATTTTGGACACTATTTAATATATGTATATGTTATATATATTTATATTTCTTGGTAGCTTTATGCTCTCCTCGACGAGAGCTTCAGAACGAGCTAAAGAGTGTCAAAATGGAGTTGATATGAATGAGATATCGTGTCTCAAAGTGAGGCACTTGAAACACAAAATTTGGAAAAGTGGGAGTATCCCACATCGCCCAAAACAAGAAGTGAAACCTTGTTTATATAGAAATCTTGATATGAACCTTCAAAATGATTTGTTGGTTTTACTCCAACACCTACGTGCTGCAGCAGCAGGGGGTGCGATTTCAGATTTCGGGCCAAATGAGTTCAAGCTTCGAACTCATGCGAGCCCGCGCGACCATGGACACGAATGCATTCAAATCTCGACACCGTCCATATTTTTGTTGCGATTTCGTGGTCATTATTTCAGATTTGTGTCCATTTATTTTTGAACCGATTTAAACTTTGTAAACAAGTTAAATAGAATCGGTTTAAATAAATGGAAGATAATAAAACCGTGTTTAATATATTAATGATTCGCATATCTGTTTAGTATTTGGCGATACTTTTCTTGGTGTCCAAGATAGGTTTAGCCTATATATTAAACGCCTCATCATTCGGTTTATACGCACAAATAACGCAGCTCCATTGCGGACTTATTCCAAAGAACCTTCGATCGTAAACACGCAGCTTCCGTGATTTTTCGTGCAAGTAAGTTTAGTCCGTCAGACAATGCCTACGACGTTGTACCGGGAAACAGACGGCGAACTGTTTTAAGGGAATCGTATCCAATACGAGCCTCGCACAACTCTTTTATCGCTTTCGCTTATTACGGTTCCATAGTGTCTGTCTTCCGCTTCTACCCTTCTCGTCTGTATTTAATTTTCTGTCTTTTATTTTAATGTTATTAGTAATTGTAATCTGATTTCATTATTAATAAAAGTGTGCACCGCTTCCTCGAGTTTATTTGATGACATGTTCACATTGTCCATATAAAGACCCCTTAGCTGTGTGAAGTTGCTAACAAGTGTGACTAAACTTGGGTTCTCGAGTTTCAGTGAGCGAATTTCGTAGGAGTTATTAGAGGAATAATATGTGAGGAAAAGTGAAGAGAGATCAAGAACTTCCAGCCTTGTTAGCTGTGAGAGTTCTCCTGAATCTGGCCTGAAAACCACGAATTCGACAAGTTTAAATACAACAAACTTGCAAGACTTCCAAATCTTGTAGGAATCTTTGTGAAATTGAAGTTATTTTCAGCAAGATTCAGGCTTTCAAGATTCTTTAGACCAAAGAACACTGGAATCATTGATTCCACCTGATATCATTTCGTTGCTCAAGTCGAGACCAATAACCTGACCCTTGATGCTGCAGGTGACACCTCCCCACGAGCAGCAATCTGTGGCATTTGGCTTCCAAGACACTAGCTTTGTTGAAAGTGAAGAATCGAACTGGAGTTCGTTCTTCAACTGGATCAAAATCGTTTGGTGGTTTATTTGACATTGGCCGCAAACCAAAATTGTATCAACCCCAAACAACATCTGGTAAAAGGGTAACAAGAATATCTGAAACCAGCGTTGGGTTTTTATTATGAACCGTCGAGCCTATGAAATTTGAAACCTTAGCAACTTTTAGTGCAGAAACGGAAACACTTAACTACCGTTCTAGAAATGGCTTTAGTTTATATTTGCTAAATCTGTTTAATTATGATCTCATGATAAGCATTTTATTTAAACAATTCTGTTAGATTATTTTTTATTTCTGTTTGTTTCATAAAGTAAGTTTAAATTTAATTCAACCTTGGAGTCTTGGACTTGGTCTTTCAAATTTCCTAGTTAAGTATTCACAATTAGACAAACTATCGACTTTGACGTTTACTTTGAATTCTGTTGAAGGGACGATGGTTATCTTAATAGCCTCAAAATTATTGTGCAACTAACTTCTTGCAGTAAAAAAACAGTTGATGACTACTAACTGATTGTACAAAATAATCCTTCAAGTTGAAATAATTCCGACTCTGAGAATATTTACTCCATTCGTTTCATGAAAGTTACAGCTTTGTTTTAATATTAATGACTACTAACATTGTTAGTTTATATCGTTATAACGAATTGATTTTACTTTATAATGATTTACAGGATTTGTTTTTATTGAAAAGATGTTTGATATTCAACATACGATCGGACAGAAGTGCACTATTTTGATTGCCTAGCTTCTAACTGATGAGTTCAACGATTGGATAAATGGGTTCAAGAGGTTGCTTATTAGAGACAGTCAACCCAAACAGAACTGCTTTGAGCTGTACCAGAATCACATGTTTCGACCCATTACCCAACCCGTCTAACCAACTGAATTTTTCACTTTCAGTACAAAGCGGAAGTCACCTGACCATACTCGGGATCTGCAGAAACAACTGCAAGTGAACCCATTATACTGGTGCATTATTTAAGAGCTACGCCTGGGTTGTTCTTTGCAGGTGCCAGGGGCAATGAACTTGACTGTTTTATCTACGGAAACAAACACAGGGAAAATGGGTGTGTTGGGGGGGTGTTAACATTTACATTAATTTATATTCTATGTATATTTGTTTTATAATGTAAACTTCCTAGTTGATACTTAGTAGTTATTCAACTTTGGAGGCTTGGCTTACTAGCTGAATGGTTCATCATAATAATACAAAATATTGACGTTGACTTTCAAGTCTGCTGAAGTGACAATTAGCCTAGAATTTAATGATAATTTGTAGACTTTGATGTCACATCAAAGAGTTTTATAAATTTTTAGACACAAATGATGCTTATGAACCATCGAGCCTATGAAATTCGAAACCTTAGCAACTCTAGTTTATATTTGCTAAATCTATTTAATTATGATTTCATGATAACTATTTTATTTAAACAATTATGTTAGATTATCATTATCAAAAATAAACTGATTGTAATATGTTTTTATTTACACGATGGTTAGGAGCGACGTGCATTTGATACTACTTACTGGAGTTACGGAAGACGGGGTCAACCCAAATTGGTGTATAACACCAAAATTACTTGTTTCGACCCATTACCCAACCCGTCTGGCCAACTGATTTTTTCACTTCCCAAATTATACTCCAACAGAAGTCGCTTCATCATACGTGCTCAGGATCTACTAAACTAACAGCAAGTAAACACAGAACATTGGTCTATTGATTAAGAGCTTGATCCGGGTTGATATTTACAGGTGCTAAGGGCAATGAATTGGACTGTTTTAGATACGCCAACAAACACAGGTAAAAATTACTTCCTAGGTGCATGCAGTATGATACTCTTGGACTGCAACAGCGGTTTCAAACTTTTCCTTATGTGATAACAAAGAGGGTATTTAGTATTATCATGCACATTTCATTTTAATGAACTAAATGTAAGAAAGAAATTTGTAATATATAATTGTAACAGTTATGTTTTTTTTACTCTAATCATCATACTAACAACAAAAAGGTGAGCAGAAATTTGATGAAATAATATTGAGGTAAATAGCAGGGTGTTTGGCTAAGCTTATATCAAGAGGTTAATAGCTAATTGTATTTTGAGAAAAAAGCAACATAGCCCATATTGGGCAAGCTTATTTGAAAGGCTTATGAGCTTTGATAGCTAGTTGGGTACAACTTTAAAGTAGATGATCAAGTCAATAACTAGCATTTAGTTTGCTTCCTTACATTTCTTTCTTTCCAACGGTCCACACATTGTTTACTTGGAACAAATACGTGAAATTTTAACATGTGTTAGGAGATAATTAATATTTGATTACCGGAAATATCGATTTAATGTCTTTAGCTAGAACAATTGTATGGTTACTTTTATGATATCCCACATGGATCAAAGAACACATATACTCCTTACTTATATACTCTCATGTGTATAGATTGTTAAATTAGTACTACTAATGTATTGTTGGGGTATCAACTTTCACATGCCACACTAACATGTATGAACTTTATACCTCGATAATCGGTACATGTCTCTAATTTTTTATACATCACTTAATTTTTCTCATTTTAAAGGTTTATGAGCATGCATTTAAAGGGTTTATGAGCATGTACAACAAAGTGTATATCCTTAACGTAACAAGTGTTTTAGTTTTATGTTAGTAACATGATCAAATTTTCCAATTTCAAGTTTTATGAGAATGGTAGCGTTAAAATAAAAAATACAAATGTTTGTAAGAAACGTAAAAAGACACAAAAAAAAAGAAAAAAAAAAATCTTAAAAGATTTCTAGATATGTGCACGTGGATAAAAAAAAAAATCATGAATAACATAAAATAAATTGCATTTTTGGTTTTGTGGTTTGGGCAAATTGTATGTTTGGACCCCATCTTTTCAAAAATGCAACCAATGTTCTTATTTTGAACTTTGCCTTGCATATTCAGTCTCTGACCAAAGTTAATTAACTAAAATATCCTTTATATTCTTCCCCTTGAGTATTTATATGTTTTTTTTTTCTTTTAATTGAACCCACATTTATAAAAACAACACAAAACATATTTACTAACCCACATTTATAAAAAAATAGAAAATTAACTGTTGCATATAATCACAAAGTTATGATCAAATGAGAAAGAAAAAAAAAATGATAATGGTGACAAGAAACCACAGCCATACATTTCAGATTCACCTACAAAAGTAAATGTATGATATAAATTTAGTTAGAATTATAACATAAGACCAGATGTAATAGTCACTATATTATTTTTATCACGTTAGCATGACGTTACCATTCACATCTTCACCAAATATTTCACCCAGCAAATGTAATGCCTCAAATTCAAGTTTTTATGATTTTTATTACTTAACATATAAATATTTCACAAATGAACCAGTTACCAGTAAATTTGCTGGTGACAAACAGGCCCAAGTCTTGACTGGGTCTTGGCTAAGCACCTAGTATGGGCTCTTCGGCCTGGAAGGACTTCTACTTAACCTATACTTTGGGCTTGTTATCACTAGAGATTTGTCAAAATACTAATAAGATAATACGTTACCGTTTATAAAAAACCGAACATAGCTCAGTTGGTAGAGCGAGGGAATATAGATCCCTTCTCACCGGTACGAATCCGTTTGGTTGGACTTTTTAATTTTTTTTTTACCGAAAGGGTTCTTATGGTATACATCAGTTTGTATGCATACAATGTAGAGTGTAAACATCTATCAGAATTTAAGAAACAAAACTCGTTCTCTTATCCGTAAAACAAATTGTACTTGTGTATTTTCATACTTTCATACAGTTTTTAGTGTGGCTTATTAGCCTACTATTGGATTATGGTGATGTTTAAAAAATATGGCAGCATTAGTTCAACATAACTTATAAGAATAGACCAGAGGCAGAGCATTAATGTGAAGCTTATTAAGCTAACATATTATAGAAACCATAGAGGGTGTTTTTTATAGCTTATTTTCGGGCTTATGGGCTTATTTTCATGGATTTTTTTTTCCTTTTTTGCAATTATAAGTCACAATAGGGTCATAAGTTGCCAAAAAAGCTTGAAAATGGGCTTATGAAAAGTTAAGCCGTACAAATTAAGCTCTCAAACCAGAAAATAAGTTAAAACAAACACCCCGTTTATATTCTTTTGCATTTATTGTTTCAAGACCTTACATTATGACTCTAAACAAACTGAAACATACAGGAAACGTACAATGAAAGTATTAGCCTGAGCTTAAACAGATCTCGTTTGTCTAGTTGTACTAGAAGTACTAGCCTTGTAGAGAGTATACAAAACCGCTACAACAATTAATGATCCTGCTCCAGCTCCCATTCCGTAGAATAAGGTCAGCCAATCATTCCCATCACCAGATGCATCAGAATTTGGCGAAGATGATGGCACGGGTACAACTGAACTAGTGCAATTTCGGTTCAATGGAGGTCCACACAAACCCTTGTTTCCTATATACGAATACTTCTCGAAGCTCTGAAGTTGGGTGCTGACTGGGATTCTGCCTTCCAATTGATTGTATGACAAATTCAAAGTAGAAAGGAAATTAAGGCTCGTGAATGAAGATGGGATGTTTCCAGTTAATTTGTTCCGCGACATATCTAATGATTCCAGCTGACTCAAATTACCCATAGATTGGGGGATCGAGCCTGTGAACTCATTATGTGACATGTTGAAAAAACACAGTGCTTTGAGTTGGCCAACTGTTTCTGGTATCACCCCTGAAAAATTGTTACTTGATATATCAATGGTTGTGAAAATTGTCAGGATTTTAACTAACTCCAACTCGGATCCTTTGACTGTGACTATAACTGTCTCTTGATAGTAGAAATCATTGAGCTCAGTCAACAGAACGCTGAGTTCCTGAGTTCTATTCTCAACAGTCATCATAGCTCCCCATTGACTGAAAAATTCTGGCGGGACCACACCACTAAAGTTATTGTGCGCTATGTCTAAAATACGAAGATTTGACCAGTTGTGTCGGCCTTCACCGCAATGAACAGATCCATGGAACCTGTTTGATTGGAGAACAAGAACATGCAAGTTGGTATTGTTGCCCAAAAAACATGGATAAGTATCATTTATCTTGTTGTTCCCGAGGTTTAACACTACTAGCGTTGTGCAGTTGACAAGGGATTGTGGGATCTCCCCTTCCAAAGAGTTTCCATGCAGGTCTAGAATGCTCAAGCCACAGCTGCTTGAAAATGTTCCCTCTATTTGACCACTGAGACGGTTGTTTCCCAAATTTAGTACCTCAAAACTGTTACGAAAATCTCTAGATGTCCGATGGGGTTCAAGGTTGCCACTTAATTCAATCAAACACTGTGGTATTGTTCCATTTAAACGATTGTTTGACAAATCAAGGACCTCAAGGGTGGTAACATTGCATAAGGTGTCAGGGATCGTCCCAGTAAGCAAATTGTTAGAAACCGAGAAGAAATAGGCACCGGTGAGGTTTCTCCCAATGCTTTCCGAGATTGACGAGTTGAAAAGATTGTATGAAAAGTCGATGAAGGTAGCACTTTGTGGCGGTATCGTAATCGCCCCACTAAGACGATTGGAATGCAAGTCGAGTACATTAAGAAAATAAGGAAAATTGTAGGGCTCTTGGAGGGAAGTTAGGTTGTTATGAGAAAGGTTCAGATGCCACAGTTCTCCATTCCCAACTTCCCACATCCAATTTGGTATTTCTCCTTGAATTTTGTTGTCTGAAAGATCAAGCTGCATTATATCTGAATGGTTTCGTAGATCAGGGAACTTTTGGAGATTGCACGAAGCCAGATACAAATAGATTATATTTGGAAGGTGAGACACTATAGAGCTGTTGCTGCTTGTTATGATTGAAAACTTGTTATATGAAAGATTAAGGTACTTTAGGTTGTTGAGACCCTGGAAATCTTTAGTTTCAATTACACCACTCAGGTTGTTTGTTGAAAGAAAGAGGATTTCAAGTTGTCCAAGTTCAAAAAATGACCTGGGAATTTCACCTTTCAATTTGTTACTGCTTAAATCAAGCCAGTTCAATAATGATATGGACGAGTTTGAAAACTGTGGAAGCAGACCATCAAAATTGTTGTTGGAAAGATCTATATGTTGCACATTTGGCAGAGAGAACAAAGATGAAGGTATGCTTCCATTGAAACTATTGAATCCTAAATCAACCGAAATAAGATTATTAAGATCTTGAAAGTTATCAAAAGGAATCATACCCGATAAACCATTATTTGAGAGGTCGATGTGTGTTAGATTCTTGCAAAGCCGAAATGACGGGATTTTCCCGATAAACTTATTCGACGACAAGTCCACAAAGGAGAGTTGAGTGAGTTTTTTCATGGACTCTGGTATAGGTCCTGTGAAATTGTTCTGCTGCAGTTCTATCGAGGATAACTTATCAAGATTTCCAATAGATTCTGGTATCCATCCGGAAAAACCATTTTGTGAGAGGTCGATGTAAGTAAGATTCTTGCATAGTTTGAATGACGGGATTTCGCCAATAAACTTGTTTGAAGACAATTGAGTGAGGTTTTCCATGGATTTCGGTATTCCTCCGCTGAAATTACTCCATTGCAGCTCAATTCTTGATAAATTCTTTAGATTTCCAATAGATTCTGGTATCTCACCGTAAAAGTTTGTTTCCCTGATCACTAAACTCTGAAGAGCTCTGTTCACAGGAAACTCGGGTAACGAGCCGTTAAGATTTGTGTTTCCAGTTAAATCAAGACTCTGCAACTTTTGCAACTGGAGGACATTTTTGGGAAATGTTCCAATCAAGTTACATTCAGCAAGATTCAATATTGTTAGATTCTTGAAATTTGCAAAGAAATCCGGAACTGGAGCATTCAGATCGTTCCAAGCCAGACGAATTACCGAAAGTGATTGCAGCTTCTGAAGGGACTCATCTAAAGGGCCTGAAAGTTGACAATCTGACAAGCTTAAAACTTCCAAATTAGGCAAAGATGATGATAAACCCTGGCACCAATCGAGTTTATGTGATGCCATGTACACACTATCCATATAAAGACCCCTTAGCCGTGTGAGGTTGCGAACAAGTGTGACTAAACTTGGGTTCTCGAGTTTCAGTGAGGGAATTTCGTAGGAGTCAACTGAAGAGAGATCAAGAATCTCTAACCTTGTCAGCTGTG
This sequence comes from Chrysanthemum lavandulifolium, assembly GCA_022545495.1. Lineage (NCBI taxonomy): Eukaryota > Viridiplantae > Streptophyta > Magnoliopsida > Asterales > Asteraceae > Chrysanthemum > Chrysanthemum lavandulifolium. The sequence goes on along the minus strand of CM040241.1, from coordinate 307,480,347 downwards.
ACAATTCTTCAGGAATCTGACCAGAAAACCCCGAATTCGACAAGTTCAAATAAGACAAACTTGCAAGACTCCCAAATCTTGAAGAAATCGGTATAGAAATCAGTATATCGCCAAACTCATTTGCAGCAAGGTTCAAGCTTTCAAGATTCTTTAAACCAAATAGAGCACTGGAATCAGTAATTCCACCTGATATCGTTTCGCTGCTCAAGTCTAAACCGATAACCTGACCCTTGATGCTGCAGGTGACACCTCCCCACGAGCAGCAATCTGTGGCATTTGGCTTCCAAGACACTAGCTTTGTTGAAAGTGAAGAATTGAACTGCAGTTCGTTTTTCAGCTGGATCAAAATCGTTTGGTGGTTTATTTGACAGTGGCCTGAAACCAACAACGTATTGATCCCAAACAAGATCAGGTAAAAGGGTAACAAGAATATCTGAAAGCAGATTTGGGTTTTCATTATGAACCAAAATTTTGACACAAAATGATGTTTATGAACACTCGAGCCAAATCTGCTTAATTATTTAAAAAATTCATTTAGATTATATTTTATTTATATTCATTTCATAGACTCAACATGGCTTTGGTCTTTCGAATTTACTAGTCAAGTATTCGCAATTAGACAAACTATTGACTTTGACGTTTACTTTAAATTTACATGTCAAGTACTCAAGTAGTGAAAAAAAAAAAGAGTTAATGACTACTAACATTGTTAGTTTATATTGTATGGTTTACCAAATAATCCTCCATGTTGAAATACTTCTGAATCTGAGAATATTTACCCCATTCGTTTCATGAAAGTCACAACTTTGTATTAATATTAGTACAAATGAATTGATTGTATTTTACAATGATTTACAGGATTTGTTTTTATTGAAAGATGTTTGGTATTCAACATACGTCGGAGAGAAGTACCCTATTTTGATTGCCTAGCTTCTAACTGATGAGCTCAAATATCAGATAATGTGGTTCAACAGGTGGCTTATTAAAGGCTGTCAACCCAAAAGGACCTGCTTTGAACTGTACCAAAATTACGTGTTTCGACCCATTACCCAACCCGTCTAACCTATACAAAACGGAAGTCACCTGACCATACTCAGTATCTACAGAAACAACTGCAAGTATATAATAAAGTAGAAGGGTAAATAAGAGGGAGTTTGGCTACGTTTTTCTGAAGAGGTTAATAGCTTTTCATATTTTGGGTAGCACTTTAAAGTAAATGGTCAAGTCAATAGCTAGCATTATCATGCACATGCAACTAGCATTTTGTAGCTTCCTTGCAATTTCTTTCTTTGCTATTGTCCACACAATAAAATGTTTCCGTCAAATTGATTGATAGTATTTGAATGAAGCCATATCAAGACCCACTGATTTAGATCTCGTTGCTTAGCGAGTCAAAACTTATTACATAGCAATTTGCATTATAAATTCGAATAAGGTTTTGTTTTTAAAATCATAGCATTATCTATTTGTTAAAAAAACTACCGTAGTTTCCAATGAGAAGCCGACCGTGCTTTCAAGTACTCTTGATACCCTTTTGCCTAATTTTGTTTGGGGTTTATATGAGGTTGGTTTCGAGTCAATGCCAAATCTAAGAGCTAGCAGTTGATTTTGAACCAGTTGAAATACAATCTCTTGGAACAAAGATGTCACAAATTGTTGCAATTTGCTAGGTGTCACTTGCAGCACTTTCAATAATACTTATGCAATTATCAGAAGGATGGTTGTGATTGTGAGAACATTAAATCTGCATTTCAAAATGTTGGGTAGTGGATGGTTGTGACCAATGTGAATTAACTACTTTGGTAATGACCCGTTTTGTTATGATGCACACATTCATTCTCGATATGCGTCATATACCAAAACGGGTGATTGAAAACCGATAACCAAATGCTAGAAATTGATATGATTTCATACTGTATACACTCATTGTACGCACTATTAAGCTCCTCAAAAGAGCTTACGACAAAGTACTTTGTAGGCGATACATTGTGATTGCAACAAGTTTGATGCTTTTCCATATATTGTAACAAAAACAGTGCGTCACAAAAAAATATAAAAAGTCTGGGAATAACTAATTCCGATTAGAACATCTGGAAACAGAATCAAAAAACCGATAGCTACAAAATTTAATACCGCCCATACACGTAGCAGCAACCTGACAGAAAAAATCAGCTTCAGTCTGATGACGTTTCCTTGTTTTTCTTGAGATTTTTCTTCCTCTTCTTGAGAGTATCTACGTTTGCCTTCTTCCGTTGATTGCTAATCTGTTAAAGTAAATGAAACAATAGTTCAGTCAACAATGGAACTTGGTAATTTTCGAATGTTTTTCTTTACAAAGAACGGATATTTAACTAGTGACATAAACGGAAACTAACCTGAATGGCATTATACAATCCCCTCTTTTTACGTGACATAGTTAGCATGGCCATGTCTTCATCATCATTGATAAGCTGTTTTGGAGATGCATCATCCGCGTCATCTTTTTCACCAGTCTTCTTAATCTCAGTAGTATCAGACGTTTGCTGCATCTCATTTCCATTTTCAGTTCTTGATGGAACTGTTTTTCATCAATCGCCATCTGCATACAACGAAAATCTCATCAATGAGTAGAAGAATATGACGCTGAAAAACGTATAAAGTTCTGTAAAACATATAACAAACCTTCCGTTTTCTTTCAGCAGCTTCTTTAGCTTCAGCCCTATCAATGACTCCTTCGACAAGTAAATGGGCATTATCAAGATCATCCAATTCCGCACCTGGCATTGGAAGGATTTCTTTTCTCGCAGCTGCTTGAAGCATTTTTATTGTATCCGCATACTCGGGTACATACCCTTCTGCTTCATTGTCAACAAATGGAGAAAGATGCGGTGGAAGAACCCTGATTATTCACAAAATAATGTCAACATTTAGAAAACAAGATTAAAGTACTAGATCAATCGTGAAAATTTCGAAACTTACTTTCCAACCATGTAATCCTCAGTAGGTAGTATGAGTCTTGCATTTATGCAGTCAAAGACCCATTGTGGCTGTATGTAGTCTCGGGAAATAAACTTGTGACTTTGAGTCGGCCTATCAACAATCTGCACAAAATAAAAGTTCCAATAAGTTAATAAAAACGACGCTGTTTAATAGTCTTCTAGTAGATCAGTTATTAGAGATAAATATTTCATCAACAAAAAAGTAGTTTATTTGTGTTTGTTTTATCAGATACTATAGCCGGGTCTTGCAAGATACCTGATAATCAATGTCCTGGACTCCTGGTTAGATTCCTCCAATGGAGCTCCATCCCCTTCCCACGAAACCACACCACCGAAGGAGGTTATAACAAAAAGCAACGACTCCCTTGGAACCTGAACAACACAACAATTTGATTTTAAGCAGGACAAGGACAGAGAGCTTGAACGTGCAATACATAACAAGACTAAAGAAGGAAATAAAGCGTTTACAACAAGGTTCATCAAGGCACCTGCTTCATTACTAGGAAGTTGGTCCTGAAGCTGGGCCAGTCTAAGGCTCTAAGCTCAGACTCTTCATCGTTTGTTCCACTTGCCCGGTCTTTAGCATCAAAATATCTTGTCAAAGCATATAAATCTGCGAATTACGGAAATAAACAGCACACTCGAGTATAGTGACATATTAACAGCTGCTAAAGCTTTCTGTGTAGCTTTGACAAAGCTCATAAGCTCCCTTTTTCGGCTTACGAGATTATCAAGTTGACCGTATGGCTAGTTATCAAAGTCAAAAGCTCAACTTGCTAAGCTCGCAAGCCCAATAAAACAACCAGGGAGCTTTCTAAATCAGCATAAGCTCATATGTCTGCCAAAATAAGCTAACACAAACACCCCCTGATGATCGTCAACTAATAACTATAAAAATAAGCTCTTTTTAATAAATATCCATCCTTCTAGAGGGTGTTTGTTTTAGCTTATTTAGCGAGCTTTTGATCGTATGTAACTTTGAAAAAGCTCACTCACTGCTCAACTTGCTAACCCTACACGCCCAAAAAATGGCTTGCCAGCTTTTAGAAATTAACATAAGCTCATACGCCCGCTATATATACTACCACAAACATCCCTCTAGTACCTAATCATCATCAACTAACGCAAAAACAAAAATGCACATACAGTAAACCATAAATACGAAGAAATGAATGATACCTGAAAACTTTAAGCGGAACTTGAAGGTACTTAACAGCTTGCGACCTTGTTACATATCTAGCCGCATTACCTTCCTTCTTCTTTCCCTATAAAATACAATTAAAAAAAGATCAAATATACAACCTTTTCATTATAGTACAGTACAAAACATAAAATTAAGAAGGTATTCAGATAAGCTTATTCGAAAATAAGGGCTTATTTAAAATCAGAAAAGCCGATAAGCTCAACTTTTTTTGCTTAAGAGCTTATCCACATGAACTAATGGACTTCTATAAGTGATAAGTACAGGTTGATAAGCTCCTAAGCCAAAAAAAGTTGAGCTTATGAACTTATTAAACTTGTATCCACTTCACTTATAAACTTAAATAAGCATAAAGCTCAGAAACTCTAAAACTGGCTTATTCTCAAGGTCTTTGTCTTAGCTTATTTGATGGAATTAGAGCTTATTACAAGTTTGTTAAACACATAAGCTCAACATTTTAGCTTACGAAGCTTATCAACTTGAGTTTATGAGCTTGAAAAAGGTATAAGCTTAATTTGATAAACTAAAAAGCCATAAAAAACTGAACTTTTGAGCTAATCAAACTTGTAAGCTAAAAAACTAAGCTTATCGGCTTTCTCAACTTCAAAAAATCCCATAATCCTAAACAACCTTTTCCATCACTTCACGGTTAAAAAAAACATCATTTTAAGTTGTAAATAAGCTCATAAACTCTAAAAACTTGGTTTTTTTTCACGGACTGTTTGTAATAGCTTATTTGACCGACTTACAGCTTACTGCGAGTTTAACAAGCTCATAAGCTCATTTTTTGTGCTCATGCACTTACCAAGTTGAGCTTATGGGTTTAAATAAGCTATAAGTTCAAGCTCAAAAGCAAACACAAACAGAGCATACGATCTTATCAAACTTGTAAATAATAAGCTCAACCTAAGAACTTAAATAAGCTAGAAGGCAAAAAAGTCTTCCAAGTTGCTAACCTTATAAGCCCTGAACTGAGCTTATTGGCTTTCCCAATTTCATCAAAATCCCGAGAAATAAAGTAATACAATTATACAAACACCCCCCTAACTGCCTTTTTATCAAATCAACATATACTTCAAACTACAGTAAAAAGCAACTAAATATCCATAAAATTAAAAGCAAAAAAGAAAACCATCATTTAGCTCAAATTACAATAAAACATCCAATGTATCAAACTATGGGCTGTTTGGCTAAACTTATTAATCGTAAGCCCATTTGGGCTTATTTTATAAGCTCAAATTTCTGACTTATTTTGAGACTTGTCGGCTTATATAAATTTATCATAAGCCATAAAATTGGAGCTTATAAAAAATAAGCCGAAATTTCATGATAAACTTATATAAGCCGACAAGTCTCAAATAAATCCGTAAAATTGGAGCTTATAAAAAATAAGGCCAAATGGGCTTATGTTTAATAAGCTTAGGCAAACACCCCCTACAAGCCCATAAGCCACAAAAAGTAAGCATATGAGGTTATCAAACTTTGTAATAAGCTCACAAGTCCATAAAATAAGCTAGAAAACTAATCTTATTGGCTAATCCAAACACCCACTAACAGCATATGGGCCAAAATGAGCAGGAAAAAAAACCCACGAAATTTATAAAACATAAAAGATTGAATAAATGGTTAATTTGAGCTTATCCAACTAGTAATTAGCTCAGCCTATAAAAACCCTCAAGTTGAAAAGCTCATAAGCCCTGAAAATAAGCTTATTTTCGTTCCCACTTTCACAAAAGGACAGAAATAAGCTAATCCAAACACCCCCTATAATAAAAAGCATCAAACTTTACAACATATGAATCAAAATAAGCAGTTATAAAAAGAACCCATGACTTACAGCAGGTCTGTAATGTTTCGGCATGGTTGTTTTGATAATTTGGTGGCTGTCAGCTCTGTGTTTGATAAACCCTAATGTTTTATGGGTTATACTGCTTGTGCTGTAAATGACCAACGTTTAAATTGGTTGGATAAGCTATAAGCTAAAACCTAAGCTTATCAAAATAAAAACTCCATAAACCACTGAAATAAGCTAATCCACTAAACAAACTTGAATAAGCTCATAATAAGCTCATAATAAACTCATATACCCATCAATCAAGCTTAAAAACTAAGCTTATTGGCTTTAAAAACTTCATAAAAATAAACCCATAAGACCGAGAAATAAGCTTTTTCATCCCTTCTATCATTACAAGCTTATTAATATGAGCTTATGAGCTTGAAAAATCCATAAGCTAAAACCTAAGCTTATCAAAATAAAAATTCCATAAACCAATGAAATAAGCTAATCCACTAAACAAACTTGAATAAGCTCATAAGCCCATCAATCAAACTAAAACCTAAGCTCATAAACTTGAATAAGCTCATAAGCCCATCAATAAACTTAATTAAAAAAGCATGAAATTGAGAGCCAAATGAAAAGCAGAAAAGCATGAAGACTTACAGCAGGTCTGTAATGTTTCGGCATGGTGGTTTTGATAAATTGGGGGCTGTCAGCTTGTGCTGTAAATGACCAACGTTTAAATTGGTTATTGGGCGATTTGGGCCTTTATGTTTGTAATAGCTTATTTGATCGACTTACAGCTTATCTCGAGTTTAACAAGCTCATAAGCTCATTTTTTGGGTTATGAGTTGAAAAGAAAAAAACAAAGGGAGCTTACGAAACTTAAATAAGCTAGTTATAAGCTAATTTCATATGAAAATACAACTACCCAAAATCATAAATCATGAACCGTAATTGTCAAAATACAAAATCACTAGCAATTGAATAACTTGATGGGTAGGGTCAACAAAAGTCAACCTTGAACTAGTTATAGATTATTATCTGGTGGAGGTTTGGTCTCATGGCAATTTCAGTCCCTCTAGTTCTATTTTTAAGACACATTTAACTTTCAACACTTATACATAACTACTTGCTTGACTCATGTGCAAGACTAACCAACGTTAAACAAGATGAGTCCCTTTTAGGCCCTTTAGATGAGTCCCTTCAGAAGCTGCAATCACTTTCGGTAGTTCATCTGGCTTTGAACGATCTGATTGGAACATTTCCCAAAAAGTTCATTCAGTTGGAAAGTTTACAGATTCTTGATTTATCATTTAATATGAATCTTTATGGTTCTTTGCCTGATTTTCGTATGAATGGATCGCTTCAAACTTTAGTTCTTCACGACACTTCATCAACTAATAGTGTGATACTGTTCGAGCTTTGAAATTCTAATCTTCATTACTTGCCATCTTTAAAAACCAACTAACCACTCTTTCATTTCACACACTCCACTCCATCTCTCTCAAACTCAACCTGTCCCTCCCCATTTCCTATTTCCGGCGACATTTATATTTACCTCACTCCATCTCTCTCATCCTCGGTCCTCGCCCACTTGTCATTTTCCAATTGACGTCAAGCGATGGTAATATCATTTTCTTTTCTTTTTACTCTTTATTTGATTCTTGTCATATATATAACGTTGCATTTACACCATTTTTTAGGTTTTGCTTCTTTAGTTTGGATATCATAAGTAGTCATGGTGATAGCTTGATGTATCTTTCTAGATGAAAATGAATCAATAATGACAAAAACCTTTGTCAACGAAGCGGAATAATGACAAAAACCTTTGTCAACGGCCAGATGCAATATTTTTACTCGCTTTATGCGTAGTTGTGTTTATATGCATGCTGGGTTTGTTGTGCTTCTTTTTTTCTTCTATTTTGATGATGCACAAAATTGGAGTTGAATACAATAATGGAGAAAGAGAGGATGTGAGAAGATGGGGAAAGAGCTGGTTAGAAGGTTAGTGAAAGCATGAGATGAAAAAGTGTGAAAATTGGTTGGGCTTTAATAACAAGAGGTTTAACGACTAAAACTCATTTAGTATTTGTTGATATAGGCTTTTGGGTCATTTCATTTTTTTGATATATGTGTTTGTGTTGGTCCATTGGTGGTAGCGTGGTTACTTCGTTTTATTATCTTTAACAATAAACAAAAAGTCTCATCAATTGTTCCTCTTTTTAGCTTTTCCCATTTGCATTTTTTTTTTTTTTATCCTTTTATATTTTTAGGCAAAGTGATTAAAACTTCACTCTCTCCACAAAGAAGTTATGGAAAATCAAAGGAAACAAAATTGCGAGTATGGAAATGTACTTGAGAAATGTGATGGGATAAGCAAAGAAAAAACAGTGCAAAGTATGGAGATGTCGACATCTTGTATAAAAAGAATGGTGATTTTTGTCAACATAGAGATCTTTAAAATATGTGATGGTGATTAGTCAACATGGAGATCTTTAAAACAGTGTGCAAAGTATAGAGATGTTGACTACCTGTAGGGTGGCTTTTGGTAGACAATGATAATTTTTTCTTAATTATATTTTATTTTTATATTGTATACTGATTTGTCTTTTTTAGTATAAAGATATTTTCCAAAGAAATACAAAGGTATGTATTTTCCCCGGGTCGTTTTCCCAACGAGGGATAACTGGAGTTTAACAACTCACGTCGCATGATTCGGGACTCGAATGGGTAAAAAGGATTTTTAGTTATTTCTAAACTACGGGGCAAGGAAAAGTAAAGGGATGCAATTAAAAGTACTAAACTTATGGTGCAAACAAGGAATTAAAACTAAATATGCAATATAGAACTAAAAACGCGAATAACGTAATTATAAACATGTGAATTAAAATGCAAACTACACTATTTTAACCCATAAAAATGAACTACTATTTTTCTACAGCTAAGAATGTGATTTGAAAATTATTTGAAAGTTAAAACTAATTTTTTTGGTTTTTATTGATTTATTTTGAATTAAAAACTAATTTTGTAATTTTAAAATAGATTTAAAATGCTAAAATTTATGAAAATTTGCAAGAAAATTACAAAAATATTTTTCAAAAATCTAATTTAACTAAAAAGAATTTTCAAAACTGAATCGCATTTTTCTGACTTTTTCTCTAATTATTATGAATTTAAAACTATTTAAAACTAATTAAATTGATAGAAAATACTATTTAATCTAAGAAAAATCTGGAAAAATATTTTTTATTACTTTTTGAATAATATTAACCTAATAAAATTGAAATTGTATTTTTCTGACCTCTTTCTAATTTATTTGTATTAAAAGCTAATTAAAAGGCCTTAAAAATGAATTTAAATGCAGAAAAATAGTAAAAGAGCATGGAAAAATATTAAAAATTCCATAAAATTCTAAAATAATACTGTGAATCAGGGAAAAATGATATAAACTACTTTTGAGAATAGGAGGTAAGATTTGGGCTAGACCTGATATGGAAAAGCTAGGGGAAATAAGCTAAAAGCTACTAGAAGGCATCCATAAGCTGTAACAACCAACAATAAACCTATTCTAACCAAAACTAACCTAATGCAATCATAATAAAGCCTAATAAGTACAGGATCAAAGCACTTAGCACAAAATCAGATTCTAAAATGCTAATTCCAAACACTCCTAACCCATCCACTTTAAGCCTAAATTTAAGTGATTAAGAAAAATCCTAAAAATGAACTAAAACTACCTAGTTGTAGATCACCAACCAGAGAACTTAAATCTAGAATTTCAGCTAATAAGGATCAAGTATGAGAAAATGAAATATTCAAAAAACAAAAGCCTATTGGGATAAGAGTGACTGATGTAACAGCAGTTAATGTGCAAAAAAGGGAAATCACAGGCTAGAAATAAGCTACTTGGATAAAGCACTAAGAAACTCTCTAAAGGCAAATATCTAAAGGCTAGAAATAGTGATTTTTAATTTTTACTATTTTTTATAACAACTGAAATTTGCTTAAACTCACTTGTGAAAACCGAGAAAATACTAAAGAGACTATTTGACGTAATTGGTAAATCACTTGAAAAGCAATTCCGACTAGAAAGCTTAAAACTATGGTTGACCCAACATCTCAATAAGTTTGTAACATCACTTGCATCAACTCTCACTAAAGTACTAAATCAGAACTTATGAAAATAGCATAATCCAAACACCCCCTTAAGCTTCTAAACTAATTTTCAAAACTATATTTTAAAGGAAAACTGATTAAAACTTCAACTGTGAATCAAATAACAATTGAACTCATCCTAAAAACTATTTCAAAACAGAATTGCATCAGAAATTCGTTTGACTTTTCAACTTTGAAACAGTTTGACTTTTGTATAAGTAAAGAAGAATTCTATTAGGTTTTATTACTTCTAATAACGGATTACAATAAGATGGCGAAAACGGCAACAAGTCGTCGCATGAACCCCTTTGAATAGCGAAACCAATTCTACTAAAATGAAATTTTATGACTTAAGGTCGCAAAATTACTTTGCACAACCCGTTGAACCCTAGTCAAAACTCCACATTGCACAAACTAGGAACCCAAATGTATCAAAAGCAAAAGGGTAACTGCGCTGATTCTCTAAACAAGCTTTCTCGTGTTTGGCAACTTTGCTCGATTCCGCTTTCAACGCCGCTTGTCCCAAGAACAAACCCATTGTCCCTTAGCCCAACAAGAGGGACATCCGTAAGATCCACACAACATGTTTCCCTACCATCCAAACACAAGTATATTAGTTGGGCCGTAGTAGACCTCCTTCTGCGGATCGCCGAAAGTTCACGGGCCCTTTTTAGAAGAAATTCCGCCGCTTAAGAACATCATACAAGACATCCCTAACCAAATCATGCATGTATTTGAAACCCAGTAACTCCTTGCAATGGACCGCATGCTCGCCAAAGGAATCTAAACAAACCTTCGGCAGACCGGGCAAGGCTCATCACCGTAAACAGAGGATCATTAGCCGGTACTTAAGGATAGTCCGGTACATCTGTGTACGATATATGTTGGCCTAGCCTTCAATGGGGATAACCACAAGAAATCTTGAGCATGAGGAGCTCTGAGACATTCAAACACCGCTTTTGCCGAGGGATAAATCAAACTTCTCCCAAACTCCCGGACGATTCCACTAAAAAGGGCACACGCCAAAACATTTTGGCTTTAGGTGGGCGGTGTCCTTGTTGAGAAACCGCTAAGATCGAAATCGAAGCGGACATGCGCAAACGATCCATTGCATACCCATAATCGAGTCAACCTCATCAATACCACATCCTCAAGAATGTGATCCCTGAACTCCAAGATTGCGCCTCGAGGCCACAAAAGCATAAGTAGATACATCATCACCGAACATAAACCCAACCCACCAAACCGAAGTCGGAAGGGATGCGAGCTCCATTGAAAATCCCCAAAGAAAGGGCCCCACAAACCACAATGGCCTCTATTGCCTCCAAGGCCATTGTCAAAAAAGAAATAGCTTCCCTATATACATAGGTTGGCACGCTCGAGACCGAACATCACTTTGCGACGCCCATACATGAAAGCAAAAGGAGCTCAGATTGAGGGTCGCAGACTTGTGAGACAACTCATTAGTTCCACAACACGAGATGCCTTTTCACGCCCAACCGCTAATAAACCCGTGATCCCGGCCATCAGCGCCCAAGGAGTTTCACACCCAATGTCGGCCTCCCAATCCGTGGGAAATAAACCATCCTGCACCTTTACCCCATTACATAAGGGCCAAAAACTTCGCTTTCTTAATGTTGAGTTCAAGGCCTGTGGGGCCTCACCATGATAATATCTAAGGCTTTAGCTACCTCTTTAGTGTCACCGATAATCGTATCATCATCCAAATACCAAGCATGGAAAAGAAGTCTCGAATAATCCCTAGTCCGGTGGGCAAGTGGGTGCAAAACTAAGGCAAAAGAAAGAGGTTCTAAGGGTCCCCTCATTGAACTCCAGGTAGGACCAAATATGGTCACACCCACATATAACCTCGCCCGATCGACCATATAAAAATCTACCCATAGGGAAATAGACGGGCATCGAGTTCGAACCTCATTAAAAGGGTAGTCCGATCCACCAAGTTGATGGCATTTGAGAAGTCAACGAAGCATAGCCAACGACCCATCTGAATGAAACTCATGTAAGAATCTGTCGCGCATGGAGCACGGCCTCCGCCCACTAGGGACTCCCACTCCAAACCGAAAATCACCAAGGTAATTGGACATCTCCTTCGACACCCTCATAGCCACCTTGGATACCAGCCTCCTCCAAATCGTGCCCACCTGCAATAGGCCTAATCCCATTATCCGGTTTGAGCAACGGTGTGCGATGCAACAAACTCGCCAAAACCTTAGGGCACCTCCCCCAAACATAAATTAACCACCACAAAGATAGCATTGAGTAACCCAATAGCGATCGCCGACCCTCTCTCGCAAAAGCATCTAAAATGTGTTGGGCCTCAATCCGTCTCCACCACAAGAAGTCCCTTTGGGAAAGATTGAATACACCCAAGAACGCTATCAACATCCACAACAAGTGAGGCTCGTAGAGCAAGGAAACAGTATAACCGGGAGGAAGTATGGGATGCTTAGCCAACAACGTCAAAATATCCGTACTATAAGGTGCAACCTCAAGAACATAATACTTTAATAGCCGCAGTTGAAATGCCCGTCCGAAACTTTCTCAAACATTGTTTAACATTAGAACACACCGAGCTACTGTGCCCAGAGCCAAGCCCATCCTCTCCCGGGCCACCCTCAAGGTTGGGCAAAAGCGAGATAATAAGTTCATCAAACCATCCCCACCCCAAGCAACCAACGCACCGCTGAATACTAAGGCATTGCAAAGACTTCCTATTACCGACTTGCGCTCCTGACGGTTAGAAGGCCTGAAAACACGTAACGTGCAACGCGGTAACAACAAAAGTTTTACCCATGCCTCAATAGATGTTGGCATAGCCGCCACTTTACTAAGAGCAGCAACTAAAGCATGAGAAAAGCCATACGACGCCTATGAGGATGCTCTTAACAATGTGATAGGTAGGAGAACACACGATCAAGGAGAACTTCATCCACCACCACCCTCCCAAAGGAACCACTTCCTCCCAACACGTGGCCTAGCGATCCCCACTATAAACTCCTCAACATCTCCGTAACCCACTTGAACCGAGCCAACCCATCCTCATGATGGCATGCACGACTGAGAGCATGTAGACACATACACACCCCACACAACCACTGATTTGAGACCTTTAAAGCCTCCCCAACCGAAACAAACAATTCACAATCCGCGGAAAGCGCCTCTCTCAAGGCCCCCCTCCGATCGTCCAACGACAAATGGAGACGCTTAATATGGGCAACCAACCGAGGAAACCCCTTCGCCCCCGCCATTCCATCTGGGCAAAAATGGAAATTTCTAAAAGGACACGGCCAAACACCCACCGAAGAACAACCACTCACCTCCATGGATGGAGCCCAAAAGGAGAAACAAACTTCGATTTAGGGACCTGAAGGTCCAAAACCCTAAAAATAACTCATATTTTGATTCTTTGACCAAGACGGCCAAAGAATCAAAATAAAGTGGGTTTGGTTTGGTTGAGGCAAAATGTCAAACACTTGGTGTGCAACTCAAGAAGTGGAAAAAGATGAAGGCTTTAGTAAAAATTGAAGGATGAAAGTTGGTGTAATGGTGTAAAAGATGACCGGGAAGAATTCATACAAGCTAAAAGGAGTTAAAAGGAGTTGACCAGGTTAATGGATATTTGACCGTGGGTTATTGAACGTGAGACTTGGGTGGGTAAAATGGGATACGGGCTATAGTTATTTGGGATGGGTTTGGGCTTTTGGGTGAAAGGGTAGTGTAGTGGATTTATTTGGACTTTGGATTTTTGATTTGGTTTTGTATTTGTATAACTATATTAGATCATTTAGGACCATTTTTGTAATTTGTAAAACAATAAGGACCAATGGTGCATTTTATGAAATGTAAAAGGTGATTTTAGCATGTTATCAAATTTGTTGTAGCTATTTAAGTTTTTCTATTTGTTTCATATGCTAGGGCCGGCCAAAAACTTTACTTCTTTACTATATTACCTATAAAGTCGAGCAAAGCACCGCAAAATTATTATACTAGCCAAAACAACTTTATATAATACTAGCCTTTGTGGGTTGTGTGACTTTGTGTCCTATATGTGGTAAATAAAAAGAAGCTCGGTTTTCTTGTAGCAAGCCTAAAAAATGACACGTCATATCTGGAAGCAAGCCAAAAAATAACACATCGTATTTCATTTCCTAACAAGTTTTGAATCGATGGATTACGGTGCATCTAATAAACTGAATAGTGTGTCAATGTGTCACTCACTTTCAATTAGAAGTTCTTTTCAGAGTTTCAACAACAAATAAATAGCCATGCATCCTTTTAAAAATATTTTTAGTACCAAACTAACAATAAAACTATATCATAAGTCATACGAGTAACTAATAGTGATATTGGCAATGTTATTAACTTATGGAGCATATTTTGTAAGTTTGATGGCCATGTAAATCAATGATGCATATAGATTACTAACTTATGTATCGGACATATAAAAGTTTAATTTAAAGAAGTTAATAACATGTCAAAGGAGTCCTTATATCAAGTCTTACTAAAATAGCATTAGCAATAAAACTAAATTTAACGGATAGCAATAACATTAGCATGGTCCTAATCTGTTTTTGTCAATATATGTGTTAATAAGTTTTTTTTCCCTTATACAAATGGAGATTATTGGCTTTGCAGGTCTTGAGATTTTTTTGTTGATCGAGGACTAAAAGATCGTTCGTTGAACACATGGCTCTAAATGAAAAACTTTTGCCACCGGATAATTCCACTAATCAAATAAAACTAATTATGGTTGTTTTTTGTCAGCCGCTAGATTCATCTACTTACAAGCGTTGATATGTTCCGTATGTATTGTATAAATCTTGTGAAATACTGTATTAGTTTCAACATGATCCACCATCATTGAAATACTATCCATCTTTTTTGCGGTGATTCACATAAATTTTTACTCTCATCTTGATAATAAAACACACGGCCACCTCTAAAATTAACGCATAAACCCTCTTGGGCCGTGCTTTTGCACGACCAAAAGAATTTCCTAGTATGCTTATAAAATATGGAGCAAGATCCTCTCAAGTTGTATTATACAACTTGAGTCAAGTTGTATTATACAACTTGAGTCAAGTTGTCTGATTATGAGCCATTGGATTTGATCTAATGGCTTAAATCTAAACAACTTCTTTTGATTTGAACCATTGGATCAAATCCAATAGCTCACAATGATCTAACTTGACTCAAGTTGTATCAACAACTTGAGAGGATCTTAGTCCTAAAATCAAGCATAGTCATACAAATAATATAATATAATATAATATAAAAGTACCTCATTTGATTTTGGGGTGTAACATAGAATTACTTTAATTTCACGCCGATTCCTTTAGGAACTGGCAGTTTTGCAAATTTACTATATCTAAACTTGTCGAATTCGGGTTTTTCGATCACAACTAGCACGACTGAAAAGAACTGTCACATCTGACAAGTTTGCAAAGTCTTGATCTTTATTTGCTTTTTTTTCCAATAGAACTCGTTCAGTAAAGCTTGAAACCCCGGATCTAGCAACATTTGTTCATAACCTCACACGGTTACAAAATCTTTATCTTGATAATGTGAACATATCATCACAAAAGTTAGATTGGTGTTAGGGTTTATCATCCTCTTTGCCCTAATATGGAAGTTTTAAGCTTGCTAAATTGCCACCTTTTAGGTCCTTTAGACTACACTTATGGGAAATTACAATCACTTTGTCTTACAATTTCTACTTTGGAATTTGTTATTAGGCCTAAAGGCCATACGTCATCGGCTAGGCGACTACACATCAAGGCATATGCAACAAACCTGAAATAAATCTCCACAACCTCCGTCCTAACTCAAAATAAATCTACATAATCACATAGGTTGATCTCAACTGTCCATTTTTTGACCGCGACAGTAAACCTCACTTTCACTCTTGTTTTTAAAATTAAATATCTTATAAACCGTTAGTGCTAGGTGAAACTAATCACATCATTGCGAGAAATATAAAATTATCTTTTCATAACACGGTAACCACGCAAAGCAACGGGGGCAAATAGTATATTTAGGGGTGATCTTTTTATTTTTGTTTTTTACTTTTTGTAAACGATGTTTTTCGATAATAACTGATAGTCGTGTGCTTGTGATGTGAGATGATGAAAAAGGTTAATATGTAACATTATTATCTTCAAATTTTAGAGTTATGATTTCATATATAAATTTATTATAGTAATTATATCTTATTATTGTAACATCTAATTTAATGCTATTAAGTAATATGCAAATAGTGGATTTTAAAGTTTGGTTTAAAAATTAATAAATGTAGCAAGTTGTGTAAACATAAAAAGTTTAAGACTTCTATTTATAAGATCACCGGGTATAGTAGTGAGCCACCCTCGCCAATCCGAGGTGGAGCGATCGCCAAGTCCTTCGTCACTGCACCGGTTGTGCAGTTCGCCAAGACCTAAACCAAGTTTTTGGCGTGCGAGATTGGGAAATTTGCATATTTTTACTTGCCTTTAAAAAGTTTATACACTTCATTTTTATACAACCACTTTTCACTATATATAAACCCCTTTACACAATTATTTTTCGAGACAAACTAAAATCTTTCAATCTCATTCCTTTAATATATCACAAAAAATGTCTCAACACCCAAATCATCATTTCTTCAAGAACCTTCTGGATGTCGCGATATCCAAGCTCATCATCTCATTAAATCCCGCCACACCTTCATATGCAAACTCAAGATTTTCCTCATCACAACATCACTTTGCTCGCTTGGTAGCCCATATACTATGCCACCATACACAACCGAGCAAGATATCTTCAATAACAACAACTACTTCAATAACAATTTCAACATTTTCAACAAAATCCGCCTCAACTCTATCTACCACAACAAACACCAGCACTACCACAAACTAAACAAGCACTACAAGAAAACCCACGAAGAAAAAACGTGAACTTCAAAAAAAAGACAACCACCACTACCACCACAAATCCTGAAAAGGTAGTCACTCATTAGATGCCCCAAGAGAAAGAATTATTAGTCACTTGTTATGTTGCGGTTTCCGAGGATAGCCAAGTCACAAATGAACAAGTTGAGCAATGTTTTTGGGGGAAGGCTCTTAATGAGATCATTCAATCTATTCGGAGATGATTCGATACCACGTCCTCCCAAGAAACAAAACGAAAAAACAAAATGAAAGACCACGCCAGCACAACAATGAGTAACCCGCAAGATTTTGGGAGTCTTTATAAATTGAATTTAGACTCAAATGGGAGGTCGCTCAAGGTATGTACTGTGATGACTAAATCAAGGATGGCACAATAATGAAGTTAGTAAAATGAATTTTATCGGCACTAGCACCGTGGGGTTACCGGAGGAGGATGCCTTCATCATTAACATGCAAAAAGAAGAAATTCGAGCAAAATATAATAGAATGAACCGCAATTGGTAGTCTACGTTATTTTTTATTTTTTTTAATTTTTCGTTTTGAAATTTTTATTTTTATTTTAATGAATGAATCCTCTCTTATAACCTATATATATGTATCATGTTTATGGAATAAATCAATCAAGCAATTATACCATTCAATATGGTATCAGGCTAAAATAATACTATGGTCGTAAAAATACTCTCCTTCCTCCCATCTCACGTCTATCTCCTATCCCTTATCCCTAAGCATCACACCTTATGTAACTAAACCTTAGGCCTCCATCCATCGAATCAAATAGCTGGTGATGACCCCATCACAACAAACACGACAATTACATCCACCATTAAAATCATTTCGTTCAATATACCTATCAAGTTGAGCCTTGAAAAACACAACTATATCACTTGATGTTCTTTCCTCAAAATCCGTCTCGGTAGCCTTGGATTATAAACTCACTTCGAGGGCACTTCTACAAGCTCTAATGACCCTCAATGGAATAAACAAGATGACCTAGTAAAGGTATGGATATTCGGTACCCTAGAAGAATCTCTTCAAGACCAAGTTATCCCAACCCCTGGGAATGCAAAATCTTTGTGGGATCACATTAAGGATCTCTTTCACGACAAAAAGACGGACGTGCAATAACCCTTGATAGTGAGCTTCGGTCTATCAAGCTTGGCAGCCTCACCATAAAAGCTTATTACACCAAAATAAGAGCTATGGCAGATCGATTAGTTAATCTAGGAGAAAAGGTTAGTGATAAAAATATGTGTATGTATGCACTAAATGGGCTTGACGCGTGGTATAAGGGTATAGCTCGGCTCATACGTCATGTGGAAAACTAGAAGGGGAGGTTGAATAGTTTTACCGATTAAAACTTGGTTTTAAACTATTTAGATCAACTTATGTCAATCTATTTAAACATGTGTGTCGGATGTAGATAGACAAGCATTTATAAGTATGTAATGAAAAGATAAGGAGTAAGAAGCACAAAACCACAACGTGAGTATTTATAGTGGTTCGGCTACAAGGACACCTTCCTTGCCCTACTCCACTCCCCGAGTCACCTACTCGAGAGTTTGTAATCACTACACGACACCAACTCCTTATGGCGGAGAAGCCTTCACAACGTTGCCTACTCTTTTTCCGGTACTAGGCTAACCACCGGGTTCTTCCACGAGGTAGAACCAAACCTATCACAACGTCGCCTACCCTTTATCCGGTACTAGGCTAGATACCGAGTTCCACTACAATAGAGTAACTACTACCCAACACTACAACAACAACTAACCACAAAGGAGATCTACTTCTTATAACAACATCAACAAGGATATCAACATCCTTTGACCCAATAATAATCTATCGTGTACATCGAACACACCATATCTAATGTACACCTTAGGCACCTTTCACTAATGCCTTTGACTCGATCTCAAGGTACCCTTCACTAATGCCTTTAGCCTTGACTTCTAAGCACCCTTCACTAGTGATTTCAATACGGACGATCGACACCTTTCACTAATGTCTTCGTCTTGACTCTTTTAGACATCTTTCACTAATGTCTTCAACACTACACCTCTTATGAGAAAGAAGATAACTATCAACAAGAGAACCTCAGGAGTCTTGATGATAACGAAGCATGGCAACTCATGGACTTGAGCTTGCTCGACTTCAAAAGGTGGTGATCTCGCCTTTAAGAGGAGCCTAGAGAATCACACAAAAACAAAACTACATAAATAGATCACTTGGATCTGAGGTTAGAGAGTTTATAACTCAAAGAGAAAATATGTGAGAAAGGGGTAAAAAACAATGAAAAAATGGCTCACTATTTATAAAGAGAAAATGGCTACTATTCCACGGATCCGTCCAGTGTAATACTGGTGATCCGTGGGACGCTCCCTTTTGCCCATGGGTTTTGGGTCATGGGTCATGAGTTATGGATCATGGGTATCCAAGTAGATACAATGTATCTACAAGATGCAATGCATCTAGTCCATAGTTCATGAATTAAAACCATGGGTCATGGATTAAAACCATGGTTCATGGATATCATCCATATATGACTTAAGCATGATGTCATGCAATGGGTTATGGGTCAAGCTCCATGGGTATGGGTCACGGGCTTTGGGTTGTACCCAACTACATTCAATGTATTTGGTCAATGAGTCAAACACTTAAGTTTCTACCCAATTGTATTACCCATTATAATACAAACTAGTTATGTATATATTCACCCAATATGTAAAGACTAGTTGTTGTACATATGTATTATTAAATCATAAAATCACTTATACTTGTTTTAGTGTTTTGTGAAAATGTAAGTGTGTTAGAAAACTATTGGCTCAAACCATTTACGTATTTTATTTGTTTCGTTAAAATGATTTTACGCTTGTTATCGACAAAACATTGAAGATCGTAAAATATAAATAAACGCTTTTACGGCTTATTTGTATTAACAATCTCCCTTTTGTTGATGACAAAACATAAAATTATTTTAAAGAAAAACTAAAGTTCAGAAGATTTGAATTTGTAGTTTTACTTTCTTTCTCCCCTTTTTTGTCAAAATAAAAAGAGCTTTGAAAGGACCTAACACATTGTTTTAAGAAAACATGTGAAAGAAAAAAAAATAGAGAGCAAGTGACGGAAAAAGTTCTCGTCGTAACTCCCCCTTGACGAGTCCATCCCTTTGTGAGGGCGTCAAGTAAAAAAAAATTACTAAATTAGTTCATTTGCAACTAAGTTAGCAAAAGATTTCGTTTATGTGACGAATATGCTCCCCCTTGATGATTGTAACTTTGCAAAGGAACGTCATGAAATGTAATCCTAATATTGCAAGTGATTTTGCAATGTAATGCTTTGACACAAAGCTCCCCCTAGCTAAGGGTGTCAAAGTCTTCACGTGTAAATTGAAAATCTACAAAACAAAGGTTAGAAAACAAGTATATAGTGCATAATTTCCTGCAAATAAGACTCACGTTATTAGAAAACTAGTCTTCTGTTGCACAGATCCCACGGTTCCCTCCTTGGAGGGATCCGTCTAGGCAAAACGTGGGGATCCGTCTGTCATACAGCAAATGTGATGTACCAAAACATGTTGGCATCAAAATGAGATATGTATTAGACCAATAATCCTATACTCAGAACAATATTACAAATATCATGTAATTTCATTTAATAAAACTAGATATATGATGTTCATGACTCTAAAAACTAAGAAAATACATGACTTTGAATTACTAGACTATCTAAGTCGCGCTTGATAATAGGACACCACTAGAATCCTCTAGCTAAAGTTTGTTTAGGTTTAATCTCGTCTAAACGTTCAAGGAGGTGATAAAACATGAAACGTTGATCTTCACGTACTTCATGTATCAAACTTTCAACATGTTGACAATGATAACAATCTTTGTCATGGCTAGGTAGTGGTGATGGAAGAAAGGAAATTGCTTGATGTGAAGGATCAAGTGAAGCAGGTTGAGGAGCCCCAAACGAGAGATGGATTGGCAGAGGCGCATTTAAAGATGGCTCGACCGAGAATGATGGTGGTGATAGAGAGGTGTCAACTTCCATGTGGTCGGGTGGTTGACTTTGATGATTTCTCATAATCCAAAAGGGATTATTTGATGGTGACGGAGAAAAGGAAGCCAGAGCTAGTGTTGAGTCAACACATTGATTTTGTTCCACTATTCCTCTTAATGAGAAGAACGTTGCCGGTGGTGGAGGATGAGATGGCCTAGGAGGCAAATCCTCTAGATTGTAGAGGTGTGGTGATGAGAGTGGAGTGGTGAATGATAGAGCTCTAGGAACCAATGGTGATGGTTTAGTGGAAATGAGATTGTTTGGTTTAAGAGGTATGGTGGTGTTTGGCATTGGTAGTTTTGTAGGAACTATCCTTTTAGGAATTGCTTTGATTGGTTGAGTTGGTGGTGGAGAAATCCTAGCATTTGTTGATTTAACCGGAGATGATTCGGTTGAGGAAATTTCGTGTACAACACGAGCAATTTTCTTGGGTGGTACTTCGGTGGATGAGTTACCACTAGGAGCTTTCCTCATGATGAGATGATTCAAAGAGGTTTGTAAAGGTTTCTAAGTGCTGAAGATGATGACTTTAGGAGTCCTAACAATGTGATTTATAAAGCAAAGGATTTGGCAAGTGCATTCAGGACTTAAGCCACTAAAAATCCTTGGAATGTGATGATTAGCATGCACAAGAGTCAAATTCAGAGTTGTACTGATCTAGGAGCTTAATTAAGATGAGATGGAGTGTTCAAGTTAGCAAGATGGGCTTGAAATGATTGTTTTAGCTAGAGTTGACATGAATCTGTAACACGGATCCCACAGTTACCTCCAATGAGGGATCCGTCTAGGCTAATCCTAGGGATCCGACTCTCAGCAGCTAGGAAAAGATAACAATGATGTTTGTAAGGTCTAATGCTTATACCTTCTTGAGTGTCTTAAATGAAAGGGTACTTAAATGCTTAAGGGCAATGAGTGATGTAGCTAATAATTGCCTTTTATGAAAGAGATTGGAACTTTTATGAGTACCAATGAGTGTCCAAAGATGAAACTAAAGATTTGAGAGTCTCAAATGGAGCTAAATGATCCAAAAGACCAGATAGTAACTTAAAATAATGTTTTGGAGGATATCCTAAAAGCTTAAGATGGAAAAGCTAGAATTTGACCCATTTCGACCTATTTTGAGGTAAGGATGACTACAATCAATTTTCTAAAATTGAAAGATTTCTAAAGCTAGATGTATTAACATGTGAGGGATCATGTGTGAGTATAAGAGCGGAAGAGTAATGAGTTTTGATGAAACGATAGATCTACAAGCGCCTTGAGTGTGATCTAAGTGAGTTATGCGTGAGTATGAGACTTTTACTCAGCTTGATAAGGACTCAATTTGTCCTAAGACACTATGTTTAGCTTAGTGTGAAGTGATCTAAAGACATGTTTTGAAATAAAATGATTGCAACTGCATTTGCCGGATCCCACGGTTGCCTAGGAGTAGGGATCTGTGTAGCACAAACTTTGGGATCCATCTCTCTGCTAAACTGAACCTTTACAAAATGTATGCAAGGGTTGCACAAGGCATCATATTTCAAAGTTAGTGTTTTCTAAGAAGTTCGAACACTAATATAGTGGAGATATCAAATGTTAAGTGTTTTTTTTCATGAAGGAAATTACATTACATTGATAAAGCATGAATACTAAGGATTGACCCTATTTTGAAAGAAAACTAAGTTCCTTGAGCGTTTTCGCTAGATGGATCATCAAATGGTTGATGAGTGTTTGCCGATTTAGGGATGAAGAAAGTCTTCATGAGAGATGTGTTTAGAGGTTCCATCATCTTGTTCACAAGTACGTACAACGGACTTTGAAATTTAGAAAATATTTTTGAATCATATAACCTTTTTAATAAATCTCTTTTATTCGGTATAGGATATCTAATCTATTTTAATACTTTATTTAATGGTTTATAGTTTATAACTAGTCTCGGTGCTCCTCTTTCAATTTCAGCACTATTTATAACATAAAAGGCTGAACATGACCATGGAGACTTAGATGGTCTAATTAGATTCTTTTCTAATAATTCCTGTATTTCTTTTTCTGCAATGTTGTACTAGTTCTTGAGACATATGTATAGATTTGGACTTTGTAGGTATATCTTTTTCATTAAATTCTTTTATATAAAGTAGACTAACAATATGTTGTTTTTTTTTCCAGAAAGCATTTGGAATGGTAACACAAACATTCTTTTTAATTTTTTCTTCTATCTGTTTTATTTTGCTTTGTATAATGGTACTTTGTAAATGATCATGTATTCTTTTGTCATTTATTTCGTTTATTAAATATTCCATATGTTTCTTTTTATTATCAATAATATTTATTTCCTTAGTTATCATTGGCATAGCAAATTCAAATAATATCTTTTTTCCTAGGACTTTAACAGTTAATCCTTTTCACTGACTTTAAATGGGTATAATTATGTTATAAATGGTTGTCCTAAAATAAGTTGAGAACCCATGTTTTTAACTAATATTAGATTTGTTTTATAACAATAATTATTGTTACATACATGAACATTTGATAATTTATATCCTATCATTAGTTTAGATCCAGTAACAGAAGATAGTCTTTGTGATGATTTTTCATAATAATTAGTTGGAACTAATCCTTCTTGTATACAGTTTAAGTCTGCTCCAGAATCTACTAAAGCAATTAATGATAATTTATATTCATTATTTATTACAATGTTTACTTTATTATACCATCTTTGAGTGCTAATACTTTGTATATTATTTACAACTAAATTGTTAGATGTTTTTGTATCATTACTCTCAATTTCTTTCTTCTTATCTTTTTCTAATATATTCATTCTTTGTTTTATACTAGCTATTTCTGCTTTAACTATTTTTAATTCCTCTTGTAATTCTGGTATCGTAATAGGTTTATTATCCTTATTAAATCTTTTAAATATTTCCATAAGGTTATAATCTTGTGTTTCTTCTATTGTCTTGTTTTCTTTTATTTTTTCTTTTAATTTATCCAAATATATTCTTTTTATTTCTTTATCTTCTATTTTTCTCATTAATTCTATTAATATTTTAATTTCTTCACTATCATCAGTTATACCATTTATTTTATATTCGCAAATACAGTTACCTAAACATTCACATTCTTCTTATTCATTACTACTACTTGATTCATTTTCTACTATATTCAAATCATCTTCTTCATAATCTGACATATCTGATTCACTGGATTCTTCATTTATCATCATTTTAAGAACTTGCTCTTTATATTCATCTGGTATATTTAATTCATTTATTTTCTTTTTAGTATAGCAATTTCTAGAGGTATGACCAGGCTTTCCACATTTATAGCATATTATTGTATCTTTTGTTTCTTTGTTATAAGTATTTTTATTTCTCCTATTTTTGTATTTTTTTTATTATAGTTTTCATATGATTTATTATTTTGTATATATTTTTTTACTAGGCTTTCTAAATTTTTTATATCTTTTTTCTTTTCTATATTTCTTATTACTAGATGAAGGTAATTTTCTACATGATTGTAATTTTCTACATGATTTATTCTTTATACAATCAAAAGGAATATTCAGTGAATTATTAATGGTTTGTATAGTGTTTCGAATGAAAGATTGTTGTTGTAATATATGTTTGTCGAATTGTAATCACAATAAAGTTATTGCTTGGCGGACAAAATACAACATTCTATTTTCTTGGAATTGGATTTATGTGTGGCACAAATGAAGGGGACCTTATGCTAGTCTACACGCTATAAATTTCGTTCCAGCCATTAATCTCCATTAAGGTTAATGAGTTTTTCATCTTTATTTTGATCCTACGGGAAATTCTTTTGGTGGATCCTAATTAGTAGCTCATGTTGTGTGAGAAGCTCTTCAACCATGGTTTATTCCTTTTATGCAAATTGCAAATTCAACCAAAAGGTCTGTGTCTCAATGGTAGCTCATATTGTATGAGAACCTCCTCAACCATATAATTATGGGTTCAAATCCTGCTTAAAATATGTGAAATAGATTTGTGGTATAAATATTGTGATATAGTTAAAATTGTCATTCTAAAAACAAATTGCAAATTCAAAGCTTCACTTTTAAATTCCCGTTCACCAACAACCGTTTTACTCATTGTTATAATAACCCAAAATTGTAGGTCATGTGAAAATGGGTAAAACGATGTGACCCAAAGAATGAAAATACTCAAGATTCCCAACCAAACTATTAAAAACCAAATCCTCCTTTAACTTTATTTTTTATTGTTTGAACGATAACTAACTATACCGCTATAGTTGGTAGTGACAACATGACGAAAGAAGAGAGGATGCATCAAACTGGAAGTTGCAATCATGGTAATAGCCACATTAATGGTTCAATTTTTTAGGTTTTTTGCAAGTACAATTAAGAGGCTTCTATTTTTATATGATATATAACCCGTATCTTTTATATAATAAGAGAAACTCATAAGTGTTACAAGATTTTTTGGTAAACTAAATTGATATATAGTAAACCTTTTATTAAAATTAGAGCTTTATGATTGGTTAATAAAAATCAAAATTGAATATAATTTGGTCAGAATTACAATATATTGGGTCAAATTACGAAGATAGAAACTTTAAAAAGAGGATAATTTATAAAAATTTAAGGGATGAATTTAAAGTAACGTTATATTCTGTCCGATTAATAGAATTTACATTTAACTCATAAACTTTATAAAGAATCTAATCTTAAAGTCAATTTTATAAACTTAAGCATAAAATTCTCAGTTTTCATAATTTTTAATAGCTTAATAAATTTAACAAATTCACCCTAAACTTTATATTTGTTTTAAGAAAAACACATTTATTGTTGTTGTTACTTATAAATATTATCATCATTATTAGCTTAGATTAACGTATATGAATGTGATTACAAATATAAATATGAAAACACGAGTTACTATGATTTGCAAATAAATACACAAGATTTTACATTTAGCAACAACTCATGTAACTCATCTTTAAAGTTTAAGTAAGAATATCTAAAAAACCATTTTTTTTACAATCTGGGCTTAATAACATGTGCGTACACGGTTTAAAAAATTAAGTACGGTTAAATAAATTATTATTTGCCACGTATATTAAACGAATTTTTATTTATTAAGATTCAAACCCGTATGTGTATGTTCCTTTAGTTACACAAGTATATGTCATAAATTATGACGTTTACGTAATAACCGAATTTATCAACAATAAAACTTATAATTTTACACCAAACAAATATAGTATATATATATATATATATATATATATATATATACACCAAACAAAATATAGTATATATATATATATATATATATATGAAATTATTAGTTATACTCATTGTTTGAATCATGTGTGCACGAACATTATAGTTGAATTAATTTTTTCTAAACAATAAAAAAGAATCCAAGAGTTTACTTTGATGCAGGTTTTACTGACCAGGTCTTAATATTTATAGTGTCTCGCTATACCTATGGTCTACCCTAATGCACTAACGGACAGTATACCCGGTTGTGTGTAGTGTACCCAAGAGCTACATGTGTCGGATAATTACTAAGTCTAATTGTCACGTAATATAAATGGATTGATAGGTTTTGATTAATTAACTACTAATGCGTAAAATAAAATAAAAGCAATTAAATGTGAAGGAAATCAATAGAGGAATAGTGGTGCTAACCTAGTTAATCCTCCTAGCTAGTTATGTCTACGCCTACCTACTTCCAATTACTTGTGTGGGTCAAATTCGAGAGGACAAGATTTGGCCAATTCTACCTAACCTATCAAAGCAAATATGCCATCACGGGAGAAATCAGGGCACCGCCATAAGTCCTGTTGTTCCCGGGTCCCTAAGCAAGTCATTAAGTACCGCCACATGCTAGATTCTAAATAGTGAGTGCCCGACCGTTAGGAACTTAGACACTACACCCCAGGTTCTTAAGTTCATCCAAACGATAGGTGATCGAGTTGGTCAAATCGCACAAGTAGAAAGGGTCGTCGGTTGGTCATATCTTACCCTTCCCGCCTCGATCCGCTCACCTAGGGTCAGGTTGGTCATATCTCTTAGGCAATTGGCCTCTATCGCCATTCAAAACTACCAAACCAGGGTGACTACCAAAGAACTATGCATGCATACACTTAGAAATAATTGTACGGAAGTAAAGGTAAACGCAAACAAAACAATTAAGGAATCATAACTAGGCTAGCACCAAGGTTGCTTAGCTCATATTAATCATGCACATCAATTCAATATTCAAAGGTACGAAATACATGAATTGAAAGTAAAAGAAATAATAAACGCTAAAGCTTATCGTAATGGTGTGACTTCTCCTCGAAACAACTCAGATGCTTCCCTAGACCTCCTTGAGCTTTTTCCCACATTCTCGTAGTGTTGTGTGTGGAATGGGATGCTTTGAAATGCGGAATTGTGGGTATTTATAGGCGGTCCGGGTTACTGGCGTAACCCATAGAGGAGTTACGCCAGTAACCTTCTATTTCTCGTAAATGCACTAGATCGCTAGTTACGGTGAACCTAAGAAGTGGTTACGCCGTAGTCTTCAATAAACCTCGGTTACGTCGTAAATGTAGCAGAGTTACGGCGTGAAGTATCAGCATGCGTGGAAGCTCTTTTGACCTAATGGAGTTACGTCGAACCTTTGGGAGGAGTTACGCCGTAATCTCTTGATAAGTTGGACTTCGGGTCACGCAATAGTTACGGCGTAAAGTGAGAGATGAGTTATGCCGTAAATTCTTCAAAATAAGCATACCGTGATAAATCTTTAGTGACGTTTCCATTTCACGCCTCTTTAGCTCCAATGCTTGTAATTTACGAAAGTGGAAAACAAGCGAATCCATATAAATGATATAAATAACGAGCATTAACGGGAAATTGACACTTAATATTCGGGACTATTTGATGTTATCAAATATCCCCCACTGAACTCTACTTGCCCTCAAGTAGACCTTATTAGATAGATTCCCAAAAGATATCTCCCAAAAACTCGAAAATATGAGATTACAAATCCCTTATGCTAGAATAAACAAAGCCGAACACCTCACGAAAGGGAACAAACACTCAAATCTCTCAACTATTCTAAGTGTCAATTTCGAGGTGATCACTCAATCGCACAATCATAGCATGTATTTTATCATAAGCTTGGCGGTTACACAAATCTCCACCACTAGAGTTAAGGGCTAAACAATTCTCAAGGCAATATGGTAGACACGACAAAGGTTAAGGGTGACTCGTCATTACTAACATGTCACAATAAGTAGACAAAATCAATGATACATGACCAAATCCATGGCCAAGACACCAAAGATTGCTCGATGCATCACCTAGACACGCTTCATGACTAAAGGGTAGGATAAGACATGGGATATATAATTGGTGTAAAATGAAAAAACAAGCAGGTAGTCTATATCTATAACTAAGTCATCACCACTTACCGTCCGCCCAAAGTTCAAGCTTAGAAGTCTAGAGACCGGATCATGAAATGCAAGGTAGATATGTCATTAGAGGACGTCGTGATGGGCACACTACCATTTCTTCATTAGTTGGTATAACTCCAACCTCCAATCTTCCAATGTGACCGAGGTGGCCTCCTCGATACTAAACAATAAAGCTCATACTATAGTGCTTGTAACATCGCACTTTACAAAATCATAACTCAATCAACTATGTTTTTTTTTTTTTTTTTTTTTTTTTTTTGAACATAACATGATTACATAACATCCCCCCACTTGAGATGAACAATGGAAATTCGGGGGGTCATCAATGATCTTCATAATTGTTGTCGATGAAAGCGTGATTTCCAAACCTTTCCACTCGAACCTTGAACTTAGGCAAATGATGACTTCCTAATTACAAATAAAGACTATAGGGTAGGCTAAGGTGTAAGGGTGTAACGAAACAATATATTGGGGTGATAAAATGAAAGGAATGGCTCAGAAGGGTGTAGCACTAAAGGGGAGTGCAACAAAAGGGTTTCACATGGGGGTCGAAAAGTCGAGGTGACTAATCGATAGACTCACAATGGTAGGTTGTTTGGGTGATAATCCTATAATACGCCTTCTAAAACCGAAAAGTCCAAAT
Organism: Chrysanthemum lavandulifolium; assembly: GCA_022545495.1. NCBI lineage: Eukaryota > Viridiplantae > Streptophyta > Magnoliopsida > Asterales > Asteraceae > Chrysanthemum > Chrysanthemum lavandulifolium. Next base: position 307,451,147 of record CM040241.1, on the reverse strand, counting down.
ACATCGAGCTAACTCAACATACCTCGCCTATGGTCTCAAAATGATGCAAAGGCCAAGTTCTAAAGTTTACAAGCTACCGGCACACTCATAATTTGGTGGATTTGGGGTAAAATATTGGAAACAGATAAGGCTAATCTCACCATGTAATATCAAAGGTTGTATGTGCTCGGCTAAGGTCTAATCTAGTTAGGTTCGGAAAAACATGTCAAAATTTTAAAAATGGCAAATTTTTCAAAATAAACTAGAAAGATGAGGGCGAAATAAAGTTCAAGAGATAATTTTACTCCCGTCTCCCCACTTGAATTGTACAAAGTCCCTTTTGTACTAGGCATTAAAATAAAGGTGAAGAGAAAGGTAGAATTAAAGCGAGAAGTACTTCTGAAATTTGCTCCAAAAAGAAGAAGGCCCACGAAAGGATCGTGCCTTCGCTTAAGCGTCATGAACAAACTTCAATCCTCGAAATCACAATACCGACAAGCATAATTCTAAAAGAAAAATAAAATGAAAATAAACCTAACTCACTTTCAGAGGAATCACGGTTGCATTTAGCGAATGCAACAAGTTTTTAAACCACTTGGTGTCCCAAGTGGACGAGTGAAGTCTCGTGAGGGTTTACAATAACACACCACAAAGTTCATTTAAAACTAATACAAGGTTACCGTGTTTTAAAATGAAAGAATTAGCAGAGAGTTACGTCAGAACTCCATGAGAGAGTTACGCCAGAATCGGCAAAACTCGTATGATTTGTGGAGCGAATAGTTGCGGCGTAACCACCGAGATGGTATTACGCCGTAATTGGTAATGCGTCAAGAAATTACTTTGCTAAAATGTTGGTTACGGCGTAATCACCAAGATGAGTTACGCCGTAACTCGTTCAGATCAAGAGCTCAGCAGAATTACTTCATTGTCTCTGCAAAATGGTTAGAAAACACAAAACCCAATGAAAGGAAATAAAACAAAAGAAATGGATAATTCGGGTTGTCTCCCGAAAGAGCACTTTTCTTTATTAACGAGTCTTTAAGTTAGACTCAGAGCCGCGGGGCTCCTATGGAGGTCTTTGAACTTGCCCTACTTCCATCATTCATTGGTGTTCATTCATCCAATTATCAAGCCCTTTTTTTCTTATAGAATTATTGAGCCCAAATGTTCCCAACTTATGTGAAAGCCATTTATCACATGATTCTCTATGGTCATCATCTTTAATAATAATATTATCAAGAATGTCTGATGTTTGATCTTGTTCGCCTATGATGTCAATGATATGGTTGCACCCATACTTTGCTTGATCAGTTCATTAATCAATTTCGAGCTTCCAAGATTTAATTTGTACCAATCTTCCAATGCTAATTCAACATCATGTTTCTCTCCTTTATGAGGGTAAATCCATTCATTAGCTTTTCTTTCACATTTTTTAGGACAAGTAAATGGTGGCCATGCCGATTCGCATTCCTTGGTTGACATCGAGTTGCAAAAATGTTTGTTAGGACTCAGAGTTTCCTTAATGCTTTGAACAATTTCATCCTGTTTCTGCTTACAATGATCAACATTTTCTTTACGAATATCAGTAATAGGCTTAGAGTGTAGAGTGGGTTTAGTGATTGAACATTATTAGAAATTTCAGTTTTTGGTTTTAAATGCTCATTCATACTAAAAGTTATTCGTCTTTTCGGTCCCTAAGGAAATTTGTTTTCAAAACCATAATTTAAGCTCTACAAGTGGCGTAAAAGGTCTTCCAACAATCAAGTTGTAAGCCTCCCGCTTCCCATGTCAATAACTACAAAATCGGTGGGGAAGAAAATGTTCCAATTTTAAAAGCACATTGTTCACAATCCCCTCGATCTGACCTTAGAGGAGCCCGCCATTTCAATCATAATAGTTGTTTCTTTTAAATTGGTAAGTTTGATTTTTTCGAATAAATTAGTTGAGATAAGGTTAACCCCAGCCCCTAAATCAGCTAATGCGGGAATCTTAATGTTACCAATAGTGCAAGGGAGAAGAAAACTTTCCTGGTACTGCAGCTTCTCAGGAAGTTGGTTTGGTAGGAACTCGTCGTCTTCAGCTTTATCATCCTCTCTTAGGTAGTTAATCCCGGAGAGATCATTAGTGATAGAGGATGTGCATTGCTCCTTTTTTGCTTTATCCTGCGCAAATATGGCTTTGCAGGAAATGGCTTTAGCATTACTTGTTGCGAGGTTCTTAGCTAATTGCCCAATTTGTGTTTCGAGGTTCTTAATTACAGCATCTTGGTTACGAGGTTCATATTGGTGTCCTCATTTACTTTGACCATCCATTCCTTGAGCCTATCTTCCTTTTTTGTCGATTCTTCAATGTCGGTGCATTATTTCTTCAAGGCTAGGTTTAGGAGGATTATTGTTGATTTTGTGTAGAACCAGGGATTTTCATGGTACCTAGGTCCGTAATTATTGTAGCTTTTGAAAGGAATTCTTTTCCATAATTCACTTCACCGATCCTTTTAACTTCTTCATTGGAGGAACATCCTTTGAAGGACGAGCCCCATCTCGCTCCACTTGAATGGAATGCACATTTTCCTTGAGCTTCTTCATTTCTCTTCCAAGGCTTTCTAATTTGTTGTTTATTGCCGCAAGGCCCTCAATATCATTATTTTATCTGCGGTTGCTTCCTCCATTGTGCCATTTGTGAGAGTGTCTCGCCATTTTTTAATAGTTTCCAAAGCCATGGTGGGTGTCATACTAGGAATTGGCCCTTGAGAATCAATCATTTGTCTTGAAGAGATGTTCAGTCCCTTGTAAAAGACGTTCACTTTTTGTTGGCTGTTAAGATCATGAGTAGGCACTTGTATAACAATTCGTTGTATCTTTCCCAAGCTTGGTATAATGTTTCATCACCCTCTTGCTTGAAGTTATGAATTTCTTCCATTTGCTTGGCCGTCTTTGATGGAGGACAATATCTATGAATGAAATATTTTTTAAGATAGGCAGTGTTGATGATCCTCGCAGTAATCGATCGACCCATCTTTTGCGGCTCCGTAAGAGAAATAGGAATACTCGTAGCATTATAGCATCGTGTGAGACTCGGGATTTTGAATAGGTCGACAATGCATTCGACGTTGTCTACATGTTCATGGGCATTATCGACAATGCTTCCGGAGAAGGGGTTTGCACGCATTCCCTCATGAATTGAGGTTTGATTTGAATTGAGCATCTTCGCAATGGCTGGCCTTACAATCCACGGCCCTTGTTCTCTCTCTTGTCAATGCCACATATTCCTCAAGAGTGAGGTTATCGATGTTAATGGCTTCCATGGTACCGAAAACTTGAAATATGATCGTGAGAAAAGTTTAAAATTGAAATGAAAGACTTAATATTAATCCTAATATAGCTCCCGCAATGCGCCAAAAACTTGATGCAGTTTTACCGACTGTGTCTTAATATTTATAGTGTCTCGCTATACCTATGGTCTACCCTAATGCACTAACAGGCGGTGTACCCGGTCATGTGTAGTGTAGTAAATGGTAAAGCCGAGGTCGTCCCAAGAGCTATGTGTGTCGGATAATTACTAAGTTTAATTGTCACAGAATATAAATGGATTGATAGGGTTTTAATTAATTAACTACTAATGCAGAAAATAAAATAAAAGCAATTAAATGTGTGAAGGAAAATCAATAGAGGAATAGTGGTGCTAACCTAGTTAATCCTCCTAGCTAGTTATGTCTACGTCTACCTACTTCCAATTACTTGTGTGAGGTCAAATTCGAGAGGACAACATTTGGTCAATTCGCTCTAACCTATCAAAGAAAGATGCCACCACAGAGAAATCAAAGCGAGGTCATAAGTCCTATTGTTCCCGGTCCCTAAGCCAAGTCATTAAGTACCGCTACATGCTAGATTCTAAATAGTGAGTGCTCGACCGTTAGGAACTTAAACACTACACCCCCAGTTCTTAAGTTCATCCAAACGATAGGTGATCAGTTGGTCAAATCGCACAAGTAGAAAGAGTCCTCGCTTGGTTATATCTTACCCTTCCTGCCTCATCCGTCACCTAGGGTCGGTTGGTCATATCTCCTAGGCAATTGGCCTCTATCGCCATTCAAAACTACCGAACCAGGGGTGACTACCAAAGAACTGTGCATGCATACATTTAGAAATAATTGTACGGAAGTAAATGTAAACGCAAACAAAACAATTAAGGAATCATAACTAGGCTAGCACTAAAGGGTGCTTAGCCGCTCATATTAATCATGCGCATCAATTCAATATTCAAAGATACGAAATACATGAATTGAAAATAAAATAAATAATAAACGGTAAAGCTTATCGTAATGGTGTGACTTCTCCCTTGGAAACAGCTCCATATGCTTCCCTAGACCTCCTTGAGCTTTTCCCACATTCTCAGTGTTGTGTGTGAAATGGGATGCTTTGAAATCTGGAATTCGTTGGGAATTTATAGTTGCCGGTCGGGTTACGGCGAACCCATAGAGGAGTTACGCCAGAACCTTCTATTTCTCCGTAAATGCACTAGATGCGCTAGTTACGGCGTAACCTAAGAAGTGGTTACGCCGTAGTCTTCAATAAACCTCGGTTACGCCGTAAATGTAGCGAGTTACGGGCGTAAGTATCGCGTGGAACCTCTTGACCTAATGGAGTTACGTCGTAACCTTTGGGAGGAGTTACCGTAATCTCTTGATAAGTTGGACTTCGGGTCACGCAATAGTTACGGCGAATGCGAGAGATGAGTTACGCCAGTAACTCTTCAAAATAAGCATAATGTGATAAATCTTTAGTAACTTTTCCATTTCCGCGTCTCTTTAGCTCCAATGCTCGAATTTACCTGAAAGTGGAAAACAATGGAAAACAAGCGTAAATCCATATAAATGATATAAATAACGAGCATTAACGGGGGAAATTGACACTTAATATTCAGGACTTTTTGATGTTATCATACTTTCGAATTTTAAAGAACAAAATCAAAACTTAAAAAAACAACTAACATCAACTAAACTCCACTACTTTTAATGCAAAAGGACAATTCAAATCTTTTAGTTTGGACTATCTCGATAATTAATAATAAATAAAACTTTTTTGTTTTTTTAAATACACTTTCCAATTGTAACAAAAATACTAAAAAAGTATAAGTTTATGTTAGTGTTCTTTATTGTCTTAATTTTTTATTTATAAAATATTATAATAGCTAAACTTACAACAGTGACATGCTAACACAACCATTAACATTCCACCATAAGATTAAATGAATTTATCTAAATTATCGATACACAAACACAACATGCGGTAGCTATGTATGCAAAAACTATACATGAATAATAATTGTTACTACGTACGTCAAACATAATTATAAAACAAAATTAAGAACCATAATTAAAACAAAAAACAAATTATTTGTTTTTTGAAAGATAAAAAAACATTATTGAAAATTTTAGAAAAAATCCCGTGCACGCACGGGCATTATAACTAGTTTCAACAATGACAAATTCACCTTGTAAAACTGCTTCATTCTGTTTTCTTACAGAATCCCTAGTTCCAGTTCGAACAGATCATCATCTAGAACTCGAATATGAACATTCTTTCTAAAGGACTCGATATTTTCTAATTTACCACAACAATCAAAGCTCCATCAAAATTTCTTTTAGAGCTCCATTTGTATCGTGAATTGCTTAGGGCTTTCAGATGAGAAAGAAGATGAAGATGGATATACTAAAGAATTTGAGTTTCAATCAGACATAAGAAAGTTTGAAATAGTAAAATAAATTTAAAGGAAGAAACTCATCTTCCTAAGAGCACAAGGTATGAGGTGCCATTGTTGAGCTATTGGTAAGCCATTGGTATGCCAACCTTACCGGCTAACATGCCAAACTTGTGCCAAATGCACCTTTTTGTGTTTTGAGCCAATGCACTAACTCAAGCCAAATGCATCTTTTTGTGTCCGTGTTTTCTTTTTATTTGTATTGTGAGTGAGTGGTATATTTGGTGGGGTATTTTGCGGGACCTACAGGTGATGTTAGTAGTGTGTTATGAGGGAGGGTTGTTTGAGTTATTGGTGTGTTATTGGGAGGTGTATAATGTGACGCTGATGTGGCATACTAATAACGTGTTATTGGGTCCTTGCATACCTTGTGCTCTAAGCATTGTACCATTGTCCCGATGCACCGCACAAAGTAGCCAATGAGAAAAGTTGTAAGCATGCAAATAAGTATGCTTGAAAAAATACACAGTATTTTTCTTTTCATAAAAATAAAAAAATATATTATATATTAATGACATCATCAATTAATAGTTTTTAATTCAATTAAGCAATTGAAAAATGCCACCTAGTAAAAGATGACATCATCATAACCCTTGTTTCTACCTATATTATATGAGAGGAGTCCATATTTACTGTAGTGCCTTTAGGAAATTACACGTAAGCAAACAAGTGCCTTTAGAAAATTACACGTAAGCAAACAAACACTTTGACGTTGTGGTCTCTTTCTTTCATATTACTATGAGTCTATGATATAAAAAGCATGCATAGCCTAAACTCTTGCCAACTCACACCATCATATATCTCTCTCAAGTTTCAACATGTTTTGAACGCTTGCCGTTTTCCGACGACACCATTTGATTTTCCGGTAACACCATCTTTCTTTTTCTTACTTATATTTCATTCGATTTGGCCTAAATATCTAAACTTACATGTACATGATTTGTGTAGGTTTGTTTTCTTTGGCTTGAATTTTTGTAGTTGTGTAAAGGGATGGAAAATCTAAAAAACAAAGTACGAGATTATTTCTTAACCGAAGATGATTAAAAGGTTGGCATCTTCAACTTCAATGGTTAGTTCATTCTCTTATATTGTTTGGATATTTGTTTCTTTTCTTTTACAACTTTATAACGTTGCATTTGTGTTCATGCTGGTCGTATGTCATGGATTACCTAACCTCAGATCTTATTGTGTTGACTACAGTGGTGATGATGGACGAAAGTGTTGGCAAGAGGAGTCGGTGAGGTTTCTAACGGTTAGATTTGCTTTTCTACTTGATAGTCTTTTTTTTTTTTTTTTTTTTTTTTTGCATGAAGATGATGATGATGATAATAGGTGGATGGAGTTTTACGATGGTGTGGCTGTGTGGGCGAAGCAAAGAGAGTTTAAAGATGGTGAATTGTTGATCTAGTAGGTGAGCCGTACATATTTATTCTAAGGGATGTACTATTCCTATTATTTTTATTCCCTTTGTCCCCTATTTATTTCAGTACAACACAGTTTTCTGTCAATTTTTTTTCCGTATTTCTGACAGCTTTAAGCGTTTGACTTGTTAAACTTTATATTTTCTGTTCCGCATTTTCAGGTTTAAAGTTTTTTGATATAAACAAAATTATAAAAATAAAAAAAAATAAATAAAAAAATGCAAAAAAGTAGAGAGGGTGGGAATATAAAAAGTAGTGAGGGTGAGAATAGCTTGTTCCTTATTTTCTAATAATTTGTCAGTCATTTATGTTTCTCTTCGAAGGTGTCTCAAAATCGTGTAAGTTACTCTTAGATCATGTTTTTCCTTTGAGATGTTAATAACTTTATGTTCTTTTTTAAGACATTCGATTTTAGGTTTAAACCTGACCAATTTATGGTATGGTAATGCAATAGCAACATGAGGTGATCAAGAAAAGGTAAAGTTTCTCTATTACAATATTTATTTATATATTTATTTTGCGTCACAAATAATAATATAATTTCTGTTTTACAAATACTGATAGAATTTCATTTCATTCTCAGGATTTATGCAGGTTCATAAGGTATATATCTTGCTTATATTTCGACTTAAAGCTTGAGCATATCTTTCTTCTTTTCTACTTGGAAGTATTTATATAGTTCATCAATTTTTTTTTTATTTTTTTTTCTGGTTTAAATATCTTGTGGTTTGTATAACACTTCCAAGTAAAAAATATCTTGTGGTTTGTAACGAAAATCGAATGAAATATAAGTAAGAAAAAGAAAGATGGTGTTACCTAAGATGATGTTCTAATTAAATTTTATATTTTTTATGAGATGGTATGTTTTAATTAAATATTTTCAGAATCAATAATTTAAAAAGGGAAAATTCTCTAAATGCCCCAGTTGCCCAACTATATTATACCAAATGCCCCACTTTTTTTTCACTTCTCAAAATGCCCCATGGGCAACTCTCCCAACTCAATATTTGGGCAACTATCCTACATAAG